>ML781610.1:175789-225315 GCA_009831015.1 Picea engelmannii | reverse complement strand
GCTTAACAATAAAATAATAATTAATTACAATTTTTTGTATTTATTTTCAAGTAAAAATTGTACAAAATTGGCCTGACATCATGTAAAAAAATCAAAAGTAAAAAAGAGTATAAATAAATGAATAAGTAATTACTATAGCAATCAAATTATTAAATAATTTCATCAATTATGTTTGTCTTTATGGTGTCAGTGCTCAAGTACTACACACACATAATGAATCATTAAATAAATTTTTATATTAGCAATGCTTCACAATAAAATAATAATTATTTACAATTATTTTTTTATTAATTTTCAATTAAAAGTTATACAAAATTGGTCTGATGTAATGTAAAAAAAATCATAAGTATACTTAATTTATTTTGCCAGTATCATTATTTCAAATTCAAGTTGCCAAATTATTAATACATGGTATAGTAGATTCTATAATGAAACATCACATTCACAACATAAATGCATAAATAGAAAATATACATCTCACTCTTTGTTTCCATCACCATGATTATCTTCCTCACTTGGCATGATAACAATGTTGTTCTAAAAAATATGTATTGATCTAGGTCACCTCTTAGCACAAATCACCAATACATATCCAACATATTTGGATGTGGTGTATACAACCTAGTCGGTTAGCTTGAGTCGTTGAGTGTTGTGAATTACAAGCAGGAGTTCATGAGGTCAAGTCCCATTGTTGGTTTCCTCTAGATATATCTTTTGGCCTCACTCGATGTCCCCACCAGGTTAGGTTTCCAAAATTGCAACCAACCGGTTTACCTCCAGTGCCATCCTTGAAATGAGGAGGAGTACCTAGAGGGTTTCTTGAGATGTGTATTCCATTGAACATGTATGTATGTATGTATGTATGTATGTACACACACACATACATGTGTGTGTAATCAAATTTTATATTGAGCAGTGCTTCACAATAAAATAATAATTAATCACAATTTTATTTTTTATTAATTTTCAAATAAAAATTGTACAAAATTGGCCTGACGTCATATAAAGAAATCACAATTAGGAAATATTATAAATAAATTAATAATTAATTGCTATAGCAATCAAATTATTAAATAATTTAATCAATTGTGTTCGTCTTTATGGTGTCATTGCTCAAGTACTTAATTTATTTTACCAACATCATAATTTCAAATTGAAGTTGCCAAATTATTATTAGATAGCATAGTAGATTCTATAATGAAACAACACATCTGCACAACATAAATGCGGAAATAGAATGTGTACATCTCACTCTCTATTTCCATCACCATGATTATCTTCCTCACTTGGCATGATAAAGATGTTGTTCTAAAAAAATATGTATTAATCTAGGTAACCTCTCAACACAAACCACCAATACCTATCCAACACATTTCGGTAAAAAATAAAATGGTTGTAGTGTTTTGGAAAAACATAAGGCTCCTTTTCATCCGACATTTTTCTATATTTAATATATATTAACCCATTATCATAATCTTACTTTACATTACTCTACTCAAAGGTATCCCACCACTTGCGCCTAAAAATAACACATTGGAAAGATGAGAACTCAACTTGCAGTATCTCATGTATCTTTCTCATGTAATAAATTTCCCTCTTTTAGGTTCTAATCATGGTGGCTAGCACAATTAGATTGGCCAGACTTGACCTCCACTCCACAATCAAGTGTGACATGTCCACCATCAACGCCCTCCATGTGAAAATGATGCTCATGTCCCCACATGGGTGGACATGAATGTACCTGTGTGTGTGTATTAAAAGGATGGCATCATATGTCTACAAACCCAAGCAATAACAACATAATACATCATATAAATAAAATGTATCAAAAGAACAATTGACTAAGAGAATTTATTACAACATTATATCTATTCCTATGTTTAATACATCTTCTTCACCATGCTTGTATTGACTAGACATATTATATTTCAATATGATCTAGTATGCCACCCAACTATTGGGACATGTCATTGGCATATTTTCATTTAAATTATTCGGATAAAGCTTGCTTCTATTGTTCAACCATTTTATCTCTTTCTTAACATTTTTACATTTTTTTTTTCTTCATACGATGTCACCTGCAATGGATTTTCCTCAGTGATTTAAAGAATAAGTTTCGTAATGGCATCAATTTATGAATTTCTTCATGTACTCGAGAAATTACAACCAGTAGTAGGAGATTAAACAAAAATACTATTAGGTTTGTAAAAAGTCATTATGTAGAAAATAATCACAAGATAATTGATATACCATGCATTCATCATCTTCCATTGGTTTGGAGTAGATCTCCTTCCATTTTGTTCTCATCCCAATCGTATTCCAAAAAAGTTTCTCTTGGGGTGTCTTTAATTTGTTTAATGTGCTCACTAACATAATAAAATGATTGATATGCAATGTACCCCTTTACAATTCAAGTTTTTCCCTTTGGAAAACAAACCCTTCAACTTTTCATGTACCTTGTTGAGAAGAACATCCAATGACATGATAGAACTCCCACTAATTAAATATCATCAACAAGGTGAATTAGAATATGGACATGCAATTCCTTGAAACTCATGGGTAGTTCCTTCTCCAACATACAAACAATATCGTCTATCTCTCAATGTCATCATTAAATGTTATCTGTATTAATGTCCTTTGATATAATCCAATATATAAATGCAATTTTGATATGGTTCATTGCAAAACCTAGTTGTGTTGAAATATTGTAACTGCAAAGAGTATTCTATTTATTATTGAGTCATTATTCATTATATCAATCCCCTTTTGTGGATTGATCATGTCGGGCAATGTAATTCACCAAATCCCCTTTTGTGGATTGGTCAAACCCTAATTGTATTATGCAAATTAAGAAGTCAACCCCTAGGCATAATTAAAGTGGTTTTAACCACTAAGAAGACAATTCGGCCCTGCCCAGTTAAGAGACACCTTTCTAGCACCTGCCAGCTAGTATAAATAAGGAAACCAACGCCTCATTATCTCACTCACTCATTTGCTCAACAAGTGCACAAGTTTGGTAGTTGCAGTTAGGGAAGAAGGAAGAGAGAGGCACTTTGCTCAGTGTTGGATATTCTCTAGTGTTTTGGTTTATTGTCTTGGCATTGTATTGGCTATCTATATTAAGGATTTTTTTTGTTGGTTTTCTCCCCCATGAGAGTTTCCCAGGATAAATGTTGTGTATCTTGTGATTGGGTTTCTCTCAGTGATCCTACCTATGCAATTTTTATCTAGTAAATTGAAAAGAAACCTAATAATAGCTCAAAAATTAACATGGAATCAGAGCTAAGCTGAAGAGAGCACCTTTCACTGGATAAGCAAAAACGTCATTGTTGTCGTACAAGAAAATTAGGGCTTTTGTTGGAGAGGAATTTTTGCCTAAAAACCATCTAGAAAAGTGCGCCCTACCCTAGTGAATCTTTTGGCAGCTTGAGTTCACCATTTCAATGGACAGAGCCTCTGGAAAGTCAAACCCTAGTTTTTGACTGGTACTAGAAAACCAGAAGTACCAGAAAATTAGAAAACCAGAAGTACTAGAAAACCAAGAAACCAAAACCAGTACCAGAAGTACCAGTCCAGATTTCTGCAAGCTCAGTTTCAAGGAGTAAAATTTGGATTTTCATAAATCTAACTACACAAGCTCACTCACCTCAGCTCAGTGCATCTAGCCCCTGGATTAGAATTTCAAAATTTGAAGTTTGAAAAATTAGGGTTTTCTCATAAAACCCTAAGTTACAGTTGAAGTATAAGTTGCAGTTCCAACTGCAGTTCTAGCTGTAGTGAAATATTTTGTAAAGTGTTGGCCAACCATAAAGTTGAAACACCTCTGAAGTTTTGAAGGTTTGTTACCTATCACCACTGCTAGTGGATGATACCACCACCCGCTGATACTATCAGAGGTATGCACTTACATATGTCTCAACTATATTATTCTAAGGGTTACTTGCATGAGAAAGGATCCCCTATCATAGATCCAGAAGGATCTCAGATCCAACATACTCAGAATACTAAATGCACCCCAGGTTTGATTATCTTGATATGTGTCTATTTGTTATGAAATTATTTTGACCTTATGAACATCTAGGTGGTATGTTGAAATCATACTAACCATTGGTCAAAATTATTAAGGTTCATTAAAGTTGAGTTTATATAGCTTATTCTCTAACTTAGATTTCTGTCAAGATAACATATTGTCTTAGTACAAAATATAGGTTGAAGAAAGCACTTGTCATCTTGAGTGAAGGAGATTTGAAAGAAAAGCAACACACTCATTCTTGAGGAAAAAACTCTAGGTTCCAGGTTTGATTGATTAAGTTGATAAGATTCAAAGTTTCACATGACAAGTTGATAACTACCCCTTTACAAGTAAACACTATAGTTGAGGTAGCAGTCTTTGAAAAGTATTATACTTGGTAGCATGTGAGCATATTGAGATAAATGCTTAATGTAATCATTTACCAGACACAACTAACATCTCCTCTAGGAAAAACTTCTTGTGTTGGTTCCAAATTACCTAGGATGAATGTTTGATCACAACACTAGAAGAGTGTTGATCTCATTTCGTATTATATTTCTTACTTTTGATTTTTGTTTCAGACAGGTCACAAGTGAAAGATCTAAAGGAGCTACTGTGATGATTATTCGTGATATTGTTTTATTACTATTATCAAAAGATTATTATTCTTGTTTGTTGTTTTGTTGACCTTGTTTCAGGTCACATGTGATAACCCTGAGGAAGCTATAGTGAAGGTTGTAGAAGGCAATAGATTATATGATACATGAAAAATACTACGTACATGACCATATACATTCATGTACCAAAGAATATGAAGAAGAAACTATTTTTGAGATCCAGAGTATCTCATATGGAGATTGATTGTAAGGAGCAAAAAAATCCAAAGATGACCAAACATTAGAACAAGAACTCATAGAAGACTTGGTCAAAGGATAATGAAGCCACCTTGATGAGAAGCAAAACTCATTTGAAGTCTGACTCAACCTTTCATATTTAGACTTGGTATTCAACACCAAGTATACCCCATAAGAGATGATGAAGTCCTTGTAGACTCAGAAGAAATCAAGAGTAAACCTAATCTCATAAAGGATTAGATGAAGAGACAACCTCCAGGACTGGGATACAGATGTCATGAGAAGACTAGATCGTAGCATCAGAAACTTCTAGGAGATATGAAATCTCCTGGAAATATTCTCTTATTTCAGTGACAGAGAAGGAAGCTAGTCAGAAAGATTAGGATATGGATTTTTTCGTGAGACTAGAAGAGAAGTCAGTATTGAATTCCAAGATTGATCTAACAGATCAAGCATGTTGCATATGTACAAATCTTGATGTGTGTCCATAGGATTCTCCCAACAAGAGGGAGATGACTATGACGAGACATTTACTCCAGTAATTGTAGAAATAGTTTCTAGTATTCATGAAGTCAACCAGAACAACCATGATTCATATATAGTATGAGATGCAGGGGGATCAATCCCCTTATTTAAAATTGAGTGGCAGTTGGTGAAATACATTAGTTGGGTCGTGGAGACATGACTACAATAAAATATATAGTTACCTCCATGAAATAAGAAGAGCTACCTTCAATATCAATTATTGAGCCACTCTCAGTTTTAGATGAAGTTGTTGCCATGATGGAGTAGAGGAGTTACTCCCATATTTCAGCAGTCATAGTGAGAATGGAGCAACCATTCTCAGCTTTAGAGCAGTTGCAGGTGCAAAGTCTCAGTTCCAGAAGGAACAGTTGCAGAAAGTGGAGAGGACATACTCTCAAGCAATGAGACAGATAGTGCTTTGCAGAGAGCACATAGAGCTAGAACATGATTGTGCAGATTGAGTTGTAGCTGAGCAAGTGTACCAGATTATTACAATGTAATGTGAAAATTTGGTTTTAAGCTAAAGATAGAAAGACTCAGGTCTGCAGGTTGAAGAAGGATCTGTACAGGTTGAAGCAAGTTCCTAGAGCTTGATATGGTAGAATTGACAGTTTCCTAACAAGCTTGGGCTTTACCAAGAGTAAATATGATTCTAACCTTTACCTCAAGGTTATGAATGATAATCCAGTGATGTTGCTACTATATGTAGATGATGTATTCTTGACAATATGAAGAAAAGCTCATCACAAATTGCAAAAAAATCTCGCTACAGAGTTTGATGAAAGACATAATGCATTATTACTTAGGTCTCGAAGTTTGGTAGAGCCTAGAGAAGATCTTCCTTAACCAAGGGAAGCATGTAGTTGAAATACTGAAGAGGTTTGATATGTTTGAGTGTAAATCCATGAAAACACCCATGGAAACAAAGTTGAATCTCTTGGTTCATACTTTGTCAGAATTGGTTGATGCTACGTTGTACAGTCAGATTATTGGTTTGGTGATGTATCTGACAAATACCAGGTCAGATATATTTTTTTCCTTGTGTTAGTATATGGTATAACCTAGACGTTTTCAATTTGATGATGCAAAACCTGTGATGAGATACCTTAAGGGTACGTTGGGTTTTGGTCTCTATTATACTAGATATCATGACATCAGACTGAGTGGTTATAACAATTGATATTGGGTTGGAAGTGTCTCTGAAAAAAAGAGAACCTCAGGATGTTGTTTCAGTATGAGGCCAGCCATGATCTTATGGCAGAGTAGGAAGCAATCAAGTATTTCTCTCAGCATGGCAGAAGTAGAATATATTGCAGCATGTTCCACCAGTGGTGAAGCCATATGGTTTCAGATGTTGTTGACATATCTATTTGATCTGGAGATGGAAGCCATTGTGATCCTATAAAATAACCATAGTTGTATAAAGATGATGTGTTCCATGATGAGTTGAAGCACATAGAGATCTAGTATCACTTCATTCATGATATGGTGTAGAGAGGAGCCATAAAGCTCCATTATGTTTGCATGGATGAACAGGTTGTTGATGTTTTGACCAAGCCTCTATCTCGTGTAAAGTTTAAGCACTTTCAAAACAATCTTGGTGTAGTCCAAGACGACCTCCCTCAAAAGGGGGAGTAGTGTGGATGCCATCCTAGTGCTGAAGATTTCCATCTTCGTGTTGATGTTGTTGTGATGCCAGCCTAGCGCTGAAGATTTCCAACTTTGTGTTGATGTTGTTGTGATGCCAGCCTAGTGTTGAAGATTTCCAGCTTCGTGTTGATGTTGTTTTCATGCCAGCCTAGTGCTGAAGATTTCCAACTTCATGTTTATGTTGTTGTGATGTCATCCTAGCGCTGAATATTTCCAGCTTCGTGTTGATGTTGTTGAGATGCCAGCCTTGTGCTGAAGATTTCCAGCTTCGTGCTAATATTGTTGAGATGCCAGCCTCGTGCTGAATATTTCCATCTTCGTGCTCATGTTGTTGAGATTCCAACCTCGTGATGAATATTTCCATCTTTGTGTTGATGTTGATGAGATGCCAGCTTTGTGTTGAAGATTTTTAGCTTCATGTTGATGTTGTTGAGATGCCAACCTCGTGCTAAAGATTTTTGGCTTTGTGTTGATGTTGTTGAGATGCCAACATCATGTTGAATATTTCTAGCTTCGTGATGATGTTGATGAGATGTCAGCTTCATGATGAAGATTTCCACCTTAGTGATGATATTGATGAGATGTTAGCTTCATGCTGAAGATTTCCATCTTAGTGTTGATGTTGATGATGCTCTAGCCTTCATGTTGTGATGTTGTTGTTGTTGATGTTGTATCAACCTCGTGCTGTTATTGATGATGATGATGTATTAGTGTTATACTAATCCATGTTGATGCAGATGATGATGATTCCATTCCATCTCCTTGTTGTGGATGATGATATTGATGATGAGAAAAACTTATGATGATTTATAGATATGAAAGTTATTGTTCCAGATGTTGTTGATGTTGTTTCCCTCTCTCTCTCTTGATGATGTTGTAGAATACCCTTATTGTTAAGGGGGAGTGTTGAAATATTGTAAATGCAAAGAGTATTATATTTATTATTGAGTCATTATTCATTATATCAATCCCCTTTTGTGGATTGATCATGTCATGCATTGTAATTGACCAAATCCCCTTTTGCGGATTGGTCAAACCCTAATTGTATTATGAAAATTGTTGAGTTGTGAAAAAGGTACAAATATTCTCCTTATTACCATGGTTTATGATATATTCTTGATTGACTTTTCTATTAATTAGAAGTAATTAAGAAAGAAAATGATTAAAAAGTCTTCTAGAAATGTTATCGAGTGATATTAGATAATTTATGAATTTCAGTTTGAATTGTCTGATTTAATTGCAGAAAATGGACAATTGTTGTTACCTCAAGATAACTAAAGAGATCCTGAAGATACATAAGATGTTGAAGATCGAAGGAATCAAGCATAAATTGGTTTAGAAGAATATTGACTCTTTATTTTGTAATCTTTATAAATAGTAAAATAAATCCCGAGGATCCCTCGATCCTCACGATAGCTTAATTTACTCATATCATTGTAATATATAGAGGATGATGAACAATAGAGAGATACAAAAGAAATTCAATCAAACACTCAGATATTTGAATTTCTCTGTACAAGTAGTCCATTGTAAATTATTTACCAGTTATGGAATTAATGAAATCCTTGAGTGTTTTGATCATTTTTTCATACTGAGTTTTTAGCAGCAGTATCTTCTGAAGACCGTGGGCCTAGTTGGAAGGAGTTATTGTTTCATCTGTAATCGTATCAATTCTATTTCAGTTTTGTGATTTGAATTTCCTTGCAACAGTTAAGATAAATTCATGAGTGTATTGATTCTTCTATAAATTGGTTATGCTATTCAATTACAGAGGATAGATGTTTCATTTGAAGGTTATCGATTGTTGTTCCATTTCTAATTGTTGTTAGTTTATTGCTTGAGAGTTCCTCTCTTTTTTGCATACATTGTTCCTATTATTAAATTTGCATTTGGTGTTCCTTTCGCTTAAATTCACATTTGTTGTTCCTTCTTAATTTTACAGTAATTCGTTGTTCTTTTCCAGCAGGATAAATAATCATTCATAGATTTCATTAAGTGTTTTCGCAGGTTAAATTATTGTTTCTTAGTTAGATGAATTCAGTAAATTAATTTGTGTCTTTGATTCAGAGTGTGTTAGTAATTAGATTACAATTTTTTTGAGTGAGTTCTTAGTTTCAGAGTCTTTAATGAATGTGTGAGGAACTTGATTATTGATAAACTCATATTTTCTTTAACTACACGATTTAACCTCTACAACTATCTGCATAGAATTTGTTGATATTCTTGAAAGAAAAGACGAATCCTTGGTTGATAAATTAATGTCAGACTAAGGTTGTTTATAGGACATCTTTAGAGCCCAACATTTTGGCATCGTTTCCGGGGAGAATGTCAAAGATAGCATAGGTTGTGTCTCTGGAGGATGAGGTATTGAAAACGGAAGGTAAGAACCTACGTAGGCAACAAGTAAAATGCTTGTGCCAACACCTAATTCAGTTGATGCATAGAGGTTATATAGGTGCTTAGAATTTTGTGTGAGTGTGTATGACTAAGAAGAAAGAACCTGAAAAATTAAAACCCCCACCAAAAACTACAAAATCCCAGGGCCCGGTGCCCCCTGGAAGGAGCACTTTCATAGATGAAATTATCTGAAAAGTTGAATATCAGGCCTCGGTTGAACCTCGAAAAGGATCCACCTGAATCCTTCAAGAAAAAAATTCACCAACTACAGCTCATGCTGAGGTTCATAGCGGAACTGAAGGGACTGAGAAAAGTTTCCAAAATACACATACTCCACCTCTCAGTCCTTTAGATGAGGGAAATTTCTGTAATTTGGAAGAAGGAGAAGGGGAGACCAGTGGAATTGTTGAGGCAAACCCACCACCACCTGAACCTAGATCTCCTATGATTCTGATAGGAGAAGGAACACCTGAAATCCCAGATATAGGCAGCGTGATTAAATCTCCTAAGGGACCAAATAATCAACCACCTCGAATAGAACACTCGGACCAAGAAATCCCTGAAGTTTATTGGCATATTTTCGATCAAATGGAACATCCAAATCAACCGCGGACCCAGAATTCCACTTTGGAATATCCTATAGTTGATCTAGTTGATAGTGCCCCAATGAAAGCCATTCCACTGCAGAATATTCCAACCTTTCATGGACTTTTATCAGAGGACCCTGATGCATTCTTATTCGAGTTTGATGTCCTATGTAGAGGCTATAAATACATCTCTGAACCCTAGAAACTAAAACTATTTCCTTCCACTTTGAAAGGAGCATCTCTACGATGGTTTATGGGACTAGGAGGAGGAACTATAAATTCATGGGATGAAATGAAACAAGCCTTCCTTAAGAAATATCAAGACTACTGTAGAACTGGGGATTTAAAGGATGAAATATTTAAGATGACTGCAAAATAAAATGAAACACTAGAAGAATATGTTGAAAGGTTTCAATATAACTTGCAGATATCACCTTACGGTACACTACCAGGTGAGGTACTTATAGCCACTCTAATAAAAGGATGAAGGATGAATGGGTAGAAACATTGAATTTAATGGGAAAAGGTGATATTTATCAAGAAACATATGATAACATTGTCCAATTGTGCATCAGGTGTTCACGAGGAAGTACATGAACCAAATCAAGAATACAAGCCCCCATCACTAGAAGTAGTAACATTACTAGTGGGAGCGTCACCCGAGCAGAAGTTGGTAATCTTTTAGAAAATTTTAAAACTGACATTTTGAGTACTCTGACTACATAATTGGATGTTTTGCAGGCTAAACAGAAACAAGCAGAAGAGGAACAGTCGTTGGCCATATTTTTCCACCGATGCAGAAGGAAACATGGACCGAGGGAATGTCCCTTGGATGTGGTTCATATTTGCACCATCTGTGCCAAAGACCATGCGACAGAGCAATGTCCATCACTCCCAAGACTAAAATATGTCTCTAAAGAAGCATAAGAGGAAACATAACTAGTATATCTGATGGCTCAGCATCACCAATGGCAGGCCCATCCCCCAGGTACGCTACAAGATCCATCTTCTTTCTTTTCTGGGAAATATAATCAACAACATAATTATGGAAACACATGGTAGGGCCAACCATTTGCTAACCCCACCTGGCAGTCCCAACAATACCCTACTTCACCCTAGCCAGATCAACCAGTTGCAAATCCCACATGGCCTAACTTGCAATACCCTACCCCATCTTGGCATAATTCAAATAATAACTCCTATCCTTCACAGTGGACTAACACAGCTGCCCAAGCTCCCAATTAGAATCAAAACTGGCAGTGCCCCATGGGAATGACCAACCAACCCATGGGAATGGATCCTCAATCTCTACTTCAATTACCCCAGAACCCTCAACCTCAAATGCACCCTCAACTACCAACTCAACCCAACCCGAATCCAAACAACAGACCAACCCGGCTCGTGCAAATTGTCAATAATTTTGAGGGTGAATCAACTCTGTAGGGTGCAACGAACTCCGGTTGAGGTCAGGGCATATAATTTCTTCTGAAGAGAGTAACATTCACCAAGAACAAGAGAATGAGAATAATATACAACTAGCAATAAAACCATCAAATGTGGTCATAACAAAAGAAGCAGAACAAGGGGGAAACATAGTCGAGCAACAGAATCTTGATGAAGACGTAATTCCTCCTCCCCCATTTCCCAAGAGGCTAATGATAGAAAAACTAGTTGTATATCCTAACTCTGATATCGTTGGGGAACTAAAGAATCTATATGTTAACATCCCACTCCTACAGGCTTTGCAAGACATCCCAATTTATGAAAAAACAATTAAAGAATTATGTGGGAAGAATCTCGTAAGGAAAACTAAAAATCTATCAAATGTCCATGAGGTAGGAACTTTTTCTGATCTTATTCTAGGCAAGCAGGAGCCATTCAAGTATGCAGACCCAGGGAATCATGTGGTAACAGTTCAGATACAGGGTTTCTTTTTTCTAAATACATTAGTGAATTTGGGGGCAACCATTAGCATTCTGAACATCGAGACTTGTAATGTCCTGGGTATCTCCTCTTTCGAACCTACTTCGATTATGTTAGAATTGGTTGATAGATCGGTGGTTAAACCAGACAACACATTACAAGATATAGAAATTTTGGTCAACTCTTGGGAATACCCACCTAATTTCCTCGTTATCAACCCAATAAGTAGACTCGATGGTCACCCGTTGATATTGGGATGACCATGGCTAGCAACAACAGATGCATACATAGGATTTCGCACAGGCAACATGAAAATCACTAGAGGAAATGCTACAAAGAACCTTATCATGTACCCTCTAGCTGAACCAAGTCTCCTATTATACATTAGCAGTTGCAACCACCTAGATATCCAGAAGAAAACCTACGATCTCCTCTCACAATGGAAGTAGCTCTTGGGCTCAAAAACCAACTGGAAGATGATGTGATCAGTAGCTTCATTAACAGCTCAACTGTTATAAGAAACCCAACATGTCAAATGCTAAAAGTTGTTATAGTTAATGAAGCACATGGAGATCCTTTGGAAGAACTAATGGAGCAACAGATTCCCACTACTCCTGTCCATAAAATCATTTTAGTCGAAATTGCACCAAGGAGGTTTATGAATATTAATGTTAATCTGAATGAGCAACAACAACAAAAATTGATTCAGATCCTTTCTAAATATCAGCAGGCTTTTGCTTGGGAGTATCTCTACATGAAGGGCATTGATCCCCAACTCTGTACACATCATATATATATTGAAAAATATGCCCAATTGTTGGCACAGAGGAAAACCCAGGGTTCAACGCTACAACAACGCACCAACAAAAACCTAACTACCGGCCCTTTCGGCAACACCTTCGAAGCATATGAAGTCTCACCAGAGGTAGAGGCGAGGGTGGTTGCAGGACTCAGATGTCTGCAACCTTAGTTGGGACACAAATCTGTGATTATAATACCTTAACATAGCACTTAGCAGTTATAACTCATCAATATTCAATCTTAGTCTATAGCGCAACTAAACCCTAATAAATAATCAGCACAGTATTCACACAAATCCAATAGATCCAAGCACTAATCATACTAACATAGATCAGATCTAGCATTCGTTCAAATTATCCCACACTAAGCTACTGTATCATATCCTTCTGAGCACGTATTAGAGTAGTAAGCATTCAATCACATAGATAAGATAACAACAATAAATCACATAGCAATCACAACACAAGATATATGTGGTTCACCCCCACCCTGGGGCTACGTCCACCGACTCTTCGTCTTATTTATTAGCTTCATTCAATGTTATTACATGCACAGAGCCTCAAAACCAACTTCGCATAGAACAAGATATTTACGCACACTTCGCTAGATCCTCCTTCCGCAAGCTAGGTTACAACACAAAGCCGACATACATTCCCTTACAATCACTTTCACTCATCCTTGCAAGTTTCACACAGCATGCACAAAGCACTTACAACCCTTACCTGCACTTAGCACAACTTTCAACTGACTAGTCACTTACTAACTCTTTCTTATATCTCCTAGTCTTCTATTTATATATTACAGAAAGGGGCCTAAGCATGGGTAAACCCATGGGTCGACATCCCCATACCCGTTACATACGACCAAAATCAAAAAATCCCTAAAAAGGGGCCGAGATCCCGCAATCTCCACTTCTCCTTGCACTCTGCCTTCGACAACCTATCGAAGTCCCAAAAGTAGGTCAAACATGACCAAGAATCCTCAAAACTTGGTTAAGGGCCAACAGGTCCCCAACACTCACCTGTGACTTGTCCTGAGTCACTCTGGTCTGGGTATCTCTGCTTCAAAATCCTTGAGCTTGGCTCGAGCTGCTTCGACCTATTTCTGTGCCACATCCTCCTGCTCAGTGAACTCTTGGATTACTGCTTCGTTGACAGGTCCCTCTAAACGTTGTTCAGTTGTAGTGATAACTTTCTCTAGTTCTTCTCCTCGGCCTTCAATCTCTACGAACAGTTGGAAAGCCTCATATTGTATAGGTTGGAGCTTCTAATTTACTTCCATGACTTTTCTCTGAATGGTGTGTACCTGCTATTGAGAAGTGTGTTATTCTTGGGATCACTTCATCCTCTCAACTGCTAACAGGGGATTCAATTGCGCCTGTACTATTTCTACTTGTTACTTTTCCTCCTGGAGTTGTGACTCTAGTTCCTTCAGTTATGGATTCTCAGTGAGTCACTCATAAGTCTGGGCACTTCGATCACTTAGTTGTTTACATTCCATGGTGAGGGCCTTGATTCTTTCAACTGTGCTTCGAGCAGTTGCTTCTCTTTGATCCCTCACATCCTGTGGAGTGTTGGGCACTGTGTGGAGCTTTAAGTTTTTTATTCTTTACTGAAGTTGTTAGATAGCTTCCATGAGATGTGCTACTTGATTCTCTACTCGGTCTTTTGACTTATGTTCTAAGCCCATCACAGAGTGAAGTGCTCCGTCGACTGCTTCTTTGACTGCTAGTTGTTCTGCGAGCAACTGTTCTTTTTCTTTCTTGACTTGTGCTCTCTCTTCTTCAAACTTGGCTTGAAGGTCATCCTTCTCTTTCTGTGCAACCTGGTGTTGTTCTACCACTTCTTCCTGGGCTTGCTTCAGGATTGTTGTGGCCTAGTCTTTCTTAGCTTGGGCTCGATGAAGGTGATTTCCTACAATTAATTGGCATGTTAGGCACACTGCATCGTTCTGTATGGAAGCTACCTTGTTGCCTTTCATCCCCTTCTATACATCGTCGTATGTATCTTTGATCTTCTGTGTTAATGCGTTGTATCCTTCCCTGTATAGAAGTCCTACGGGTCGGGTCCTTGCATGCTCAATCCATTGATCCTATGGATCAGTGTCAGATCGACTATGAAACGTCGGTCTAGCCATAAGTAGCCGCCATGGTAACATGAGAGAAGGATATTAACATAGGCGTTAACATCCTGGTGCCTTCCAAAATGTGGGATCTTCATTACATTCAAAAGGGTGGACTGCGTGAGGTTCATCGTCCATGACTGGGGGATTATTTTTGAGTTCTTCCCCTTGGTCTTGGTCAAGAATTTATAAGGGGCAAGCATACTATGGTTCTTGCGGTCTCCTAGGTTGAGTTCACTGAACTTCAACATCACCATCTTATCTTTCTACGCTCTAACTGCACGTATCCCCTTCGGGTGATATGCAGTAACCATGGTGTAATCAAAGTCCCTCGGGACACTGTTACGACTCACCACACATGCCAGAGGTGGGATGTAGTCAGGTAATATGGTCAGGATTAGCTTCGTGTTCGCTAGGTCATCTCTGTTCTTGGTTCTCTTCTCTGTTGTCGGTTGGGATGGTCCGGATCCGTGAGCAGTCGACAGAGAGTCTTGCAGTACTCCTCTCGTCGATGACGCTTGTACACCCACAAACATTACCCTTTCAGACATTACTCTTTCAATAATGAGGTCGATGAGTACCTCCTTCATAAACTCTTCGAATGCGCTAAGTTCTTTAGACATACATGCTCATGGTTGAATATCTTGGGTTTGAAGAGCAACTACTCAATGCAATGGGATGGATGGCGATAGCTCGATGATCACTACACGAAATCAACTAATCTATGGCCTCAGATAATCATGGTTGGAAAAAGTGTTCTCAGTGCAAGGCTCGACGGAATAAGTAGACAACTAGGTAACAGATCTCTCCAATGGGCGAGAAGCCTTCATTAATGCAGTTTTGTCTGTTACGGTGTGGTCCCAATGGTCTGATGGTGAGCGTTTTGACCATAAATGTCATTCTAACCATTCAAGGGGTCGTTCTAATGGTTATACTATTTCCAACGGTTACATTTCTTTCCCATGGAGAAGTGCCATGTAGCGTTGTTCTAATATCTCGATGAAGTTCCAGTTTTTCAAATTTTTCTTCTGCGAAGTTCCCTTTGGAACCTTCTGTAATTTTTTGACATTTTCTCTCTTCTTACTGAGTTTTCTATCCTTCTTCCCAGTGATCTTCATATCGGTTTGCCTCTTTCCATTCTGATACTTGTCTTCTTTTGGCATAGTAACTTTGTGCTATTGAGATTCTTTCATAGGGTTCACGGCCAATACTTCTTCTCTAGCTGAAGTGGGTGCTTTAGTCTTCTGTGAGTCTTCTTGTGTTCTTTCAATTTAGACATCCAAGTTTCTGGTTCTAAATAGCTTCAATCTGTTCTCTTGTTCTGCAATCAAGTGTGTTATCCTCCTAGGCATGAAATCTTTTAATTCTTGCTTCTTCTGCTCTAAGACTTCCTCTTCTTTTCTTCTAGCCTGATCCTTTTCAATCCAAGGTTTTCCTAGTAATATACCAAATGGGGTGTTGTTCTCAATAAATTTAACAATCTCAAAATATTCCTCTGTCGAAGTTCCATGAGCACTCATAGATGTATGGGTGAGTCTTCCACATAGGGTTATCATCTTTCCTCTAAATAATCCTATTCCTCCCAATGAAGGAATCATAGCAGGCTTTCCTAAAGTTTCCCAAGTTCTTTTTGTCATGATATTTACCTGTGTTTCTTCATCTAGAACATAGTCAATGTTGAAGTCTCCAAGTCTTTCTTCTATGCATTCTTTTTCTTTGAAGATCTCTGATAAGATGATACTTCAGTGATCATTTAGTGTTTCTTTCATTTGTAGCAATACATCCTACGATTCTTTCTGGGGTTCTGCCATGGTCTCGGTGTCTTGACCTTCCTTAGGGTCTTCTTGTCTCATATTCATTCTGTCAAGCTTAGCAATCATTCTAGGGAAATCCAAAACTTCATGATCTGTAGCTTTACAACAAAGACAACTAGGTCTTCTACCAGGGCATCCCTTAGCCAGATGTCCTGGTCTTCTGCAACTATAACAAAGGGTTAGTCCTTGTTTTCTTTTAAATTATCCCCAACCTTTCATGTACTGTGCACTAGCATCATGGTAGCTAACCTGCAAAAAATTCTTTCTAGGATCGTGCATCCATTTGTTAGTCCACACATTCTTTCTATGCATAGGTATAACATATCTTTCACTATTTTTGTCAGATCTACTCATATCAAACCTTCTTTCATCTAGTTGTGCCATACTTTTCAAGCTAGGACAAAATTTATCAAACATACCTAGATCCATACTATAGAAACAAATTTTTTTACTTATCTTACCTCTAATAAAGAACAAAGCTTACAGATCTTACCTCTTTAATAAAAAAATCTCACTTTTACCTTTATCAGAGCACAAAGCTTTCAGATCTTACCTCTTTTCTTCAAATATGACCCTACTTCTTGGCACAGAGCTTCACAGGTCAAGTAGTATTGCGTACTAGGGCAATAGATCTATGCACGGAGCTTTTCTCTTTTTCAGTTCCCAACAATCACAGTTTCAATTCCGATCTTCGCACAAAGCTTCTTCTTCCTCAGTTCCCAACAATCACAGTTTCAGTCCTGGCAACAGAACCATTTGTTGACACACGGGCAGACCCAGGGTTCAATGCTACAACATCACACCAACAAAATCCTAACTACCGGCCCTTTTAGCAACATCTGTGAAGCAGATGATGTCTCACCCAAGGTAGAGGCAGGGGTGGTTGTAGGACTCAGATGTCTGCAACCTTAGCTGGGACACATATTTGGGATTGTAATACCTTAATAGAGCACTTAGAAGTTATAACTCATCAATATTTAGTCTTATTCTACAGCACAGCTAAACCCTAATAAATAATCAACATAGTATTCACACAGATCCAATAGATCCAAGAACTAAGCATACTAACATAGATCAGATTTAGCATTCATTCACATTATCCCACACTAAGATACCATATCATATCCTTCTGAGCATATATTAGAGCAGTAAGCATTCAATCACATAGATAAGAGAACAACCATAAATCACATAGCAATCACAACATAGGATATACGTGGTTCACCCCCACCCCGAGGCTACGTCCACCAACTCTTCATCTTCTTTATTAGCTTTGTTCAATCTTCTTACCTACATGGACCCTCAAAACCAACTCCGCATAGGACAGGAGATCTGTGCACACTTCGCTAGATCCTCCTTCCACAATCTAGGTTACAACACAAAGCCTACATACATTCCCTTACAGTCACTTGCACTCAGCCTTGCAAGTTTCACACAGCATGCACAAAGCACTTACAACTCTTACCTGCACTTAGCACAACTTGCAACTGACTAGTCACTTACTGACTCTTTCTTACATCACCTAGTCTTCTATTTATATATTACAAAAAGGGTCCTAAGCATGGGTAAATCCATGGTATGACATCCCCATACCCATTACATAAGCCCAAAACCCAAAAATCCCTAAAAAGGGATCGGGATCCTGCGATCTCTGCTTTGCCTTGCGCTCCACCTTCAACAGCATGTTGAAGTCCCAAAAGTAGGTCAAACATGACCAAGAATCCTCAAAACTTGGTCAAGGGCCAACATCGTACCATTTGACATCCCCAACGAAGATTAAATCCTCATCTCAGGGACATTGTTAAAGAATAATTAAAGAAATTGTTGGATGTAGATTTCATATATCCTATTTCAGACAGTCGATGGGTCTCTCCACTAGTAATCGTCCCCAAGAAAAATGGAAAGTGGCAGATCTGTGTAGACTATAGATAACTCAATAATGTGATTCAGAAGGACCACTTTCCCCTACCTTTTATTGATCAGGTCCTTGATACTTTAGCGGGGAAGCAATTTTTCTCCTTCCTAGATGGCTTTAGCGGTTATAATCAAATTCAGATTTCTCCGGAAGACTAGGATAAAACTACATTTACATGTCCCTGGGGTACCTTCGCATATAGAGTATTTCCCTTTGGGTTATGTAATGCTCCAGCTACATTCTAGAGAGTTATTTTAAGAATATTTTCTGATTTGATTAATGAAGGACTTGAAGTTTACATGGACGATTTCACCCCTTATGGCACTGACTTTGATCAAGATTTAAGTAATCTAGAGAAGGTACTAAAATGATGCATTGCTACCAGGTTATGTTTGAGTCATGAGAAATTTCATATGATGATGACTAAAGGTTTGGTACTAGGACACTATGTTTCTGCAAATGGAATCAAGGTAGACCCAACAAAAATAGAGGTAGTCCTTAAGATACCTACACCTCGAACACAAACTGAGGTATGTAGTTTCCTTGGCTGTGCAAGATATTATCGTAGATTCGTAGAAAAGTTTTCAAGAATAGCTACACATTTACATGCTTTTACTCTTAATGTGGAATTTTAGTGGTTTGATAAATGTGATGTTGCATTTACAGAACTCAAAAGATTGGTTTCAACAACATAGGTGCTAAGAGGACCAAACTGAAAATCATCATTTCACATCTCTTCAGATGCATCGGATATCGCCATAGGTGTTGTCCTTGGACATGAATAAGACAAGAAACCTTATGTTATTTATTTTATTACCAAAAATCTTACTCCTGCTGAATTAAATTACACAGTAACAGAAAAAGAATTTTTAGCCGTTATACATGCCATTAATAAATTTTGCCACTATATAACAGGTTATCCACTTATTCTGTATATTGATCATTCTACTATTAAATATTTAGCTAACAAACCTATTACTAATGGATGGGTTACTCGGTGGTTATTACTATTGTAGGAATTCAACATCACCATCAAGGATCGGCCCGGAAGAGAAAATCTCGTTGCAAATTTCTTGTCTCGCATACCCAAAACAGATAACTCTTTGACAGTTGAAGACCAAATCCCTGACGAACACTTGTTCGTTGTCACTATTATGATGCCTTGGTACACTGATGTGGCGAATTATCTAGCAGTGGGAAACTACCAGCACACCTATCATCAAGAGAAAGGAAACTAATTGTTCAGCACAATGCATGGTTCATTTGGATTGGTGGATATCTTTTCCACACGGGGTCTGATCTTCAGATCCAAATATGCGTCAGAGATGATGAAATTTATGATGTCTTGAAGGCGAGTCATGATGAATCCTGTGGTGGACATTTTACAGACCACATAACTAGGAATAAGGTTTTACAGATGGACTATTATTGGCCCTCAATATTTAAAGATGCAAAGAAGTATGTCCAGGCCTGCGACAGCTGTCAAAGGATGGGTCGACCAGGCCAAGCTGATGAAATGCCCCTACAAGAACAAGTGGTGGCAGAACCTTTCGAGATATAGGCATTGGATTTTGTTGGTCCCTTCAACCCAAAATCAAACCAGAAAGCTTATATACTAGTTGCAACAGACTATATGACCAAATGGGTAGAAACAGTGGCCTTTCCAAACGCAATTGAGGAAGTAGTCATTAAGTTTCTCTTTGAATTATTTGTATGCTATGGATTGCCCAGGGAAGTAATCACTGACGGAGGGTCATTATTTACATCCCATAAAATCACGGCAACTCTACGCAATTATCACATTAAACACATAGTTACCTCCCCGTACCACCCACAGGAAAACAGACAAGTGGAAAGCACCAATAAATTCTTGGAGGCAATCTTGAAAAAAATAGTCTCAAAAAACCATCAAAATTGGGCAGTCGATCTTCCAAATGCTTTATGGGCCTATCACACAACATGGCGTAACACTATTGGCTACTCTCCTTATCATATAGTCTTTGGCAAAGAACCTATTTTTCCAATTGAATTTGAGATCAAGACTCTAAGAATGACCCAGGAAATTGGACTAGATCTTATGGAGGGACACTTACAACACTTACAGCAGCTCAATGAGTTAGATGAAGCACGCATGTTCTCCCTTCAGTGTACAGTTTTTATTCAGCAGTAGAGAGCTAGCTGGCATGATAAGCATATCAAGAAGAAATCCTTCCAGAAAGGTGATTGGGTGTTTCTCTAAGATTCCAAATTTTAGGATTTTCCTGGAAAATTGTAGACAAGGTGGGTGGGACCATATGAAATCAATGAAGTTCATGATAATGGAACTGTCACTTCAGTTACCATCGACGGGTCTGGTTCTCCTTTTCTGATAAATGGACATCGACTACGACTCTACCATTGACCGCTTTCAAAAGAATCCTTTTTACAAGAAGTAAGTAATGATCCTACCGTTCAAATTTTAGCTGGTTGGGAAGGTAACCCGATAGCTTTAGTTCCATGAAATTGTTGTTCTTCAAGAACTATGCATATTGTATATAGTTTTCTTTAAAGATTTGATTGATTTTTTTTACTTCCTAGGAAATTCGTTATAAGAAAATTTGGAGAACAAAAACCAAAAAAGATGATTGTAATGAATATAATTAGCACTCTTTTTTGTTCCTTATTCAAACTTCAAATTTCTCCTGTCTCACTTTGAAAAATCCATTGAATATAAATCTTGTTTTACAGAGGAAATGAATATGTCATGTTCCACAGCAAAAAGTCAGGTAATTGCACTAAAAGAATGCACAACTATAATAAATAGAAAATGAATGCATGACACTAACAAACCATCCAATACTTCGAGCATTGAATAAACCTACCCATAAAAACTGAATGAATTTAGTTGATGACTAATCAATCCTAGATTTTCTAAAACAAAAATGTTTGCGGGAGGTTTCCAATTACTTAATTAGATGGTTAAAATTTGAACATCATTGTTGTCGTTCATTCGAACGTAACGACTGTCGTTCCCTTTGTTGTGATTGTTGTTCCCTTTGTGGGTAGTGTCATTCATTTGAACGCAATGACTATCGTTCCCTTTGTTGCGATTGATGTTCCCTTTGCAGGTAGTGTCGTTCATTTGAATGGAACAACTGTCATTCCTTTGTTGCGAGTGCCCTTCCCTTTTGTGAGTCGTATTGTTCATTCGAATAGAAAAATTGTTGTTCCCTTTGTTGTGATTTCCATCCCTTCTTTTCAGGTAGCGTTGTTCATTCAAAAAGAAACAGTTGTTGTTCCTTTTTGCGATTGTTCCTGTCGTTGTTCCTTTCCTTTAAAAATAATGATTTTTCACCAACAACATGTCCTTATGATATGTTTAGCCACTCCTTTGGGTACGAACTTCACTAACTAATTTTCAGCACCACTTCTAATTATCATAGTAATGATTTTTCATTTTGTTTTGTGGACTATCTAGCATACCTTATCGAAATGTTTTTTGGATTGATTTCTCTGAATTATCTTAATATTATTCATAATCCTTAACCACCATAATTCGTTTATTTCCCCTATATATATACATATACTTGAATGATAATTTGCCTTCAAATCATAATAAGGGGTCTAAGGCACATTTTACTTGGAATTCTTACACTTCTTACGCCATCCCACACTCTAAAGGAGTAGATGAGCCTCCCTTAATAAAGCCTAAAAAAAAAATTAAATATAAAAAAAGAAAATAAACTTCTCCCACAAAGGATAGGGGGTCTCATCATGAGAAAACCTACCACTATCATAAGATAATAACATAAGTGGAATTCCCACTATGGCTACCACACCAGGGCAATGGCCTTTGGCATTTTTTCATCAAAGGACAAGAAGTCTCATCACGAGTCGGCTTGTTCACTTAGGTTACAATCTAGTGAGTGGCATCATTGTTATCTGACTACCAAACCAGGATAGTGGTATTTTTGGGAAAAAATGATTCAAACTATTTATTAAGGATAAAGACTCATCTATGGGTTAAAAGGAAACCCTGTCGGGGCTATGGAATCCTACTGGCAGCAATGGCTCTGCCTGTGGTATGGAAGCTTATCTTAAATATGCTAAAGTTTTTTTGTGTGTTCCTAGACTTCCTTTCTTAAAAAAGAGGCTATCATTCTAGTTATATTTAACATGAGGGAAAGTAACAAAGTTATGATATGCGGAATATTTATAAAACGTGAACAAATTTAGATTACTCGGAATCTTTTTCCTTAAAACATTTTTTGAATATAGGTATTTGAACGTGTATTTCCCACAAAAGAGTGATTATTGTTCATGATTTCCGTTAAAGTTCTTTTGAAGGTTATTAAAGATTGTTCTCCCAGCGGCGGCGATGGCGTAGTAATTACCCCTCACTTGAACTACATGCCAGCATTACACTCACACATATCGACGATCAAGATAGACCTTTTAATTTATCAGGGGGTGGATATTCTGCATGTTTATCTATAGATCATAATGATTACAATGAATGGAAAAATTCACATTTCTATATACATTTGTTGTTCTGTGATTTTTACCATTTCTGGTAATATTTTCTCACAAGCTGGTCTAACTAAGTTGTAGCCAGGAGCGATAGTTGTGCTGACTTGTTTGCAGAAGACATGGGCAGCCGAAGCATCCGTCGAGAGCCCACATTGCTGCAAGTAACCGACCAAGCAAGGGAAATTTTACATCGTCTGGGGTGGATAGAATATTTCAACAGATTGCAGAGATATGACATAAATATCACGCTAGCATTTTTCCATAACTTACATAGGGGAGTCTCGGTGATTCCAGACATACAAATTTCGGTCACTGAGGAAATCATAGCGGAGGTAACAGGCCTCCCAAACGAAGGCACACAGTGGACCGGGAAATACACAGCACTCAAGGAGGATGTGGAGTCATTTGCGGAACCAGGAGAATAACTCGAAAAAAAAGGGAAATGACTCAACCTCGTTTCTCTCAACGATCCATGGAGGGAGATAGAAGGATTAATTTAGTATATATCACATGTGATGGGAGATACGATGTGGTGAGATCGCGCCACCTCAAACTGCTAGCAGAACTAAAACAGAGGTCAGTAATAAATTTGCCATTTTTTCTAAATGTCATGTTGCATGAAGTTGTCGCAAGGACCTAGAAGGCCAAAGACCCTGTCATTATAATTAGTCACCATGGACTAGTAAAATTAATAGTAAACATGGCCTTGAGCCAAACAAAAATAACTTGGGGAGATTTAATTGAGCCTGATATGCCCCTACAAATTGAACAACCCAAAATGCACCATGAAAATCCCCCACAGGGAATTGAGGCAGCCCAGGTAGGAGGAGACAGTGCCCAAATGGAAGTTCCATTAATGTAGCCTGAAATTGAAGCAGATGTTATCCAACTGAAAGAAACTCAGACCATACAGGCAGAAACATCAAAGAAGAAGAGAAAAGAACAATTGGTGTTCCTGAAACCTCCACTGTGAAAAGAAGGAGTAAAAAGACAGTACAACCTGAATAAACTTAGGAAATTGTACAGACAGAACAACCCTCACATGAGAACACTCAGGAAAATGCACAAACAGAGCAACCATCACTTGAAATCCTTACAGAACATTTTTTTAGAATTTATGAAGTAGAGATGGCTCAAGTACTGGGAAATTTAGGGACATCAATCACTGAAGACATAGACAGGTCTGGAAAACCTCACGCACCAACTTCCTCCCATTCAAACCCTATCTTGGATTTTCCTGATATGGAGATACCATCTCCTAAAGGAACAAAACAGCCAGAACCTCACATTGAGGTAAACAATCCTTTAGAACAAACAGAGCACCCAGAAGAAACAAGGGAGTAGTCACCAACTGATCAAGGTGGGGAAGACCTTGAAATTCCCCATAGACAGAAGAAAACATTAGGCAAAGGGAACAATAAAATTAGAAAATTAAAACATGAAAACAAGATATTGAGGAAAAGGGTTAAGAGGATAAAAGTGTTAAATCAAAAAGTTGGTCGATTAAAAGAAATAATTAGACAACTTAGGAAGCAGTTGGAAGAGGTTGATAAAGCCCATGAGAAGAAGAAATCTAAGAGGCATAGAGTACAGGGAAGCAATCCACTTCCCAGAAGAACAGTCCACACCAATTCTGCTGGAACACAAACAGAATTGCATGCTCCTTTGGAAACAACTGAAATAGAAACTCAGACTGAGGTTCCAGCCATAGAAGAAACAATTGTTCAAACTGAAGGAGTGTTTCCTACATATCTTATTGCTCCTTTGGAAACCATTGAAATAGAAACATAGACAAATGCTCCAACAACAATAGAGACAGTTGTTCAGACTGAATAATCATCTCAGTTCCCTGAACAAGATGCCATCATTAGCAGGTTGGAAGCAGAACTGGTGCAATCCCAACAAACCCTAATTCAATGCAGAAGTGAAATGGTAAAAATGGAAGAACATCAGAGAGTTGTCAAACAACTTAAATCCATGTCAGCAATAGAGAATGAGACCTTTGCTGAGCTCAGCAGAGCTCAAGGAAAGGTGAAGAAAGTATAGGGCTAGTTAGATGGAGCTTTGGTGTAAATCAAAGAAATTTTCTCTATTTATTCTGATATAGTAGATTGCAGGGCCCCTGCTACTAATTACACCTTATTTCTATTAGAATGTTATCTGATGCTGAGAATCAAATCTATTAGAGCAGGAAAACCTTTTGATTTTACCACTGTTTTTTATTTTGTTTCATGTTTTAGAGAACAAGAGGATGGAGTTCAATACTTTCTGTGTGAACTATACCTTCACAACTTCATCCTAGGAGAAAACAGAAATGAGAACCTTAGTCCTTTCACTGGGGACATACAGTTTCAAGAATTTTTTTCCTTTTCCAAAAACCAAACCAGGTGGGCTAAAGCACAAAAGGTTTTCATGAAAAGGGAGACTAGGCTAGACCTATGGATCAGAGGGGAAACTCCTAAAACCCTTAAAACCATTATGTAGCACAGAACATTCATGAAGAGGGAGAATGTTGTAGAATCTTTATCTCCCATCCATAAACATGTTGTACATTCAGGTCTACAGTATTTTAGAGAGCTTAAAGAAGAAGCCATTTCTGATGCCAAACTAAGATGGGATGTCTCCTCAAATGCAGTCAAGAACAGGGAACCCTTTGGTTTTAGAAATTTTCACACAGACACCTTCATGTTAGAGAGGTATGCCAGAATGATTCTAGATGAAGGACCTACTTGGATTGTATGTAGGTTCAGTCCTCCCATTATTTGGTATCCTCCAGAGGGTTATCAGAGTAATTATAAACTTCGTAAAAAGGAGGAAGATGTTTATTTTGAAGTGCTTAAAGGTAAGAATGGGTTCAGGAGACCTGGAGAAAAGACCTCTCCTCCCTTCAGTATCATTGCTTTACATGTAAATTCTCTCCTTGCATGAAGACATGCAAAAAGGTAAGTTGGGGGGTATGTTGAGTTGTGAAAAAGGTACAAATATTCCCCTTATTACCATGGTTTATGATATATTCTTGATTGACGTTTCTATTAATTAGAAGTAATTACGAAAGAAAATGATTAAAAAGTCTTCTAGAAATGTTATTGAGTGATATTAGATAATTTATGAATTTCGGTTTGAATTGTTTGATTTAATTGCAAAAAATGGACAATTGTTGTTACCTCAAGATAACTAAAGAGATCCTGAAGATACATAAGCTTTTGAAGATCGAAGGAATCGAGCATAAAGCGATTTAGAAGAAGATTGACTCTTTATTTTGTAATATTTATAAATAGTAAAAGAAATCCTGAGGATCTCTCGATCCTCGGGATAGATTAATTTACTCATA
Source organism: Picea engelmannii (assembly GCA_009831015.1). Taxonomy (NCBI): domain Eukaryota; kingdom Viridiplantae; phylum Streptophyta; class Pinopsida; order Pinales; family Pinaceae; genus Picea; species Picea engelmannii. The sequence continues at coordinate 198,876 of ML781610.1, read as the reverse complement.
TCATTGTAATATATAGAGGATGATGAACAATAGAGAGATACCCAAGAAATTGAATCAAACATTCAGATCTTTGAATTGCTTTGTACAAGCAGTCCATTGTAAATGATTTACCAGTTATGGAATTAATGAAATCCTTGAGCGTTTTAATCATTTTTGCATAATGAGTTTTTAGCAGCGGTATCTTTTGAAGACCATGGGCCCAGTCAGAAGGAGTTACTATTTCATCTGTAATTATATCAATTCTATTTTAGTTTTGTGATTTGAATTTCCTTGCAACAGTTAAGATAAATCCATGAGTGTATTGATTCTCCTATAAATTGGTTATGTTATTCAAGTATAGAGGATAGATGTTTCATTTGAAGGTTATCAATTGTTGTTCCATTTCCCATTGATGTTAGTTTATTTCTTGAGAGTTCCTCTCATTTTCTCATACGTTGTTCCTTTTATTAAATTTGCATTTTCCATTCCTTTCGCTTAAATTCACATTTTTTGTTCCTTCTTAATTTTATAGTAATTCATTGTTATTTTCCAGTGGGTTAAATAATCATTGATAGATTGATTCATTAAGTGTTTTCACAGGTTAAATTATTGCTTCTTAGTTAGATGAATTTGGCAAATTAATTAGTGTCTTTGATTCGAAGTGCGTTAGTGATCAGATTACAATTTTGTTGAGTGAGTTCTTAGTTTTAGAGTTTTTAATGAATGTGTGAGGAACTTGATTATTGATAAACTTAGATTTTCTTTAACTAAACGATTTAACCTCGACAACTATCTGCATAGACTTTGCTGATATTCTTGAAAGAAAAGATGAATCCTCAGTTGATAATTAATGTCAGACTAAGGTTTTTTTTAGGACATCTTTAGAGCCCAACACAAATTAAGAAGTCACCCCCCAGGCCTAATTAAAGTGGTTTTAACCACTAAGAAGACAAGTCGGCCATGCCCAGTGAAGAGACACCTTTCCAACACCTACTAGCTAGTATAAATAAAGGAATCCAACGCCTCATTATCTCACTCACTCATTCACTCATCAAGTGCACAATTTTGGTAGCTGCAGTTGGGAGAAGAAGGAAGAGATATGCATATTGCTCATTGTTGGATATTATCTAGTGTTTTGGTTTATTGTCTTGGCATTGTATTGGTTATCTATACTAAGGAAGTTTTTGATGGGTTTTCTCCCCCATGAGGGTTTCCCGGGATAAATGGTGTGTATCTTGTGATTGTGTTTCTCTCAGTGATCCTACCTATGATATTGTTATCTAGTAAATTGAAACGAAACCTAATAATATCTCAAAACTTAACAAGTGGAAGTATCAATTCACACAACCACGCATGAGCAAAGGATAAGGACACTTCAAATTAGATATGAACAAAATCAAACAAAGCATGAGAATATAAGTGTATACCATATAAAATTAGAATTAGGAAAAAGTTGCATGCAATCCACATACCCATAGAAGGTTCAGGTAGCCATGTGATTTAAACCCCCTCTATGGTGAAGCAACAGTGTATATATGGCATGTATAAATAAGGATCCTTCAAACCCAATATAACACCTTTTGCTAGAGATAAGATCATGTTTCTTCAAATTTCCATGGCACGTCACCTTCTTTAAAAGATCATAAGCGAGCCATTGTAGGTTTTAAACCTTTACAATATAGCAATGCACATACAAATTATTTATAAAATATAAAGAAAACAATAGCAATCACACATAATACTCAGGAATTTACTTTGGAAACCCTTAATTGGGAAATTCAACAAATGTTTAAAGCCACACCTCTAACTCTCATTGTAGTATATTCACCATTACAATACAACATATTTGGTATCCTGCAACATCCAAAACCCTAATATGTTGACCCAGATTAGATTCCTTGACCGGAATTACATTACAATTGACCAAAAAACCATTGTTCGAAAAAGACCAAAAATAGGCCAAAAATGAACTAGAAAACAACACAAAAAAAAATTCTCTGGGGCTCTGCCCCCCCTGTGACCCCCTTGTTGTGTCTGGCACAACTTTAAAATGTGTGGGACTAATCATGTAAATAATATAATGCATACCCAACACCCACCTCTCTTCTACTCATTTTTTGTGGAAAATGTTTCCTTTTAGTTTTCAAAGCCATAAGATCTCTCCTTATAACACTTAGTGTGTGATTTTTTTGGATGATGTGTGCCACTATAAAGAAGATGAAACATTTTTCAATAAATACATTGAATTTAGTCAGAAAGCAACCTTAATATGTTACCATTATGGAAGCTCTTAAAATGAAAATTTTATTTTCATCCCAATGGGCATTTTCTCCATGTTAGTGTCAAAAAACTTGAGATCATCAAGCATAGGTTCCCCATTTGACTCAAAAAAATGACATTTTCTTCTCCTTATCTATTTAATATTCCATAACCAAGTCTTTGGGTTTCATTGTTTTAGCTCTAGTGGTTCTCTCAAATATTCCATTGAAAGTGATCGATGCAATTCTATAAGGGTGATACAAGTTTGGGAGGAAAATTCTTGAGAAATCATAAATTGGTTTTCAGAGGTATTTAGACCACCAAACCTATATAGAAGGTCTACAAAATTTACATACATGATACTCTTTTGTCCCAAGGCCTGCAATGTTATTGTATAAAGAACAAATTAGTGCAAAGATGTAAAGTGGAACCAAAAATATGTCAAATAACACAATGTATATAAAGTAATCAATTAACATGATTACTAGAGAAAAATCCTAGTCTTGGATAATCATGTGTGGTGTACACACATAACCCATACAACATAAAGTACCTCTCTACATAATGGATCTTGATACATCATGTACCTACACACCTTCTCATAAATTCTTCAATTAATCAATCAATGTTTGGAGGTAGACATCCATCCTCTTTATTGATATTCTACTTCGAACTAGAAGATCTAACATAAGATATTCATTATTCATGGAAAACCATGAAAAAATAATTTCTTTAATGACTACCACCGGCGAGACATAATAGTTGGTTTTTTGGAGGGTTACGAGTTAACTCCATCCATAGTTATCCTCGTTCACAGGGTTTGTATTTCATACTTGAATTTTCGAGGCCATGTATCCTCTATATCCTTCATGGATATTAAATAGATCGATATTTGCATAACTCTAGGCTCACTTTCATGTGAGGTGTGCCACCCTTACAACATGGCTAATTCCTCACAATGAAATATCCTTTGAGTACTTGGGATTATAGGCATCTGCCTCAATATCTTATATGTAGGGCCTATTTTACCCTATTTTACCTTAGTTCTATCAGGATGGGTGGATGTGTTTCCCATCATGTATCCTTTGAAACTTAGAGTCATGGGAGGGTTGTGTTAACCATGCTTGTGGAAAAAACATTACGAAGGATACAAATGATGATGAATTTTTTCTCGGTTCATTTGGAGTGGAGTTGGAAGTTAATGAAATGGGAAAATCCTTTTATAAGGAAATATGATAATTGGTGGAAAGAATGTTTAGACATACTTTTTCACTTGTAATACAAATTTCAAACTAATGAATCCACAAACCATATTATTGCACTTATGTGACAACTATATCTGGAGAAATGATCAATGAGACTTGTGAGACTTCAAATAGTAAAAACATAAAACAACATAAAAGAAACATTGATAAGGTATTCTTGCTAAAAATACTTTATTTTTTATATGTATATACTACTCCTATATATTACCAAATTAGATAGTATTCATGTAATATAATATATTTACCTCATAGCAATATTAATTGATTTTTATGTTTTTGACAACAACAAAAAAAGAATGGTTTTAGGAAGATTAGCAATATTAAAAATGATGTACAAAATAATTTGCAGAATATGTTGGTAGGGATGCCCCAAAAAGTGTATAAGGGGACTGACAAAGTATGAAGAATGTTGGACATGCAGCTTTGGAGACAGTTTTGCAGTTTTCGATACAGTTTGGGGAAAATTCCTAAGTAGAGGAAAAGTGCATGGAAGAAAAAGGAAAGTTAGGGAGCATGCAACTAAGGTGCATCCAAGAGGACAGTGCACAGAAGGAAGACAACGCGCAGATAGGAGAATAAAGAAAACAAAAAAATAAAGTCGATAGAGGATGAGAGAATAAATCATGACAGAAGGATGACAACTCGACATTCCATAAATGGAAGAACATCAGAAAGAAACATACAGATAGAAAAGCAACCCGAACAACTAGTTAGATAAGGAAAGAATGCATTGTAATGGGGTATTTTTGAGATGAACATATTAGGGTTTTTAGCCCTAGATTTTTGTATAAATATGTAACAGGTTGGGAGAATATGGGTTCCTTCAGTTTTTATTCTTATGGGGTTCCTCTATATGATTGTTATCAAGAAATATTGTAGAATTTGTTATGTGGGGTTCTTGAGTTCTTGAATGTGAAAGTCTGTTGAAGAGAAGAACCAATAAATGAATGCTAAAAAGATGATACTGAGCTTGTGTCTTTTTATGTGGTTTTTCTTAGGAAATCTATTGAATGCATGTTCGAGTATATTTTCTTTACATGTGATTATGGCAGAAGAGGTTGGATGGTGACAATAATGAAATTATATTATAATTGGCAATAGAATGGTAATATGAATCTAATTATGGATAAGTAATGGAAGAAGAACCTCTGTAAAATAGCATGCACATAAATAGTTAAGTCATAATTAATAGGAACATAACCTCCCATCCCCTTAACGCTGCAGAAAAATGGTTTCTATAGTCCCAATAGATACCTCGGGTGATACTTCATCTGCACAAGCAGGTGATGCCAAAAGGGTCAGTGTCTGGTGATTTTTTTTGGTCGAAATATAATCTTGAACCTAGGGTCTTACAACTGCACACAACGCCAACAAATGGTTTTGTTGTTGGGACCCGAAATTTGGGATTAAGGGAATGTTTTGGAGGCCGACTATGAAGGAGATATCAAAATGGTTGGAGAGAAAGGAATGGTATTTTTCTCGACAAGAGAACAAGAATCCTTGGATGAGTGACAAGCAGTGGATGCAAAGGTATGTGTATACAAAATTGCATGAAATTTTCTTTGGAGAGTTTCTAGTTATTCTAACTGAGTGGCTATAAATATTAGTGGAGAATACTTGGAGGTACGTAAATGCAGTGCCAAGGAATTGGACTCTTGAGTTGGTAAGACAATTGAATTTCTTAAGTAACCCAACTACTAGTGCAGTTGATTTCTGGTTGGATAAAATACTAGGAGGATATATTACAGAATTTGCAATAGATTGTACCCAATCATACAATGTTGCAGAAAGTGACTTTTTCAAGGGTCTGTACGTAAGGTTATTGAAATCACTAGGTACGTGGATAAAGATGTCATTATATGAAAAGTCTGTGATGATAATGCAATCTGACTGCTAAAGGGGTTCACACACGTAGGGGAACCAAGGGATGACAAGAGAATAGTTGAGAACATGAGAGAATGAAGGAAGCGATGAAGAAGTAGGGAAGGGATTGAGGATGCTAGAAGAGGGTATACCCGAGGAAGAATATGAGTTTGTATTATTGCATGAAGGGAGGTACAAGAGGCAAAATATTTGGGCTAGGAAAGAAGAGTCACACAGTGAGCCAAAGGGGAGAGAACCTTGTGCAATAGTTTGAATCGTGGAGATACCATATATTGGAGGAGAAGAAAAGGAGTTCCAGTCCAGTCTATTAATAGAAGAATCGTTAATTCCTACTCAGACTAAGTCCTATGTCGAATCCACGACCCTATGTGCATCGGAAAAATTTGAGATAACAGTCGAAGACTTGTCAAAATCCATTGTAGTTAGCCAGGGAGGGTAGAGTAGTAGTAGTCAAAATAGTGGAAGTAGTGCGCAGAGTCATAGTCAAAATCAAAGTCAACCAACATTACCGAGAGGAGGGACTACACAAAGCAACATGGCAGGGGTAGATAATACTCTTAGGCTTCATGCGTTCGAGGGAGTGGGGTCAAAGGACCCATAACAACATCTATTTATCTGCAAAATAACTTGGATCGCTAAAAACGTACAGGATGAGGTTGTGAAGATTATGCAATTAGTGACAATGTTTATAGGTCATGCACTAATATGGTATATGAAGTTGTAGAGTATCATTCCTATAGGACAGGCTAGGACTTTGGTAGAGATAAGGCAAACACTATTGAAAGAGTTCAAGAAGCCAAATTCAGAGTCGCAGTACATCATAGAAATGAAGGATATTAAATAGGTACAAATAGAATCAGTATGGGATTTCAATCAGATATTTAAGGATGTGATGGGTATACTGACGTTCCAAATCTTAGATCAACAACATCAAGAATGGTTTATTGCATGGATTCTACCACACATTTGCAGGCCATTGGTTCAAAAAAAGGTTGTGTCGTAGCCCGAGGGGCTAGAAATCTAAATCATCTCTTGTAGGAGACAGTAGAGAAATGGTACAAGTTCAAACATAGTTGGTTGTGTTGATGATTCAACTGGCAGAACTTACAAAAGAGAAGGAGAAACAAGAACAATTTTGGTGTACCAAGTGCAGGAATGAAGGCCATCACAAGGATGAATGCCCAAAATTTGTGAAGTATTTGGAAACTGGAGTGCCAAATCCATTACTAGGAGGAGGTTATTGCGAGATATGTAAGAAATGGGGCCATCATCCCACTGAGTGTCCATTACTACATAATTACTAGAGTACACCAAGGAACTTGTTTTTTAGTTTTTTCAAGTCTGTGGGACATGAGGAGAAGGTTTTTTGTGTGTTTTAATTGATGAGGGAATGCACATCAGATATGTACATGATTTAGGAGGAGAATTATACAGCAGAAGGGGGTGGGATACAATAAAATAAGTAAAGAGGTTTCAATCCAGGGAATAGAGGAAACTTTGGTAGAGGTATAGGAAGAGGAACTTTTGGTAGAGGAAGAGGACCAATAATATGTTATAATTGTAATCAACCAGGACACTTGGCCCACGACTGTTTGAATCCATGTACAACATGAACATACTACAGATCATTGGATCATGCGACAGAAGATTGTCCTCAACTAGTTGCGAAATGGCAGCTCAATGATAACCATAACCAAAATCAAAATTATAATGTGCAGAAGATATCAGCCAAAAAATGAATTGAAGGACCAAGAATCGTAGTGGTTACATGTGGAGGAGATAGAATAGGAGATGATATGACCAATGGAGGAAAATAGGCTGAGTAATGGATTAGTAAGTCAACAGGGCTTATGCAAACCTTTGATCCACAACAGGAAAAGGAGACATATCAGAGAGAAAGAAAAGAAGTACTTGGGCAGTATTGGGGATCATCAACATCATCTACACCTCAAGTAGAATATCGCATTATACTAGAGAAGCCAACTAGAAAGGTAAGCACACTAAAAGAATTCTTGAGGAGTTGTGTAGAGCCAATGAAAGACGAAACTACACTAAGTACCTTATTTGACATGATTGATCAATGTACAAGAGGAATGGAAACTCGTATCGCATGATGGATGGTAAATTAGGTATTGTGTAGGAAGAGAATTGATGAAGAATTCATATTCATTGAGAAGATTGGGGAGTATGATGTGGATAACGTCATCTTGGACTTGGGGTCCGATGTGAATGTTTTACCTAAGAAGACATGGGAGATGATGGGAAAACCCAAGTTAGTATGGTCTCTTGTTCAGTTAAGGCTCGCAAATCAACACAAAATAGTCACAATTGGTTGTTTGACAGGAGTACGTGTGAACATAGATGGGGTATGCAGCATGGAAGAGTTTGAAGTTATTGAGATCGTGGACGATAGTCAACCATATCCAGCACTGATGGGATTAGAATGGGATTTTGATAACTAGACAATCATTAAATTGAAAAGGAGGGAGATGATATTTGATGTTGGGTATTTGAAATTTATTGCACCCTTGGACCCATCAGAAGGAAAGAAATACACAGAGCGAACCAGAGGAAATGACATTGATAACTTATATAACATGACTACGCGGATGGAGGATTATGTCAATATGACAATGGATGGTGCATTGAGTTGGAGGAGTATTACTTTGTGTGCATCATATTCAAAAGCAGGGCTAGAATATTGGCAATAGAGGATGCATGAAGTGTCAACTAGATAATATGCAGTTATAACCCAATCCTTGTACTGGATTAGAACAGAGTTGTGTGATCCACCCAGGTATGAAGGATTAACTAATATAAGCATGTTTGTAAAGTAATTTGAGCTGCAAGTACCTGGAAAAAAAAAATTGTTAGCACTATATGTTGTCCTAAAAGCAACTCCATCCATATGGTGAGCTACACACAGAGAGAGGATGAAAGACTGGTCACATTGAAACAGACTCATGCAAATAAGGTTTGGTACTGAGAAAGAAGACATTGCATAGAAGTATACAAGATAGAGTGACCTAGAAGGTCATGTTGAACAGTGCAGGGATTTATGGAGTTCAATACTAGAGATAGAATGGATGCACATATTCATACACACACTGAACACAATTCCGAAGAACTGGTATTTGGAATTTGAAATGCGCAGGGAGACAACACAATGGAAAGAGTTGGTCCAGAGGTTTAGATTCACATTTACATTTGAACATCAATCTCCATCAACGGATGCAGCGCTACAAGATATTCAAACTAATATCTTCTCAGAAGAAGGGTCGATGGAGGTGGTATCAGTATGAAGGGTGCATAGAGCCAATATAAATGTCCATGATTTATTGGAATGCTATAATGTGGCTAAGGAAGAACGGGATGAGGAAGATCCCAGGAATGTAAAAGTACCTAAAACAAAAGGAGAACGAGCAGTAGAAGGGCCAAATCTTGATTCCACTACATACACCCAGCCGATAAAGACGCGGAAGGTAAAAATTAGGATGATAGAGAATCCCAATTTTGCATAGATAGGAGATTATTTGAATGATGAGACAATAGAGAAGATCGCAGACTTACTGCGAGAATATCAAGACTTATTCTCTATGAAATTTTCAAAGATGAAGGGGATAGTTGGAGACTTAGGTGAGATGAAGATCCCACTGAAACCAGGCACCAATCCAGTGTGACAGAGACCCTGCAAGTTAAATCCAAAGTACAAAGAGAAGTTGAAAGTTGAACTAGATAGGATGTTGGACACATGAATTATTGAACCGGTAGAAGAATCTAAGTGGATCAGTCCAATGGTAGTGTAAGAAATAAATATAGGAGGATTCGGGATCTGTGTGGATATAAGGAAGCTAAATGACATGTGTTTACATGATCTATTTCCAACACCATTCACAGATGAGGTACTGGAGAACATAGGAGGAAAATAAACTTACTCTTTTACATATGGATTCTCTCGGTACCACCAAATAAAAATTGCACAGGAGGATCTACATAAGACCACCTTCACGACAGAGTGGGGAAGTTATCAGTATACAGTAATACCCTTTGGACTGAAGAATTCCCCAGTGGTATTTTCCAGAGTTGTGGTAACAACGTTCAAGGAATTTATTCATAATTTCCTTGAAGTGTACTTGGATGATTGGATTGTGCTTAGTCTACTAAAGGATCACATAAAATTACTCAGGATGATGTTGGATAGGTGTAGACAATGTCATATTTCGTTGAACCTGAAGAAGTGTATCTTTTGTACATCGTTTGGAATTATGTTGGGACATGTAGTCTGCAAACAAGGATTGCTAGTAGATCCAGCCAAGATTGCAGTCATTTTGGAGTTAGAACCACCTACATCACTCAAACAACTGAGGGAAAATCTAGGTCATATATGATATTACAGGAAATTTATTAAGGGGTATGCACAGATCACAACACTGATGGAAAAGATACTGGAGAAGGAAGGAAAGTTTCAATGGAATGAGGACTGTCAGAGGGGGTTGTACACCTTAAAGAAAAAAATAGTAACCGCGTTGATTTTAATATTTCCAAATTGGAACAAAGAATTTCATGTACATATAGACGCATCATCCATAACGTTGGGAACATTACTATCTCAACCAGGGGAGGGAGACATATATCACCCAATTGTGTTTTCAAGTAGGAAGTTGTCCATAACAGAGAATAATTACACCACTATAGAAAGAGAAGGATTGGCAATGGTCTATGCACTACATAAGTTTAGACATTATCTACTGGGGTCTCACTTTAAGATGTACACAGACCATTCTACATTAAAATACTTATTCAATAAGCCATTGTTTGGGGGGAGAATATGCAGATGGCTACTATTATTCCAGGAATACAATTTGAGGTTATAGTGAAACTAGGGAAGCTGAATGCAAGGCCAGATCATCTATCACGCATACTATCAGGAGAAGATGCAGGAAATTTAGATGACAACTTACCAGATGTACAGTTGTTTGTAGTAAAGATGGTGGATGATTACTTCTTGGACATCATATAGTTTTGAAGAACAAGCATGGCTCCTTCAAATATGACAGTGGCACAGAAGAAACAATTGGTAGTAAAAGAAGCATACTATCAACTAATTGCAGGGAATTTATACAAGTTGGATGTAGATGGAATCTTGAGACGTTGTGTGTTGGAACACGAAAGATCAATTATATTAGAAGAAACACATGATGGGATTGCAAGAGGACATTATGCAGGGAGAGAAACTACACAAAATATTTTGTGTGCGGGGCTTTGGTGGCATACACTTCACAAAGATGTGAAGGAATACTATTAGTCATGTGATGTATGTCAAAGAGTGGGAAATCCATCTAGGAGGGATGAAATGCCTTTAAATCCACAAGTTACATTGCAAGAATTTGATAAATGGGTCATTGACTTTGCAAGACCAATAAATCCACAAGCAAGAAGATCAGGGGCAAGGTACATCATCATTATGACTGAGAATTTGAAAAGATGGGAAAAAGAAGCCCTAGTTACAGATTGCACCACCAAGACTGTTGCAAGGTTTTTGTTTGAGAATATAGTCACAAGGTTTGGATGTCCACATATATTACTCAGTGATCAAGGCACACACTTTCTAAATAAGACAATTGCAACATTGACTGAGAATTTCCAAATCCATCATCAAAAGAGTACCCTGTATCATCCTTGGGCCAATGGAACAGTGGAGGCTTTCAATAAAATCTTGGAGAATGCATTGACAAAAATTTGCAATGTAGGGAAAGATGACTGGGACTTAAGAGTTCTTGCAGTGTTATGGGCTTATCGGACTACAAGTAAGAAGTTGACAGGATATACACCTTTCAGATTGGTCTATGGGAAGGAAGCAATGATGCTAATGTAGTTTATTCTATCTATCCTATGCATTGAAGTAATCATCGATCTATTAGACACTGGCACAATAGAGGAGATATTGACACAGTTAGTATAGCTTCAAGAAGATAAGTTCATTGCAGGTTTTCATCAACAACTTCAGAAGGCAAGAGAGAAATCTTGGCATGATCGACACATAAAACAGAAAAAATTTCAAGTGGGAGATCTAGTTCTACTCTATGACAACAAGTTCATACAACATGCAAGAAAGTTTATAATGCACTGGTTAGGACCCTATGTAATTCAGCACGTAACAAAGATAGGTGTTGCGCAGTTGGAAACATTGGATGGAGAAGGCATTGGAGGAATGGTGAATGGAAGTCAGTTGAAACTATATAGAGATGACCGACAGTTTGTGCAGTAATATGGGCTACACTAGAACACATGTATCATAGTATTTAAACCATAGTAGGAAGGAAAAACATAGAAAAACAAATAAAAGTAGAAAAAAGGAATAAAATCAAATAAAAAGTAGATATAGTAAAGAGAAAAAGATTAAAAAGTTCAAGACATGGGAGATTGTGCAAAAGGAATGGTTCTCATGCATTAGAATGGAACTACACCAATTTAGAAGACAATACATAGAAGAGAAATACTTTGAAGCATACAAATGCAACAATAAGAACCATTGTGCAGTTTGGTAATGACAAGACTATTAAAAGCATTAAAGCATGAAAAAAATGGCTACAAAGCGAGAATGACAGGTCTTAAATGTCACTTAACTCAAAGAAAATTGATGGCTCGTTATATCATCAGGTTTATTGAAAGAAGACACATACTAACACATATCTCCATGTTGAGTCTCATCACCACCTTGCCCAAAAACTCAGGGTCATTAACACACTAGTGGATCCTGCAATTAGGGTTTCAAATAATGAGCATGTGATATGATGCAGGAGCATCATAAGCAGCCAGCCAAGCAAACATAAAAGCGGAAGACAGCTGGAAAAGCACAGCACACATTTTGCACATTTTGAAATGTTTTTGAAGAATTAATGAGCAAATATTAATGTAGTAGTTAAAGGAAATGTACTTGCATGTTGTAAACAGATCTTGAGTGATTTTCTCTCATCTGTCAGATGTAATAGACATTAAGTCTATTTAATGAAAGTAGGTAGATTTGAATTCATAGATTATACAGTTTAGAGAGTAGGAGGGAAAACGGATATAAACACCCTCACTCTTGCATTATTGTATCATTAGAATAGAAGAAGAGATTTTTCATAAGCTGTTGAACTGTAGCAGAGAGCTGTAGAGAAGAACCCATGTACAAGAGCACTTGAGTTAATATATAAAGTTTTGACTAAATGTTCATGGTATTATGATGCTTATTATTTACATTTGTTGAATGGTATGTTTACAGTTGTTTTATTCTCTCTTTTTATGCATTTGTTTCAATGCTATGTTGTGTGTATGATTTCATGGTGAATGTATGAAGTCTGAGAGGGGAGAAGAATGAGTTTCAATTGTTTCTTTTCCTGAGAGTTCTTGCAAGGAGTGCAGTGAAACGTTCGCAAGGTGTGCATTGACAAGAGTCTGAGTTTTATCTCATAAATATCAGGAGAGATACCGTTGTTCTCATTTCCCGCAGAAGTGCAGGTGAAGCACAGAGTCGTGCAAGGTGTGCGCAGGCTAGTTGAAGCCTTAGAAGTTACCAACTAAGTTGAAGGTGGCAGGACTGTTGTTGCAAAGAGTGCACAGAGTCAAGGACTCAAGTAACTAGGGGTTATTTGAAAGATTGTCGCAAAGAGTGCGAGCAAAAATCCTTTTGGGGACTTGAGGTTGCAAGTGAAAACTCAGGAGGGATAGTACCTTTGAAGTGTTCAAAAGGAGGTGAAAGTCAAAATCATCTCATAAAAGACAAGTTCAGGAGGGAGAACATCGATTCATCTTGCAGAATTCATTGAGGAGTGAATTGGTCGGTCAGAATTCTCTGAGGAGAACTCGCGAAATCAAGAGGATCGTTGGATCCCGCAGATCTATGAGAAGGTTAAGGATGAGTACCCTTCAGCATTCAGGAAGCTCAGGAGGAGTAACGACCGTTGGATAAGAAGCGTCAGGAGCCATTGATCTTGCGTTTGAAATCTGCTATTTCGAGTTTCGAAGTTTGGAGTGACAAGTGATTTTGGAGTCACTGCATCGCAAACTCCCGGTACGCGAAATCGCGCAAATCATCGGATCAGGGGAGGCTCACAGTTGTTGATCCCCTTTAAAGTGGAATCTCGTCATTTCGGTATTTCAGGGTTCGTCATACTGGAAATCTTGATGACAAGAAGCTAGGGCGCTTAACATTGAATATCCCGAAATCATGAAACACGACGTGCCTTGGGGTGAATTTTGGGATTTTGGCATTTCGGCACTTCGGGTGTCGGGAAGTAGAGGAGACAATGATTAGTGGAATCGAGATTTTCAAACTCCCGGTTCGCGAAAAGCCGAAAGATCCAGAGTCGTCGGATCGTGGAGTATCTCAACCATAGATCACGTTGGAGGCGAGGTTTCGGGAATTCGGAGATCGAAGTTTCGGGAGGTGAGGAACCTTTCTGCCGTGGATCTCACAAGTCACGAAATCCCAAAGAGTGGAAGGAAAAAAAATCCCAAAAACATTGAAGGACAATTTTCGTTGGGGCTCAATCGGGTTTCGGGATTTCGGGAGTCAAGAGGTAGAGTTGTATGGTCACACAACTCCCGAAATTGCGAAAAGGAAAAGTTGAAAGGTGGGTCCTAAGAATTAGTTAGAGGAATATGTGTGACAGAAGTTAAGAGGTGGTCATGTTTTAGCGAAAGTCCTGAAAGACCATTGATCTCACCAAAAAGGGGAAATTTTGGAAACCGAGAAATCATAAGGGAAGAGGAATGAGTGTTGGCCGATCACTCAAGTCCCGAAAAGATGAAATAAGTGGTAACAAGAGGTGTGTGTTCAGCGCATTGAAGGATTCAACTCTCATTGATATTTTGGGTTTCATAGGTTGAAGAGACAAGGGGCTCGACAACAAGATTCGTGAAATCCGAAATCCTGAAAAAGAAAAATCCCCGATCACATTTGTTGGTCGGTTGTGGAGTTAATGCCGGTGTTTGTTCACATAGGCATAACTCAGAAGGACCTGTGGAATACACTTGTTTGTGTGTGTGTGAAATATTCCTTGTGGGGAAATCAAAGAGTCAATCAGAATCAGGGGAAGATTTTAGAACGATCCTGCATGGATCTTGGCCCGAGGGTCGGGGGTCTGCATCAGTTGTGGTATCAGAGCCTAGAAAAAGTTCTTTTCTTTCTATAGCAGAGGAAAGAGGAGAAATTTTACAGCCATGTCGCCGAGGAGAAGAGACAAACCAATGCCTGATCCAACAGTGGAGAGAGAAATGCGTGAACTATGTGCCAGGCTTGATGCCATGGAGATAGCACAGAGGCACACAATTGACATTGGGGATATCAGCGAAGTTGAAAGTGAAAATGAAGTTGGAAACGAAGGAGAAGAAGTTGCAGATGAATGCCTATTCAGGGTTGTTGCAAGGATAGGTGCCAGAGCGAAAATGGACATTCCATTGTATGAGGGGAACTTGGATGTTGAAGAGCTTCTAGACTGGATTAGAGCTATGGATAAATACTTCAACTATGAGGATGTCAAGGAAGACAAGAAGGTCAAACATGTCGTTACCAGACTTAAAGGGCATGTAGCACTATGGTGGGATAAACTGCAGGCTGACAGACCCTGCAAAGGCAAGTAGAAAATCAAGAGATGGGATAGAATGGTTGCAAAGATGAAAGCCAAATTTCTACCCAGGGATTATCAAATCACTCTGTTTCGGAGGATGCAGAATTTGAGATAGAAGTTGATGTCAGTCAAAGAATACACTGAAGAATTCTACAAGATAAACATCAGAGAAGGTCATTGGGAAAGTGATGATGAAAAAGTTGTCAGGTACATGAATGGGCTGCGATATAACATTCAAGATGACATGAGCATGATGACCATTCAGAATGTGGAAGATTCTTATCAGATGGCTCTGAAAGAGAAAGAGAAGATGAGTCAAAAACAAGGTCAAAGAGGCCGAGGTAGAATTCAAGCCAGAGGCAAAACAATTGCCCAAGAAAGAACTCAGAAATCTAAAGAAGAAGGAAAGAAACCTCAAACTCAACATGAGAGAGGAGGAAGCTCACAGAGAGGGCAGTATGCTAATAGAAATACTTTTCCTCGAGCTAGAGGAAGAGAAAGAGGCAGAGGCGGTGAAGTAAAATGCTTCATCTGTGGAAAAATCAGGCATAAATCCTATGAGTGTCCAGATAAGAAGAAATATGGTGGAGAAACTCACATTACAGAAGCTCAAGGATGGAATGTTGAGGCAGGAGACATTGAGGGTGGAAGATCCTTAATGATGAGGAAAGTTCTCTTGAAGCCAGAGAAGGAGGCGGAGAACCCAGCCCAAAGAAACAGTCTGTTTCAGATTGCTTGCAAAACCAAAGACAGGGTATGCAAGGTCATAGTGGACAGCGGTAGCACAAACAATTTTGTATCTACAGAGATGGTAGAAAAGCTGGAGCTTGAGACTATTGTACATCCAAGCCCATACAGAGTTTCGTGGCTACAAAAAGGAGACCAGGTAAATGTCACTAAACCGTGTTTAGTTGAATTTAAAATAGGAGGATATAAGGATGAAATTTTATGTGATGTCATTCCCATGGATGTTTTTCATCTATTGCTGGGTAGACCATGGCAATATGACATAAACGTAGTTCATGAGGGGAGAAAGAACACATACACCCTTGAGAAGAATGGTAGGGCACACATGTTGCTGCCAATTAAGGATAAAGAGGTGAAAACAGAGGTGAGCAACACTGTACTTCTCATGAGTGGGAAGGAACTTCTTAAGGAGGTTAAGAAGAAGGAAGACACAGAATTTATTATGGTCAGGAAGCCCAAAATTGTTTTAACCAATACAAGGATAGATGATTTACTAGAAGAAATCTAGAAGTTGCTGGGAGAGTTTGCTGATATAGTAGTGGACGAACTACCTTGTTCGTTGCCACCTATCAGGAGTATAAGCCATCACAATGACCTTATACCTGGAGCTATTTTTCCAAACAAAGCCGCGTATAGATTGACGCCACAGGAAAATGAAGAAGTTAAGAGACAAGTCCGGGACTTAATGGACAAGGGATTGATTAGAGAAAGCTTGAGTCCATGCGTTGTTCCAACAGTGCTCAACCCAAAGAAAGATGGAGGTAGGAGAATGTGTACAGAATCAAGGGTGATCAATAAGATTACCATCAGATATAGATTTCCATTACCAAGGATGGATGACTTGATGGATTGCTTGAGTGGAGCAAGATTTCTTTTAAAGATTGATTTGAAAAGCGGATATCATCAAATTAGAATGAGAGAAGGTGATGAATGGAAGATAGCATTCAAAATGAATGAGGGGATGTATGAATGGCTTGTCATGCCATTTGGCTTAATGAATGCACCCAGTACTTTCATGAGATTGATGAATGAAGTCCTAAAGGATTTCATAGGGAAATTCGTCATTGTATATCTTGATGATATATTAATTTTTAGCAGGACAGAAGCAGAACACTTAAATCATTTAGCTGTAGTGATGAGAATATTACAGTAAGAGAAATTGCTGATCAATGTGAAGAAATCATCATTTATGAGAACATAACTCATTTATTTGGGTTTTGTTATCTCTGAAAATGAATTAAAAATGGATCCGGAAAAGGTAAATGAAATTAAGAATTGGCCATCGTCGAAAAATGTGTTTGAAGTACGAAGCTTCCATGGTTTGGCTAGCTTCTACAGGAAATTCATCCGAAACTTCAGTGGAATTAGTGCACCAATGATGGATACGGTGAAGAAAAAACATAAATCTTTTCACTGGATGGAGGAAGCAGAGAAGAGCTTCAATCTGCTGAAGAAGAGGATCACTGAGTGACCAATTCTAGTTTTGCCAGATTTCAGCAAGACATTCCAGGTTAGGTGTGACGCAAGTGGATTTGCAATTGGAGCGGTCTTGAGCCAAGATGACAGGTCGATCGCATATTTAAGTGACAAACTGAATGAAGCAAAGATTAAGTACTAAAAATATGACAAAGAATTCTATGCAGTCATACAAGCACTAAAGAAATGGAGACATTATTTGGTTCCTAAAGAGTTTGTTTTGTACAGTGATAATCATGCTTTACAATTTGTGACTCAACAGGAGAAGTTGAACCAAAAACATGCTAAATGGGTCGAATTCATGCAGAATTTTACTTTTGTGATTAAGCATATTTCTGGAACTACTAACAAAGTTGTTGATGCTTTGAGAAGGAAATGTTTGCTTGTGCAGGAATTCAGAGTCAAGACTTTAGGTTTTGATAACCTCAAATAAATGTACAGGGATGATCCACATTTCAAGGAGGCATATGAGGCATCTGAGAATCTAGTTCTCAGGGACAGAAGCCAATGGACTAAATACATGATCCAGGATGGATTATTGTTCAGGTGAAATCATCTATGTATTCCAAAATGCTCCATGAGGGAGAATCTGTTGAAGGAAAAACACAGTGGAGGATTGGTCGGGCATTTTGGTCATGACAAGACGTTCTCAAAGTTGAATGGCTCATATTTTTGGCCAAGGATGAGGACAGATGTTAAGAAATTCGTGGATAGATGCAGAATTTTCCAGCACATGAAAGGAAAAAGGCAGAACACAGGGTTATACCAACCATTGCCCATACCTGAAAGGTCGTGGGATGCAGTGAGCATGGATTTCATATCGGGACTACCAAGGACACAGAGGGGATATGATTCATTATTTTTGGTAGTCGATAGATTTTCAAAGATGGCACATTTCATACCATGCCAGAAAACCAGGGACGCAAATCATATTATGAACCTATTTTTCAAGGAAGTCGTCAGACTTCACGGCTTGCTAAGGAGTATCGTTTCTGATCGAGATACCAAGTTTTCAGGACATTTTTGGACAACCTTATGGAAGAAATTGGTGACAAGTTTGTCTTTTAGCTCAACATATCATCCTCAGACAGATGGACAGACATAAGTCGTGAACATGAGCCTGGGAGATTTGTTGAGGAGCTTAGTGAATGAACACCACAGTCAATGGGATCACATTCTACCACAGGAGAAATTTTTTTATAATGATTTGCTTAACAGAAGCACAGGGCAGAGTCCATTCCATATTGTATATAGAATGTAGCCAAGGGGAGTTTCTGAATTGAAAGATTCGGAACAAAATGAATTCAGGAGTGCTAGTGTCAAGGACTTTGCAGAAGGAATGAAGGAGCTTCACAACTGAATCAAGGAGCGATTGCAGAGTTCAAGTCAAGAATACAAACGGAGAGCAGATCAACACAGGTGATAACTTCAATTTGAAGTTGGTGATCTGATTCTTGCACATCTGAGGAAGGAGAGGTTCCCAAGGGGAACGTATAACAAACTGAAGATGAAAAAGATTGGACCATGCAAGGCCATAAGGAAATTTGGGGAAAACACATATGAGATTGAATTACTTGATGGGATCGAAATCTCACTGATATTCAATGTTGCGGATTTGTACCCTTATAGAGCTGAAGCAGCAGGAGAAGAAGATGAGAAGAAAGAAATTCAATGGACAAAACAAATGCCTGTAGCTGAAAATCCACAGATGGAAAGCATAATTGATAAGAGGATTAGCAAAAAGACCAGGAGAAAAGAGTATTTTGAATACTTGGTCAAATGGAAGGGACATCCAGTTGAAGATGCCAGTTGGGAGGATGAAGCAGAAATTCAAAATCATGGACAGACCGTGCAAGAGCTCATGAACAGGAGTTCATGAAAATTTTCAAGTGAGGGAGTATGATGCAAGAGCATCGTAAGTAGCCAGCCAAGCAAACATAAAGGCGGAAGACAGCTGGAAAAGCGCAGCACACATTTTTCACATTTTGAAATGTTTTTGAAGAATTAATGAGCAGATATTAATGTAGTAGTTAAAGGAAACATACTTGCATGTTGTAAATAGATCTTAAGCGATTTTTTCTCATCTTTCGGATGTAATAGACATTAAGTCTGTTTGATGAAAGTAGGTATATTTGAATTCATAGATTAGACAGTTTAGAGAGTAGGAGGGAAAACGGATATAGACACCCTCACTCTTGTATTATTGTATCATTAGAACAGAAGAAGAGATTTTTCATAAGCTGTTGAGCTGTAGCAGAGAGCTATAGAGAAGAACCCATGTACAGGAGCACTTGAGTTAATATATGAAGTTTTGACTAAATGTTCATGGTATTATGATGCTTATTGTTTACATTTGTTGAATGGTATGTTTACAGTTGTTTTATTCTCTTTGTTTATGCATTTGTTTCAATGCTATGTTGTGTGTATGATTTCATGGTGAATGTATGAAGTTTGAGAGGGGAGAAGAATGAGTTTCAATTGTTTCTCTTCCTAAGAGTTCATGCAAGGACTGCAGTGAAACGTCCGCAAGGTGTGCATTGACAAGAGTCTGAGTTTTATCTCAGAAAGATTGGGAGAGATATCGTTGTTCTCATTTCTCGCAGAAGTGCAGGTGAAGCACAGAGCCGTGCAAGGTGTGCATAGGCTAGTTGAAGCCTTAGAAGTTACCAACTAAGATGAAGGTGGGAGGGCTATTGTTGCAAAGAGTGCACAGAGTCGAGGACTCAAGTAACTAGGGGTTATTTGAAATATTACTGCAAAGAGTGCGAGAATAAATCCTTTTGGGGACTTGAGGTTGCAAGAAAAAAATCAGGAGGGATAGTACCTTTGAAGTGTTCAAAGGGAGGCGAAAGTCAAAAGCATCTCATAAAAGACAATTTCAGGAGGGAGAACATTGATTCGTCTTGCAGAAGTCATTGAGGAGTGAATTGGGCAATCATAATTCTCCGAGGAGAACTTGCGAAATTGCGAGGATCGTTGGATCCCGAAGATCTATGAGAAGATTAAGGATGAGTACCCTTCATCATTCAGGAATCTCAGGAGGAGTAATGACCATTGGATGAGAAGCGTCAGGAGCCGTTGATCTTGCGTTCAAAATCTGTTATTTCGGGTTTCGGAGTTTGGAGTGACAAGTGATTTTGGAGTCACTGCATCGCAAACTCTCGGTACGCGAAATCGCACCAGCTGTCGGATCAGGGGAGGCTCACAGTCATTGATCCCCTTTAAAGTGGAATCTCGTCATTTCAGTATTTCGGGGTTCGGCATACCGAAAATCTTGATGACAAGAAGACGGGGCGCTTAGCATTGAAAATCCTGAAGTCGTGAAACACGACATGCCTTGGGGTGAATTTCGGGATTTCAGAATTTCGGAACTTCGGGTGTCGGGAAGTAGAGGAGATAGTGATCTGTGGAATCGAGAGTTTCAAACTCCCGGTTCATGAAAATCCGAAAGATCCAGAGTCATCGGATCATGGAGGATCTCAACCGTAGATCACGTTGGAGGCGAGGTTTTGGGAATTCAGAGATCGAAGTTTCGGGAGGTGAGGAACCTTTCTGTCGTGGATCTTGCAAGTCACAAAATCCTGAAGAGTGGAAGGAAACAAATTCCCAAAAACATTGAAGGACAATTGTCGTTGGGGCTCAATCGGGTTTCAGGATTTCGGGAGTCAAGAGGTAGAGTTGTATGGTCAAACAACTCCTGAAATCGCGAAAAGGAAAAAGCAGAAAGGTGGGTCCTAAGCATTAGTCAGAGGAATACGTGTCATGGAATTCAAGAGGTGGTCGTGTTTTAGTGAAAGTCCCGAAAGACCATCGATCTTGCCAAAAAGGGGAAATTTTGGAAACCGGGAAATCATAAGGGAAGAGGAATGAGTGTTGGCCGATCACTCAAGTCCTGAAAAGCCAAAATAAGTGGTAACAAGAGGTGTGTGTTCGGTGTATTGAAGGAGTCAACCCTCATTGACATTTCAGGTTTTGGAGGTTGAAGAGACAAGGGGATCGACAACAGGATTCGCGGAATCGTGAAATCTGAAACCCCGAAAAAGAAAAAGCCCCGATCAAATTTGTTGGTCGGTTGTGGAGTTAACGCCGGTGTTTGATCACGTAGGCATAACTCAGAAGGACCTGTGGAATACACCTGTTTGTGTGTGTGTGAAATATTCCCTGTGGGGGAATCAAAGAGTCAATTAGACTCAGGGGAATATTTTAGAACAATCCTGCGCAGATCTTGACCCGAGGGTCAGGGGTCTGCATCATGATACAAGAACTTGATCATTTGGTTGATGTATTCAGGAACAATGGTTACAAAGAAAATCAATTTAAAAAGGTGGTATCAAGAGCAAGGGATAGAAACCAGGCTATACGAGAACCATGGGATGAAACAAAAAATATCACGCTCCCTTACATCAAAGGAACAACAGACAAAATTGCAAGAATTTAAAGAAGGGTAATATTAGGGTTATCTTCACTCCTCCTAACACACTTAGAAGCATGTTGTATTTTGCTAAAGAAGTCATTGATCCAAAACATCATAAGGTTTTTGACACAATACCATGCGCATGTGGAAGATATTATGTTGGAGAGACAAGTAGATCACTACAAATCAAACTCAAGGAACATTGCGCTGACATCAAACATAATCAGGTCAAGAGATTTTCCTTGGTTGAGCATTGACAAAACACTGGCCATCTGATTTGTGTCAATAAAGCTAAAATTATTGAAAAGATAACCCATTATGGTAAAATAAAGGTACATGAAGCCCTTGAAATAGAAATAAATGCTGCAAACATCAATAGATATGAGGGATTCAAAATTAAAGAAGCATGGAGGCTTGTGATACAAAGAATTAAAGAAGAAGATAATAACATCTGGGAATAATACTTACATTGGTCGGCTCTTTCAATGGTATCAACATCTATTAATTTAGGGTTGAGAGACCACTAATAAATTTAGCTTAATGATCTCTTGATGATGATCCCATCTTAGGGATCGAAACATTGAGAAAATCAAAAGCAAAAATGCATCTCCACTCTCTTAAAAACACTTTACGGCATAAATAATGAATAGGCCATAAAGGTGTCGTAGAATATTAAATTGTAAAAGTTGTCAGCAATCACGAAAGATTGGCAGTACGAGGGAAAAATCACACGACGAATTTGGTAATAAATATGCATTTATTTAACAACTCATCAACAAAGTTGACGGATTCAACAAGGTAGTTAAGGTGATAAGAGACATCCACAGTTGGTACAGAGGCATGTAAACAATGAAGGATCGGTAAGTGGATATCATTGTTGCATGCAAGAGTAAGCGAACTAGTCAGAAAACCAAATCAAATCTGACTGCATTAGAGTCAAGCTACAGTTACCAGAGAACAGAAGCAAAGCTCATTAAGGAATTGGACGCATATGAGAGATGGCCCCGCCAAAGGTTGGAGCACCATCAACAACAACCCGAAAACAGTCAAAATGCCCAGTAAATACACTAAAGGTTGAGGAAGTAACCGGATCTTCGAGAGAGTACCTCCCATCGAGGAAGGACAACACACCACAAATCAATGTCCCAACAAACGGAAAACACCCACTACCGAAATCACCAATTCTTCCTTGTGTAAGTGTTGAAACATTTTTTAAATTTTTTATCTTCAAGACTAAAACCTTCCTTTTTCGAGTTTCGGCTTTTCATAAAGCATAACCTAAATGTTGGAAATATTAAAACAACTGAGAGGGGGGGGGTGAATCAGTTGTTTATGAGCTTAAACAATTTTATACCTTTTAAATGTTATTAATCTTCCTTTAAGTGACCATCAACAACACACATCATATGGACAGTAAAAGTAAAGACCATCAGTCACACACAAAGTACA
>ML781610.1:135503-168377 GCA_009831015.1 Picea engelmannii | reverse complement strand
CAACTTGTTTGAGAGCTCCAACTCTCTGGTTTCTCTAGCTCCCACTAGAAGGAAGCACCAACTCCCTGAGTATTCCAGCACCAACTGGATGGAAGCACCAACTTCCTGAATGTTCCAGCACCAACTGGATGGAAGCACCAACTTCTAGTTACACAGGCTTCAACCTGTATAACAGAGAACACTTGTTCTCCCTAGCACCACCCTGCCACCCTTGTTTCTCTGGCTACAACCAGATGGAAGCTACAACTTCCTGTGTTCAAGCTCCCACTTGAACTTCAGAGGACAACAGTCCTCCCGAGCACCTCCCAACCACCCTTAAACATAAAATAATGAATACACATACAATTTATGCAGATAAATCACTTCTTACCATTCTTTCTCTGTTCTGTAAATCTGATCTTCAACAATTTGTTCTGCAATTCTTCTCTTCCTCAACAGGTCTTCTCTACATCACATTCTTCTGTCATTCTGCTCTTCTTCTGCTCTCCTTGTCATTTTTCTTTGTTTCTCCTTTACCTCTCCTTTCATTCTGTACATCTATTGAAATTTCATGCTCGACATTTTCTCCTTTCTCCTTTCTTACTGTCTCGTTCTTTTTCCATCCAGAACCACCAACCCAACATAGTTTCTCCAAACTTCTTTTATACGCCCTGCCTTGACGGTTACACTTCCCCTTACAATGGGAAATCCAAGGACATCTGTCTTGGCAACTGAAATGCTAACCGATTTGTCATTATCAGTTCGTTTCTCTTAACGGGTTCATAACTGAAGCGTTAATGTATGAGGAAGAACAACAACCCTACGATCAATACTTGATCCAACGGTTCAGATCTAATCGGGATTTCACTCATCGCGATTTTGGCATTTGCGATGTCAAAATTCACAAGTCCTTTGGACTCGCGATTCTCCGATTCCCGATGGCTCCTTTCATACGCTAGCCCTCCTGAGCTTAGCTCCCAGTCAACGTGACCTTCACTCCGTGACCACAACCTTATGTCTCTCTATCGGGGTTTCGGCATTCTTCATGTTCACTGTTCTTTTCACTTATAAATCCTGATACATAAAAATCCATATATCGGTCAAATCAACGATCTAGGTGAAATCTTGACTCAACGGCTATGATTGTGTCGTGATATTGCATATCGCGATTTCGCAATACATGTTGCAATCCTTACCATATCCCGATTCGCGAAACTCCAACATGGTCTAAAATCAATGGTCTAGATCATAGCCTGATCTGACGGCTCAGATTGTATCGCGATTTCGCATATCGCGAAATCGACACTCCTGAGGTCAAGTGACTTTGTTACTTCAAAGTTTCGATCCCCGATGTCGATGCACCCCTTTCCACGCACTAGCCCTGCTGGATATAGGCCTCGGCCCATATGACCATCAACACATGACCTCGGTCAAATCTCTCATCGGGTTTTTGGCATTTTCGATGTCATCATGCAC
This sequence comes from Picea engelmannii, assembly GCA_009831015.1. Classification (NCBI taxonomy): domain Eukaryota; kingdom Viridiplantae; phylum Streptophyta; class Pinopsida; order Pinales; family Pinaceae; genus Picea; species Picea engelmannii. The sequence goes on along the minus strand of ML781610.1, from coordinate 166,922 downwards.
ATGCCTATAGAATTCGCGATCCCCGATTCTCTGCTGACGTCACACGTGGTTTGACACGTGTTAAATACTGCCACGTGTCACTCTGATTCGTGACTTACGTATGCCTGAAGTGTTGAATCTTCCTGCCACCTGTCATTACCTGTTTGTGCCACGTGTCCCTACCTGACGTGGACTGTTGTCATGAATTAGATCGACGGTCTAGATCACATGTTGATCTGACGGTTCAGATTCAGTCGGGATTTCGCATATGGCGAAATCGGGGTTTTCGTTGCATTGTGTTCTTTGCATATTGAAATCCCGATCCCCGAAACTCCGATGAAGCCTCCTGTCTACAAGTGGATGGTCCTGATCTCTGCTTGATTTAACGGCTACGATCAAATCACAAAATTGCATATCGTGATTTCGGGGTTTTCGATGTCAAGTGAATTGGACATTTCAAAGTCCCAATCCCCGAATCTTCGATGACTTATCTCCCTCGCAACTTCTGCAAATCTGACGGTTGTCAGCCTTTCAGGAAATTTGAATGGGATCCAACGGTCACTGGATCTCTGTCTTCCTTCTTCTCTGTAAACTCTTGCTGCGTGCATTTTCTTCAATGTTGTTCCTCCTGAGCTTTTATGTCTGAATCCCCAAGGGGTTTTATCCTTCTTATCCTGCCATCTCCATTGTTGCCATCAATGACAACAACCATCAACACGCATTCGTTGCTTGTTCAATATTTTCCAACACTAAACTATCATTTCCAAAAGGCCGGTACCGAAATCTCGACAAGCTCTATTCTTTAAATAATAAAAGGAAAAAACAAAAAAAAACAAAAATGTTATAAAAGTCCCGACGCACTTTCTGTAAAGTTATTTTTTTGTAATCATGAAAATGTTAAAACCTAAAGGAGATAAGACTAACCTTTAAAAAAAATTTAGGATTTGGGGTTTACTAAGAACATATGTTTTAATACATATCCAATCGCGGAATCTTGATCCCCGATTTCCCGAAAAATGGAAGTTACTAATTATTAAGGATTACGTTAATCGTATCGCAATTTCAGGATACAGGGTTCAACGTTAACATACCTCTTGTCAACATGATCCCCGAAATCCCGAAACACGAAGTCCTGACTCATAATCTGTGTTTAGATTGAATTAACCATGTTTTGGAAGTTAGTCTTTAATCTTGATTAATTAATTCACTAATACAGAAATTTAAGGCTTAATTTAATCTCATCGTGATTTCGCAATTTTGGGAATCAGGGTTTATCGATGACATACATCATGTATCCATGATCCCCGAAACCCCGAAATGCGAAGTCTTGAACCATAATCATCTTTTAAATTGGACTAACTCTGTTTTAAAAACATGATTAATGATAATTAATCTTCTTAGATATTTTCTTATTTTCGATACCGTTGAATGAAATCTTTCGAATTTTGAATCTGGATTGTCGAAATACGGCCTTATTAATAAACAGATAACTAATAAATGTTGCGCGTATCTCATAAATATTTTTTGCATTAAATGTAATTGATTACAGGTCAGTTGCGTCAGTGTTTTTGTCATAAAATGAGTTTAAGGTGAATTTAAATCTGCGTTCCAAAACCTATGCTTGTTCTATCCTTCAAAGGTAATTCGCAGTTGGCCAAGCTCATACACTTCTTTTATGTGACAGGTTTTCCTTCTAACATAAAGCTATGGAACCAAATAAATCACCGAAGAAGAGTGAAGATACAGAGGAGATGCGTAACCCAGAAGGAGATATCATATCCGACACTACGTCGCACGCCATTGACTCAATTAAATCCTGGACACAAATCTATGAATTCCTGGATTACGAAATCAAAAATTCTCCTGTTGATTCTGAGAATCACTTTCGGGATATAGCAGAATCGGAGCTTCATAAGATCGCAGCACGCCCTCGGCTCATGGCATACAATGACATGACCAATTGGGCCTTGGAGAAGGTCGATATCCCGACAGGAAGAATTTTAAATGATCAAGCGATCGTTGTCGGCTCATTCAGTCCAGAGCATATACAAGTAATGTACAAACTCTCACCAAAACCTAAGCACATTTATAATGTCGAGTTTTTAGTTGAATTTCAAAGGAAGGAGTGTATTGAGGCAGACTGAACTTATCTTGATTTAATCAGAGAATGGTGGAGATGTCCATCAAAATTTAGCACTAATACCCATGGAGTTTATGCCACAGCATCTTTGAACGAGTACATGGTCTATGTAGCCATTATGTTGTGTAGACTTTTCGGGAAAAAGAATTCCTTCCATTTTCCTGTAGAATGGGTGCCCTTTTTAGAAGAAGCATCAGAAGGATACACTTTTAACTGGAGCAAGATTTTGTCTGATAACCTAGCCCAAGAAGTTTCAAATTACAGATTTGCAAGATCTAAAGGTCAGTCAATGGCCTTTTACATGTCGGCGTACATTATGGACGCAATCTGCTTTATGACTCCATTTCCCCTAATGAATTGGAATTGGAACATAACCTTCCCCGAACCCATTCATGAGTATCACTCTGTGCTATTGGAAGAAAATGCTAAGAATGCATTTTATGAAATTTGTCATTTCATAGTAATTCCAATGCATAAAATGTTTTATGGCTGTGAACCCCCCCCCCCCAATGCATTTCTGAGACAGTCTCAGAAAACCTCAAAGCAATAGTTGATTGGTTCATTGATGAAAACTTCTCTTACATTAGGGTTTATGGGTGCTCAATCCCCCCTCATGCACTTCCAAAATTCCTCCCAGACAGACTGGTATTGAGGGAGGTAGCACATCAAATAGTGAAAGGTGGTATTGGAATAGAGCTAAAGGCATCTCAAAAGAAATCTTGGCCAATCTTCCCTGTACATGTCGGGAAATTTTCATTGCTAAATCTAGGCCATTCTAAAGTGGAAGCCGAAGCACTAGAAGAAGTTAAACTGGTAGATATCGAACACAGGAAGCATGACCCTTATCAATTAATAAACATACATTTGATGCATTGCAATATGAAAGCTTATGAACATGAAAATTTTGTTTATGATGATATATTCAAAGAGGTTAAAACCTATGAGGAGGTATTGAACAGGGTATGGGCCTTATCACCTAACTTATAGACTGGTTTCATGTCCTTCCAAAGTCATAGGCGAAGTTGTTTGCCAAATCTTTTGCAGGGTGAATCCACGACCCCTCCTCCAGAGCAGGAAGGGCCTCCCCCAAGCTTTGAAATAGATGCACAAGATAAAGCTAATACAAGGGGGAAAATGAAGGAGATTGAAATGCCTTCACAAGAAACAAAAGTTCCTCAGACAGAAAAATCAGAGGCAGGGAAAGGAAAGGAGTTGGAAACATCCCCAGAAATCCCTAAGGATTTTCTTTAAAAAGTAGGAGGAACAGCATCAATGGAGCTTGGAAGTCCTATTACTTCTTTGACCCCATTACAGTCTACCTATGGAAACCCCCAAGAGGGAGCTCTTTGTGTTAGTGATCTTGAGCCTATTTCTAGGGACGAGATTCCTTCCTCTGATTACTTTTTCAGTAAAAAGAGGAAAGTTATCCTGAGATAGGAAATGCATCCAAGAGGAGGCATGATGATAAAAAAACACAAGATCATTGTAGATGGACAAAAACTTGAAGAGGGTGAATTCGCTACAGAAATAGCAGGCACAATGGGAGCCTTTGCATCAGCAAATTTACACTCTGTAGGTAATTTGAGAACTATGTTGCAGCAAAAAGATCAGATGATAGCTCAGCTACAAAATCAATTAAAGGAAACTGAAAGAAGTATCAGTCGGGAGATAAACAAGGGTTTAGAATGAGCCATATTCAATGACATACAAAAGATTCAAAAACTGAAAGCAAGCTTAGATGAAGCAAACCTGAATATACAGGTCAGTCAAGCACAGGTTCTGCAGCGAGAAGATATGAATAGAGAATTACAAAATAAGATTAATTCCATTCAAAATCAAGTGGTAGAGCTTGAAATTTTCCAAGCCTAGGTGTTGGAAATACATACAAAGATAGAAAAGGAGCAACAGGGAGTGTTTTTTAAGATGGAATTTATTCATAATTACTTTCAGGAAACAAGTAAATCCTTGGAGAGTATTCTCCTGAAAGAGAGAGAAGTGAAAGCATCCAGAACAACTTTTCAAAAAGTAGTGGCTCTTTCAATAAAATAAGGGGTCAGAGAGACTCAAAATTTATCTGTTTCTGAGCAGATTAAAGGTGATATAATAGTCAAGGTATGGGAGGCAAACCTCGCAGAAAACAAGAAAATAACCAGAGAGGTTAATGACGACTGTTAAGGAATTTTCGACCTTTTAGAGAAAACTTCATTTAACATTGGAAGAAACAATTGTTCAGGGTTGTTAGGAGAAATTAACATTGTTAGGCATCAGTTAAGATTTAAGGAGGATCTGGAAGAAATTCAAGTATAAATCCCACAAATAAAGGTAATCAATGTCACTCAAATCGACAAATGGATAGTGATGTCGAACTTAAAGTTACAAACTATTAAGCTCACAAGAAAAATAATCGAAGACCATATGCCTGAACTACAGAGAAAGTTCTTCCTATTTGAGGCAAAAGATATTCCAGAAGCTCCCAGAGTTTTGGTGCAGTTCCTGGGAAAATGTATTCACTGTCTTAAAATAGAAGAAGGAAGTTCATCAAAGCATACATGAAATATTGTTATGGATATTTTCATCATTGAAATAATAAAGCAATTAAAATATAAATGTAAATGGTTCAACATTGCTCATTCATGTAACCGTTAGTCTTCGGAAGTTAGTTAATCACCAACAGGAAAAATGTTTGGTGATCATGTATAAATATAATTTCACAAGACTGAGAAAGGGATTTTTTTTTTTGGGAGCTGATTGTATTAGAAGTTTTCCGATTTACAATGATATAGATAATGCAGAAGAGATTCTGAATTCTGTCACCTTGAAGCTATGTGTTCCTTCACTCTGTTTTCAATATTTTTCAACATCTTTCATTCTATGTTTTTCTAATGAATGATCAGCTATAGTTTAATTCAAAATTCTACTGTAGTTTGAATTTATTATATTATCTAATCATTTACAGTTTTTCCTCTGTGATTTCTATCAGCAGTTTCAAGACCTGTAGGTTAGTTGGATGATTATATTTTATGCTTCATTAGAAATCTTATTTTTCTCCCCTTCTTCTGTTATGATATGAGATTCTTTCACGATTAAAGCCTCATATTCTTCAACAGCGTTACTTTGTTATTATTTTAATATTCTCAAATTACTTCAAATACAGGAAATGACCTTTACTGTTATTATGTTATTATTTTGAGTTCCAAAATTCCTTTTCTATTTCATCCCACAAAACTGAAGAAACAAATTTTAAAACTTATTTGTAATTCAATAAAATTGTACTCCTCATGATTGTCCCAAGTAATAGACAGCCTAACATAGATCTTGGCCTACAAGATCAAACTAGCATTGCTTTGAACTTGTTTAATACTATCCTGCAAACAACAACTACCCGAGTCAAATTAGAACGTTCATGGGCAGTTATTGAGAGAGAAATAAGCATCCAAGAACAATGGGAAGCTAGACAGAGACAGTTGAGAAACCAACTCTAATTTACCCTTCACATTTGATTCTTACCCCTTAATTCTCATTATCATTTCAGATGCCTTGACGGTATACTTTAGAGCCTTAAAGTATAAACTCAGGAACAACATATTTTTGGCGTCGTTGCCAGGGAAGCGAAGAAACAAAACTTTTTCCCTGGGAAGAATGACATTGACACTTTCTTTCTTTGATAGTGAACAAAGTTAGAAAAACCTTCTAAGGCTACCTACATTTTTCACTTGGCGACTCCACGATAAGTAAAATGGATTTTAGCTGAAAGAACACCAGAAATAACCTGGACGACAAGAAGACCTCACCAATCTGTGATCTGGAAAAGATTTTAAAATCACGAAGATCACTTAGACAAATCATTTTACCCATACATACTATTTGTTAGCCTGATTTTACGCAGTTGAACGTTAAGGAAACACTTGAGAGATCTGTCCCGCTTCCCCTTTCAAATGATATGTTCTCTTTTCCTTAAATATATACCCCAAACTTCTGTGAGCCTTCTCCTTATACACTCTGAGCTTCAGCCTCAAATCCACCAATGGCTGCACACGGAGGTGCAGGAGCTGGGGGCGGTTCCCCAGGAGGACCAGCAAGTGGCCAAGCACCACTTCCTGGAATCTTTGCTAAGGTAGCTGCTAGATATGCCCCCCTTGTCCTCCCTATTCCCCTACATGACCTTCCCGAAAACTATATGAAAAGTCTTCCCAAATTTACAGGGGAAGGATATTTAACCGCTCAAGAACACATAAACTTCTTTGATCAATTTTCTGACATCCTCGGAATCGAACACGAAGATGTCTATTCTAGAATCCTCGTTCAGTCTTTCGAAGGACATGTGAGGACCTGGTTCCGAGCCTTAGTAGTCGGATCTCTAAGATCTTACGAAGAACTTGAAAACACTTTTATCAGACAATGGGGGGAAAGGAGGGATCACCTCTATTACCTAACTGAATTTGGAGCCCTTAGAAAGAAAAACTCAGAGTTAGTTCTAGAGTTCACACAAAGGTCTAACAAGTTGTATAATAAAATCTCGGTCGAGGTCAAACCTTCTCAACCCACAACAAAGGTGACTTTCGATGGAGCCTTCGATCCTGATTTTGCTCTATTATTGAGAGAAAGGAGATCAATAGATCTCACGAAAATGCAAGATGATGCTCTAGAAATTGAATCGAACATGATGGCATCAGGGAAGTTAAAAGAAAAAATAGAAATCAAGAACAAAGAAAGTAGGAAATTCAAAGAGCAAGGTGGACCCTCAGGATCAGGGAAATCCTCAGGAGATAAAATAGACGAGATGGCTAGGGTAATTAGAGAACTTTCAAATAAGATCTCAAAAATTGAACTAGATAAATCAAAAAGGGATAATTTTCCTAGGAAGGATTTTAGAAGGAATCCTGATCCTCAGGCCCCACAGAAAACAATTAAGAATGAGGATCAAAAAATCCCAACCCCCTTCAAAAGTGAAAACTTTATTGGAGAGGAAGACCTAGAAGATTTTGAAGAGTTATATGAGGATATAAATAATCTTGGCGATGATAGTAAATCACCCTATTTATTAAGACAAGTTTACGAAAAATCCTTAAATAAAGAAATTAGATTGGAAGATGATGTTACCAACGATACTTCTGAAGATTTGACCTATCAGGGTATCGCGGATGATATTATAGCCGAACTAAACGAAAAATACAATTTAAGACCTAGGAACAAGAGTCTTCCAGCCGCCCCAACAAAAAAGATCTCGCCTAGGGGAGAAACTGATGAAGCGGCTCCAAAGGTTGTTGAGAAACAGACTGCAAAAACTCACACCGCTGACACGCAACATGTCAAGTCAAAGTCAGTAGGAACACCAGCCGTGAAAACACAGATCCCTGTAAATGAAACCAAATCTGCACCACAAAGAAAAGCTGAAAAGAAAGGAATGGAGGCCCCAAACATAGAAAGTGATAAGGCCTTGGGAAATTTTAGTCTAGAAAATGAAATAAACAAAATCAAAATCCATATCCCACTTGTTGAACTGGCTAAAAATCCCATATACAGAAAACAAATTTCCAAGATGATTAGCTTTTTAGAAGACGAAAGCCAAGCCGATGTCATCAACTTAGAAGATGGCAAGCCGAACATAGTTTTTGGTCCGCATTTTGAAGGTGCGAGAGACATTGTGGCCCCCTTCTATATCATGTTAACCTTATTTGACCACCTACTCCATAATTGTATGCTTGATTCTGGAGCATCCCACAATGTGATGCCTAAATCCATTATGGATAAATTAGGTCTCGAAATCACTAGGCCTTATGGAGATTTATATTCATTTGATTCAAGAAAAGTCAAATGCATAGGCATGATTAAAGACCTGGTGGTAAGTCTGGCACAAATACCCACAAAAAGCATTCTTATGGAAGTAGTTGTCGCCGATATCCCTCCGAAATATGGTATGCTTTTATCTAGGTCATGGGGTTCCAAGCTTGGAGGATCTCTCCAACTTGACATGATGTGTGCTACGATTCCAGTTTTTGGAAGACAATACATGCGCTTATACAGAGAAACTAAATTGTCTTTCATGGTAGGTGATCCACATAACCCAAATAACCACCGTGTATATATTTTTGATCAAGATTTAGGTAGTTGTATCTTATCCATTGATGACGATATTGATGTAGATATAGATGAAAGTTGTACAAAAGAAAAAACAGAAAAAGAAAAAATTTTAAAAATGTATATAGCTCTGGTGTGTGGAAGATGTTTTTTGACGGTGCTTCATCCTACTTAAAAGCTGGAGCAGGGGCAATCCTTGTGGCTCCTGATGATCAATTTGTAATTCCCTTTTCCTATAGGCTACAGTGGAATGTGGACTGCACAAATAACGTATGCGAGTATGAAGCCTTAGTATTAGGATTAGAAGCCGCTAGGAGAATGAAAATAAAAAACCTCAAAGTCTTTGGTGACGTCGAGTTAATCATAAAACAGGTAAACCGATAGTACCAGGCCAAACATCCTAGGTTGAGGTCCTACAGGAATTGTGTCTAGGATCTGATCGAAAATTTCTTCTCCTCTGTGAAGGTTCATTTCGTTCCAAGGACTGAAAACCAATAGGATGATGTGTTAGCCAAAGGAGCCTCAACTTTCACACCTCCCATCGCGTTTAAACTAAAATATCACATACAAATGAGGCATCAACCTTCTATACCAAATAACATACAGCATTGGCAAGTCTTTGAGGACTATGAACAGCTTCGCAAATTCTTAGAATCAATAGATGAGTTTTCCAAAACGCATATCGATCAAGAAAACCAAAATGATCCTATTTGGATCATGCAGGAAGGGGAGGATCCTCAAGAGTTTCATGATAAAATATCGAATCACTGATTGCTCATTCTTAAAAATAACCAAATCCCCAAGGGCCTGATTCCCTTGGAAAGATTATTCAATCAAGATGATATCCCTTCAAGATCCACTCTACAGCCTCAACCTAAAGAGGTTGAGGACTGTGACATAGGTACTAAAGGAAACCCTCGGATGGTGAAACTATCCAAATATTTGTCCACAGAAACCAAAAGTAAATACGCGGAGTTGCTTAGAAAGTACAAAGATGTTTTCGCTTGGTCATATGAAGAGATGAGAACCTATGACACCTTTGTGATCGAACATAAGATACCCCTAAAGCCTGGTGTCAAACCCTTTAAACAAAAACTCAGACAAATCAATCCTATCTTATTGCCCATGGTCGAAAAGGAAGTCAAAAAACTCCTAGATGCAGAAATAATTTTACCACTGAGATACTTCGATTGGGTAGCAAACCTGGTCCTGGTTAGAAAGAAAAATGGGGAAATTAGACTGTGTGTCAATTTCAGAAATCGAAATAAGTCCTCCCTCAAAGATAATTACCCCCTACCCAAAATGGATCACGTTTTAGAAAAAGTAGTTGGGGCAAATAGGATGTCGATGATCAACGGGTTTTCCAGGTACAATCAAATTGTCATCAGCGAACACGATAAAGAAAAAACAACCTTCACCACCCCTTGGGGTACATTTATGTATGACAAGATGCCTTTTGATTTAATGAATGCAGGTGCTACTTTTCAACGTGCTATGGATATCGCTTTCGTTGGCGAAAGGGACAAATTTTTGGTTATCTGTCTTGATGATCTAACCGTTTTTTCTAAATCTAATGAAGATCATCTGATACATCTCAAGCAGACGTTTGAGAAATGTTGCAGGTTTGGTTTGTCTTTAAACCCCAAAAAGTCTCACTTTGATATGCAAGAAGGCAAACTCTTGGGCCATATTGTGTCTCGAGATGGAATTAGAATTGACCCTAAAAGAGTTGAATCTATAGACACAATAAATATCCCTAGGAATGTAAAAGAGATTCAGTCATTCTTAGGAAAAATATTTTTTTTGAGGAGATTTATTCCAAACTTTGCTGAAATTGTGAAATTGATCACAGATATGCTAAAGAAAAACAACAAAGTGAAATGGACAGCAGAAGCTAAAGCATCATTTGCACGCATCAAGAAGGTTATAAGCGAAGCACCCATACTAGAAATCCCTGATTATCTAAAGGATTTTCTTATTTTCTCATTCGCCTCCGAACACACACTTGTCACGGTACTCCTCCAGAAGAATGAAGAAGGTTTCAAGAAACCGATAGCCTTTTTTAGCAAAAGTCTTAGAGACGTCGAACTTAGATATAATATAATGGAAAAAAAGCATATGTTATGGTGAAGGCATAAAGGCTTTCAGAACCTATGTGTTGAATTCTAAGGTAATTGTGTACGTACCCACTAGCTACGTAAAAGATATTTTGGTTCAGTCCGACAGTGATGGCAAAAGAGGATGGTGGCTTGCCAAAATTCAAGAATTCGACTTGGAGATAAAACCAACGAGACTAGTAAAGGGGCAAGGTTTAGCTAAACTCTTAGCTGAATCAAATTTTAGAGCTCTCAGAATAAATGGCTTACAGGGAGGTGAAGAGTGTGTGGACATGAATGAACTTGATGAACAAATAATTGAAATCAGAATCGAAGAGAAGTTTGCTTCATCAAATTGGTAAAAAGACATAGTGTCCTACCTATTGACCTTGAAGTGCCCGAGTGACTTACCCCCATCTAAAGCCAGAACATTGAAGCTGCATGCGGTCAAGTACTGTATATCCGAAAGACAATTATATTGGAAGGACCCACTTGGCTTTATGTTGGGTTGTTTGGTTGAATCAGAAACAGAGAAGGTCATAAGCCAATTTCACGAAGGAGTGTGTGGAGGACATCATGCCTAGAGGGCAGCGGCTTATAAGATCCTGAGGGCAAGATATTATTGGCCCAAACTTTTCTCAGACGTCAACGCCAAGGTCCGAGCTTGCAACCCTTGCCAATTGTTTGCAGGCAAGCATAAACTTCCAGCAATGCCATTGGTTCTGGTCAAAATGGAAGCTTCTTTTCAGCGACGAGGATTAGATTTCATAGGTGAAATTAATCCTCATTCAAGCGCTCAACATAGATGGATCCTGACCGCTATAGATTACTTCACCAAATGGGTGGATGCCATTCCAACTAGAAGGGCTACGGATTCGGTGGTAATAGATTTCTTAGAAGAGAACATTCTATCTAGATTCGGCTGCCCCCGAAAGATTGTCACAGATAATGCACAAGCTTTTAAATCTATGGCTATGGTTAGTTTTTGCCAAAAGTATAATATTTGGCTTGGTCATTCCACAACATACTACCCCCAGGGAAATGGTCTATCTGAGTCTTCAAACAAGAGCCTAATCAATATAATTAAGAAATTGTTGAGCGAAAACAATAAATCTTGGCATGTGCATTTGAAATACGCTCTGTGAGCAAATTGGATAGGCACAAAAAAGTCTATTGGCACTTCTCCTTTCTAAATGGTGTACGGGACCGACATAGTGTTACCTATAAATCTAGTGCTTCTCATAATGAAACTTTGGCAAGATGAGAAGGAAGAACCAAATCATGTCACAAGAAGGATAAATCAACTGATTAAAGTCCAACAGCACAGGGCCAAAGTGGATGAAAGGTTGCAGAAATACCAAGATGACATGAAAGGACTATTCAATAGTAAGGCCAAAGACAAAGATTTTCTCCCCAGAGATTTGGTTTTAAAATGGGATGCTAGGAAGGAGGACTCGACAAAACATGGTAAATTCGAATCACATCTGGTACGGATCATTCAAGGTAACAGCTCCTGAAGGAAAAAATCCATTTATGTTAGAGAATTTGGACGGTAAAATTCTCAATGCCCCTGTCAACGGGCGTTATTTAAAACACTATATGGAATAATTGGTTTCCAAATTTCCCACTGTATATACTGGTTTGTGTTTTCTTTTTTATTTTTTCATAATTTTCTTTGGTAAGTCTACTTTCGTTAAAAAATAAAATAGGTCGATGTTTTTCTAGAAGTAGGAATACAAATTTTCAATACATTCAATTCTTTTAAAGCCCTGATACTCTTTGTATTGTTACCTTACAGGATCTTGGCTTGCATCCCAAACAGTCGAAAGGAGCAAACAAATGGCCATATATCGGAAGCTAAATTCGTCGAAAATAGGTGATAGAAAAGATTTTCCGTTATTTCAAAAGAGAATGAAAATGGTAAGGCGAAGGTATGAATTCCAGAGAAGTCTATTTTTCAAACAAAGGTTTTTAAAGTTCGGTGATTATCTCGTAAGTGTGATATGTCACTAAAAGAACGATTTTCTTTTACTCTAGGCCCTAAGAGTTTCACCTAGATAAAGATAAGAGGTAATTGAAATAAACAAAGAGATAAAAGCGTCTCCGAGAAAGAGTTCCAAGAGATTGGGTTTAATCCTTGATCCCTGTTTTTTGATTTCTAGGTCTTTCTCAGTCGCCCCTTTCTACCCTCGGTTTTGCCTTCTTAAAAGACCAAACATCTTTTCGGGTTTCCCACAGATGGAGAAGAGATTATGTCTTAGCTTTGGAAGCTGGAAAAACAGATCTTAAAAGGTAAAACAGTCCTCATAACTCCTCACTCTCCGACTAAACAAAGTTATGCATAGGTCGATCCTGACTCTCCTAGGTTTCTTAACATTTTTCTAAGGATTTAGGCTTTCTCAAATGAAGACCCCTGGAATTAATATTTTCCTTTCTCCCTGCAGGCTAAGGTGCTTTGAAAGTTAAGAAAAGGTTGGTCCAGGGTAATCAATGCAACTTGACAGACCTCCACTGCAAATTTTACACAGATACCATCCCTGGTATACTTACTACCACTGATTTCCCCCACTTCGTGATTCAAAAAGTAAAATATAAGACAGATGGTGAAAGGAAATTCATATTTGATTGCCCCCATCTATTCCTAGAAGACGATGAAAGGAAATTCATTTAAATGATTGCCCTCGTCTCAGCATTCAAATGCATAATTATGATTCAAAGTGGTGAAAGGAAATTCAGTAAAACGGGACAGATAACTTCACCGGGGTACTGAACAGGCTCGCTGGCAGTGAAGAAATATCTGAGGTATCTATAAGGTTGTCATGCGTAATTTTCACTCTACTCTGGTTACCAGCCTTTTCAAAACCGGATCTGCATCCCAAGTCCAGACAGGGCTCCCCAATTAAAAACATGAAATTTACTTCGTTTGATGCAAGCCAAAAGCCGCAAGATATGTTGGATTTCCTAGGATTTTTTTGCTCATCTTAAAGCAGAGTTAAATTTAGTAGCAAGAAAGAGAAGATCACGAATGGGGTTGCAACTGAGTTTACAACATTGGAAATTTTGAAAAGATTTTCAGAAGTAAAGACGAAATCTCTTTTTCCCTCTGTATCCCCTTCCTAAGAAAGTTCTGCAGAAAGAAGACATTGACTCCATTTACCCAATAAAGGCACTAAGTCTACTCGTTCTCCTCGTCCCACAAGGAGACGAGGTCCCCAATTGGAGCCTATGTTGAAACATTTTTTAAATTTTTTATCTTCAAGACTAAAACCTTCCTTTTTCGGGTTTCGGATTTTCATAAAGCATAACCTGAACTATCATTTCCAAAAGGCCGGTACCAAAATCCCGACAAGCTCTATTCTTTAAATAATAAAAGACCAAAAAAAAAAAACCAAAAATTTTATAAAAGTCCCAACGCGCTTTCTGTAAAGTTATTTTTTTTGTAATCACGAAAAGCTTAAAAACTAAACGAGTTAAGACTAAACTTTAAAATTTTTTCAGGATTCGGGGTTTACTGAGAACATATGTTTTAATACATATCCAAACGCAGAATCGCGATCCCCGATTTCCTGAAAAATGGATGTTACTAATTATTAAGGAATACGTTAATCGTATCGCAATTTCGGGATACAAGGTTCAACGATAACATACCTCTTGTCAACATGATCCCCGAAATCCTGAAACGCGAAGTCCCGACTCATAATCTGTGTTTAGACTGAATTAACCTTGTTTTGGAAGTTAGTATTTAATCTTGATTAATTAATTCACTAATACGGAAATTTAAGGCTTAATTTAATCTCATCGTGATTTCACAATTTCGGGAATCAGGGTTTATCGATGACATACTTCATGTATCCACAATCCCCGAAACCCCAAAATGCGAAGTCTTGAACCATAATCATATTTTAAACTGGACTAACTTTGTTTTAAAAACATGATTAACGATAATTAAGCTTCTTAGGTATTTTCTTATTTTCAGTACCGTTGAATGAAATATTTCAAATTTTGAATCTGGATTGTCGAAATATGGCCTTATTAATAAACATATAACTGATAAATGTTGCACGTATCTTAGAAATATTTTTTGCATTAAATGTAATTGATTATAGGTCAGCTGCGTCAGTGTTTTTGTCATAAAATGAGTTTAAGGCGAATTTAAAATATGTGCTCCAAAACCTATGCTTATTCTATCCTTCAAAGGCAATTCGTAGTCGTCCAAGCCCATACTCTTCTTTTATGTGACAAGTTTTCCTTCTAACATAAAGCTATGACGCCAAATAAAGCACCAAAGAAGAGTGAAGATACAGAGGAGATGCGTAACCTAGAAGGAGATATCATATCTGACACTACGCCGCACACCATCGACTCAATTAAATCCTGGACACAAATCTATGAATTCCTAGATTACGAAATCAAAAATTCTCCTGTTGATTCCGAGAATCACTATTGGGATATAGTAGAATCGGAGCTTCATACGATCGCAACACGCCCTCGGCTCATGGCATACAACGACATGATCAATTGGGCCTTGGAGAAGGTCGATATCCCAACAAGAAGCATTTTAAATGATCAAGCGGTCATTGTCGGCTCATTCGATCCAGAGCATATACAAGTAATGTACAAACTCTCACCAAATCCTAAGCACATTTATAATGCCAAGTTTTTAGCTGAATTTCAAAGGAAGGAGTGTACTGAGGCAGACCGAACTTATCTCGATTTAATTAGAGAATGGTGGAGATGTCCATTGAAATTTAGGGCTGATACCCATGGATTTTATGCCACAGCATCTTTGAATGAGTACATGGTCTATGTAGCCATTTTGCTGTGTAGACTTTTCGGGAAAAAGAATCCCTACCATTTTCCTGCAGAATGGGTGCCCTTTTTAGAAGAAGCATCAGAAGGATACACTTTTAACTAGAGTAAGATTTTGTCTGATAACCTAGCCCAAGAAGTTTCAAATTACAGAGTTGAAATATCTAAAGGCCAATCAGTGGCCTTTTACATGTCGGCGTACATTATGGACGCAATATTCTTTGTGACTCCATTTCCCCTGATGAATTGGAGTTGGAACATAACCTGCCCCGAACCCATTCATGAGTATCACTTTGTGCTATGGGAAGAAAAAGCTAAGAATGTGTTTTATGAAATTTGTCATTTCATAGTAATTCCAATGCATAAAATGTTTTATGGCTGTGAACCCCCTCGCATTTCTGAGACAGTCTCAGAAAACCTCAAAGAAATAGCCGACTAGTTCATTGATGAAAACTTCTCTTACATTAGGGTTTATGGGTGCTCAATTCCCCCTCATGCGCTTCCAAAATTCCTCCTGGACAGACTGGTCTTGAGGGAGGTAGCACATCAAATAGTGAAAGGTGGTATTGGAATAGAGCTAAAGGAAGCTCAAAATAAATCCTGACCAATCTTCCCTATACATGTCGAGAAATTTTCATTGCTAAATCTAGGCCATTCTAAAGTGGAAGGCGAAGCACTAGAAGAAGTTAAACTGGTAGATATCGAACACAGGAAGCATGACCCTTATCAATTAATAAACATACATTTGATGCACTGCAATATGAAAGCTTATGAACATGAAAAGTTTGTTTATGATGATATACTCAAAGAGGTTAAAACCTATGAGGAGGTATTGAACAGGGTACGGGCCTTATCACCCAACTTACAGACTGGTTTCATGTCCTTCCAAAGTCACAGGCAAAGTTGTTTGCCAAACATTTTGCAGGGTGAATCCACGACCCCTCCTCCAAAGCAGGAAGGGCCTCCCCCAGGTTTTGAAATAGATGTACAAGATAAAGATAATACAAAGGGGAAAATGAAGGAGATTGAAATGCCTTTACAAGAAACAGAAGTTCCTTAGACAGAAAATTCAGAGGCAGGGAGAGGAAAGGAGTTGGAAACATCCCCAGAAATCCCTGAGGAGTTTCTTAAAAAAGTAGGAGGAACAACATCAACGGAGCTTGGAAGTCCTATCGCTTCTTTGACCCCATTACAATCTACCTATGGAAACCCCCAAGAGGGAGATCTTTATGTTAGTGATCTTGAGCATATTTCTAGGGACGAGATTCCTTCCTATGATTACTTTTTCAGTAAAAAGAGGAAAGCTATCCTGAAACAGGAAATGCATCCAAGAGGAGGCATGATTATAAAAAAGCACAAGATCATCATAGATGGACAAAAACTTGAAGAGGGTGAATTCGCTAGATAAATAGCAGGCACAATGGGAGCCTTTGCAGTAGCAAATTTACACTCTGTAGGTAATTTGAGAACTATGTTGTAGCTGAAAGATCAGATGATAGCTTAGCTACAAAATCAATTAAAGGAAACTGAAAGAAGTATTAGTCGGGAGATAAACAAGGGTTTAGAACAAGCCAGATTCAATGACATACAAGAGATTCAAAAACTAAAAGCAAGCTTAGATGAAGCAAACCTGAAGATACAAGTCAGTCAAGCACATGTTCTGCAGCAAGAAGAAATGAATAGACAATTACAAAATAAGATTAATTCCATTCAAAATCAAGTGGTAGAGCTTGAAATTTTCCAAGCCTAGGTGTTGGAAATACATACAAAGATAGAAAAGGAGCAACATGGAGTGTTTTTTAAGCTAGAATTTATTCAGAATTACTTTCAGGAAACAAGTAAATCCTTAGATAGTATTCTCCTGAAAGAGAGAGAAGTGAAAGCAACCAGAACAACTTTTCAAAAAGTAGTGGCTCTTTCAATTAAAGAAGGGGTCAGAGAGACTCAAAAGTTATCTGTTTCTGAGCAGATTAAAGGTGATATAATACTCAAGGTATGGGAGGCAAACCTTGCAGAAAACAAGAAAATAACCAGAGAGGTTAATGACGACTGTCAAGGAATTTTTGACCTTTTAGAGAAAGCTTCATTTAACATTGGAAGAAACAACTATCCAGGGTTGTTAGGAGAAATTAACATTGTTAGGCATCAGTTAAGATTTAAGGAGGATCTAGAAGAAATTCAAGTAGAAATCCCACAAATAAAGGTAATCAATGTCACTCAAATCGACAAATGGATAGTGATGTCGAACTTAAAGTTACAAACTATTAAGTTCACAAGAAAAATAATCGAAGACCATTTGCCTAAACTACAGAGAAAGTTATTCCTATTTGAGGCAAAAGATATTCCAGAAGCTCCCAGAGTTTTGGTGCAGTTCCTGGGAAAATGTATTTGCTGTCTTAAAATAGAAGAAGGAAGTTCATCAAAGAAAACATGAAATATTGTTATGGATATTTTCATCATTGAAATAATAAAGTAGTTAAAATATAAATGTAAATGGTTCAACATTGCTCATTCATGTAACCGTTAGTCTTCGGAAGTTAGTTAATCACCAACAGGAAAAATGTTTGGTGATCATGTATAAATATAATTTCACAAGACTGAGAAAGGGATTTTGTTTTTTGGGAGCGGATTGTATTAGAAGTTTTTCGATTTACAATGATATAGATAATGCAGAAGACATTCTGAATTCTGTCACCTTGAAGCTATGTGTTCCTTCACTCTATTTTCAATATTTTTCAACATCTTTCGTTTTATGTTTTTCTAATGAATGATCGGCTATAGTTTAATTCAAAATTCTACTGTAGTTTGAATTTATTTGATTATCTAATCATTTACAGGTTTTCCTCTGTGATTGCTATCAGTAGTTTCAAGACCTGTAGGTTAGTTGGATGATTATATTTTATGCTTCATTAGAAATGTTATTTTTCTCCCCTTCTTCTGTTATGATGTGAGATTCTTTCACAAATAAAGCCTCATATTCTTCAACAGTGTTACTTTGTTATTATTTTAATATTCTCAAATTACTTCAAGTACAGGAAACGACCTTTACTGTTATTATGTTATTATTTTGAGTTCCAAAATTCCTTTTCTATTTCATACCACAAAACTGAAGCAACAAATTTTAAAACTTATTTATAATTCAATGAAATTTTACTCCTCATGACTGTCCCAAGTAATAGACAACCTAACATAGAACCTAGCCTACAGGATCAAACTAGCATTGCTTTGAACTTGTTTAATACTATCCTGCAAACAACAACTACCCGAGTCGAATTAGAATGTCCATGGGTAGTTATTGAGAGAGAAATCAGTGTCCAAGAACAATGGGAAGCTAGACATAGACAGTTGAGAAACCAACTCTGATTTACCCTTCACATTTGATTCTTACCCCTTGATTCTCATTATCATTTTGGATGCCTTGACGGTATACTTTAGAGCCTTAAAGTATAAACTTAGGAACAACAGTAAGCATTGAAGGGGAGATGCTTGACAAGGTGGTTGGCCTGATGTTCATGGACCATGACATTACTGATGAGCAAAAATTCTTGGAGTTGGAAAGAGAAAAATATTTGCGCACAAGGAGCGTACCAGGTACCGGATAAATCCTACTCGAGACACAAGAGTGGGCGACAGGCTTGGAGAAGGCAGGCATCTTGAACCTATTGGAAATCAACATTTCAGGCGCAACTTGGAGATTAATGTGTGTGTGAAGGTGTTGCTCAATTGTGTCCATGGGGAGACACTATGGATATATCCTCTAGTATCGATTGATATTGTGTTGATTGCAAGAATTACAGGACTACCAAAGATAGGCGAGGATCCAACCCTTCTATTCAATAAGGGAGGAGAGAGAGAACTCTCAGAAGTGATGAAAGAAAAATTCCAAACCTTCCAGGGAAAGAGGGGACTGGATGTGAAAAACATCAGTGATCTGAATATTCAGTTTGCAATGCAGGTGTTGACTTGTAAGTTGTTGTGAAAGTGTAGGAAGGATGATTTCCCCATTGCAGTCATTGCAGCTGCAGAGAAATGTGTTGAAGGGGTTCATATGAACTAATCTACCTTTTTAGTAAACCAATTTTTATAAGACTGCATTGAGGCCCAGGAAAAGGGCACAGAGTTCCATTATGCATGGTTGTTAATTTTGATTACGTTGGTCGGTTGGCAAGAACCACAGTATTATCAGCATATGCACATATTAGGTAGAGGAAATATGGCTAGGAGATATGCTAACTTATGGAATTTGATGATTAAGAGAAGACAGAACGACAATAATGTTACATTTTATGTATACCTGGAAAACGTCACACATCTAGTTGAACATACACTTCACATATAAAAAAAGACAGTGGAGACATATAAGAATATTTCGCATTTTAAAGTGGGCATGCACCACATGTATTTGTAGGCCAAGAGAGATCCGGCGTGCCAATAATTTCCAACCCATTATAATTTGACATCAGAGGATGTATTCCCAATAGTGAATTACTAGGAAGAGGGATAGAAAATCCCACTAGAGAAAACAAGGCACTCATACGAGGGAGAAGAGCAGGATAAGAGCGATGAGGAACCCGATGACTAGCAAGGGACCAAGCAAAACAATGGCATGGGAGATCAACCTTTCCCATCCACAACAGAAGAGAAACCAATCATTCCAACAATAGGAGGGAAAAGAAAAGATAATGGGAAGAAACAAGAACGACATGCACGCAAGAAAACCAATGCACATAAGGAAACCCGAGTGTATACCTTAACTAGTGATGACATGGACCACATAGGCTACCAGGTAAGGGATGTCATGGAGGAATTTATAGAGGAATCCATAAAGAAGAAAGAGAAGCAACAACAAAGAGTGAAAAAGCAATCAGAATCACTCCAGCAGATGTTGGAAGCAGTGAGCATCATGAAAGAGAATAGGACCAAGGAAGGATCATCCACGCTACCAAGGAAAGAAGCAGAAAGCACACATATGGTCCTAACACAACTAACATCATGGAATATAACCTTACAAATCGAGACAGATGCGTTGGAGTTTCCAATGGGTGAGTTACGGGAATAAGTAAATGCATTGGGCTATCTCAATATAGTCATATCCAGGATGCCCTTACAAAGACTACAAGACTTGCAAGCAAGACTATTGCAAGAAATAAAGAACATAGGAGAGGAAGCATATGGAGGGCTGGAAAGAATAAGGGACGAAAGAGCCCAATTACAATAGCAGTATGACAAGGCACTGCAACAAAAGAAGGAATTTGAAGGCGGAGTAGAAGAAGTTATGAAGAATAAAGACGAGGCTGAGGAGAGGGCCAATAAAGCATTAAAGGAAAAGGATGAAGTTAAAAGGATAGAACAGAAAACCCAAGAAGTTG
The DNA here is from genome assembly GCA_009831015.1 of Picea engelmannii. Classification (NCBI taxonomy): domain Eukaryota; kingdom Viridiplantae; phylum Streptophyta; class Pinopsida; order Pinales; family Pinaceae; genus Picea; species Picea engelmannii. The sequence goes on along the minus strand of ML781610.1, from coordinate 146,451 downwards.
TTGAAACACTGTATAAAGCAATCCCAGAAGTCTCCATAGTAGTAGAAGCTACTATGGAATAACAAGTGTTAAATATTGGTGACATCATTAAGGGCTTCCGTGAGCATATTGAGGACATAAAATTATGAATCATGTCAGGAATGCCACTGGAAGTGCGCGAACGTAGGGAGAGAATGATGACGACAACAATTGCCAATATCAAGCAAGGAGAAGGAGAATGTGTCAAACTCTATGAGGAGAGTGAATAGATATGGACTGAGTGGGTAGAAGACCTGGAGATAAAGGTTGTGGAAGAATGCTTAAGAGAAGCACAAGAAAGAGGATGCCAAGCTTCAGAGAAGATAACAACACTTCCACCAGTAGAGTGGATGACAACAATTTTGGATCAGAGGAAGTCATACATAGAGGTTGAAATGATGAGGGAGCAACAAAAGATCAGTCAACAGAGACTGGCACCACTGCAGGAAGAAGCAGTGAGAGTAATTGGGGAATTGGCGACTGTGCAGGGTAAGGTCAAGAAGGAAGAAATTGAAGTAGAGGACAAGCTTACAAGCTTGACCACACAGGGGGAAGAGGAGATAGTAGAAACAGAGGGCACGATCATCAAACAGGTGGAGGTAGCAAAGGTTGCCTCTCAAAAATTCATCAGGACATCAAAGAGCAGGAAACATGCCTGAGTGGCTCGGGATGAGCCACAGATGAGTGTTGGGGGCCTGTTGCACAGGAAGCTTTGGAGACAATTTTGTAGTTTTGGATACAATTTTGGGAAAAATCCTAAGTAGAGGAAAAGTGTTGGGTATGTGTTATATTCTTTGCATGTGTGTGTGTGTGCGCGGGGTGCTTTCCTTGGGGATCCCAGGGGGGGCCAGGTTTCCCCCCCCCCTGGTTACATGCAGGGTTCAGCTTTGGGTGGTAAGCCAGAGTCGACGGGATTTAGGGCAGTGGCCCGAAATTATTTTTTGGGTGGTTTTTGCTATTTTAGTGGATTTTTCTATTTTTCGTGGTTTTTGCTATTTTAGCGGATTTTGCTATTTTAGCGGTTTTCTAAATTAATCCCGGATTAAGGGATTAGGGTTTTGGTAGCTACGGAATACCTAAAATATTGTATATATTGTATGGTGAATGGTGAAATTAATACAATGAAGAGTTGAAAGGTGTGGCACCAAGGAAGGTTGGTTTTCTCCCAGTTAAGGATTTCCAACGAAAATCTCTATGTACTCTGTGTATGAACCATTGATTAATTTATGTTTTTCTTAAGAATATGTATGCATTTATTTACTTCATAGGTTTAAAACTTACATGTGGTATCAAAGCTCCATTTTGGCTTAAGGGGGATGCATTTGTGGCTGGGGGTTTAGCTCGGTCTTGATAGATCAAGTTTATCTTGGGTCTTTCATAAACTTGGGTTCAGTGGGAGTTTTTGCAGTGGTGATTCAAGTGTAGAAAGAGAAATGGTGAGCTCTTCTAGAATCGAGATAGGGAAGTTCAACGGTAAAAACTTTGAGCTATGGAAGCTCAATATGGATGACCTTCTTGTATACAAAGAACAATGGATCTTTGTGGATCCTGGTACACATCCTACTGGTACGCTGTCTACTGGCACACAATCTACTAGTACACAACCTACTAGTACACAAACTACTAGTACACAACCTACTAGTATGTCGAAGGAATATTGGGAGAAGTTGGATAGGAGAGCAAGGAGTACTATTCGACTATGCCTGGCAGATTTGGTGTTGTTGAATGTCTCGGGAAAATCTATAGCCAAGGAACTATCGGATGAGTTAGGGAATTTGTATCAATCAAAGTCCCTGGTAAACAAGTTGTTTCTTTGAAAGAATTTGTATCATATTAGGATGGAATATGGAGATTTTGTGATAGAACATTTAAATTCCTTTGATACTCTGGTAAGTCAACTTATCTATGTTAATATTATGATTGCAGAAGAAGATAAGTGTATTACTTCGTTATGTTCTTTGCCAGACTCTTGGGATAATCTAGTTGTATCAATAGGTAGTACCACTCAATCTACATTGAAGTATGAGGATGTATTTGCATCCTTGTTATCTAAAGAGATGAGGTGGAAAAGCATGGATGGCCAGTGTTATCACTCCAAGAAACTCTTTGAGGTTGTAAGACAAAGATGCTTGGTAACTTAAGGTAAACATTTTTTGTATTTTGTATGTGTGGATCAATGGGATAACTCAATTACAGTATGGTATTCAGATAGTCAAAATGAGAATCAAATGAATCAGTGCTCTCAAGGATCAATTATCAGATGATATCTTTTAAGTGGGTGAGAAAACAATGCTTATAAACCAAATACAAATGTAGGGTTTAATAAACAATGATAAGCAACTATTAATCAAGTTATGAGCTAACCAATGAGATGACAGTCATTCTGCAGCTAAAACAACTTGAATAAGAGTACAGAAGGAAAGATGAGAATCCAACATCAATAGAGAGAGAAAATTGTGATTTGTATTATCATATGGAAAAGTTTGTTTACAATATAGTATCTTCTGTATCCCAAAAATCGAACCTTTACTTTATCAAAATGATAAGTATTTATAACCTTTACAATAGATCTCAGATCCCTGAAAAATGGATCTAGATTTCTAAATATAGAAAACAGAGTGCAAACTAATCATAATCAGGTAATTGAAAATCTACTTTATATGAATCAAACTGTCTTCAAAAGGTATTTGACATCTAGTCTTTATCATGACGTGCCCCTGATGTGTCTTTGATGTGTCTCTGATGTGTTGACACATGTCTTCAAAACTGAAAACTTTAAATAGTTTTGAACAAAGTTTTAGTTGACCATTTAAGCACTCACCTCCTATATCTCCACGAATCTTTGAAACTGAATATTTCATGATTTGGTGATTAATCTTTTTGATGCCCTCTTATCTTTTAAATCACCAAAAAATTGCTCTGTTCGAGCTCAAATCTTCAAAATTCTTTCTCTACGGTTTCACCAGCTATTCCACCTTAGAATTTTCTAATTAGCCGATGAAAGCTCTGCTTTTCAACAACTAATTGGTTATAACTGCGCCTCCTGTGCTGGTGAAAATTATGTTTTCATCAAAAGAAAAACCCTTCATGTTCAAAATAAAAAATCATTGTTTGTATTAGTCTTGATTAATCTCCTTGCAAATTTACAGCAACCTGTGCCAGCACCTGTAAATCTGGATGTGTGGTAATTCTTTCTTTCAACTTTTTGATTTTCCTCTTCAGACGCTTAGCTAACCACCATAAGTTGTTATAGTCCTTTTTGATCTTTTTCTTATTCTTCTTATCCTTTATTATTTCAAGTGCCAGCTTCTCAAAAGTTTCATTGGTCTTTGAAAAATTATTTGATAAAGTTTTATATCTTGCCTTTATCACCCTTTCTAGAATCTCTTGTTGTGTTATTATCTCTTTCATCTCCTTAATCTTCTGTGATTTCTTTGATTTCTTATTTCTTGAGGTTTCACCTTCATCTTTGGAAGTAAAAACTTCAAAATCCTGTGCAGGTTCCATGGAGTGATCTAGACTATTGATGTCTGGAATTTCATCATCTTTTTTTGGTTCTATGTATGAATCTGTGTATGGAATATTTAGAACATTTTCCTTCTTTACTGTGGATTTCTCTGGGTTTGCTTCGAAATCTAGTTTCTTTTTAGCTTTCTTGGGCTTTACGCTATATTTTTTATCTTCTGGTGACTTTGGGAGAGCTCTCCTTCTCTTTGAGCTACTCTGAGGAGTTGGTTGCTTCTTTCCTTCTTTATTCTTTTCATTCATAGGTTGAGTTTGGGTCTCAAAACCTTCCCAAAAGACAAAGTGTTGCCAAGTTCTTTTTCACTGTCTCAATTCTTCCAAGATGATCATTTTAATCAGGCCATAATGACAAAGGGAATTCTTGATGCTGAATGGTTCGGCTCTAATCCTATTACACACCTTTGTTAGGCTTTTATGAAGAAAGAAAGGCATATTTAGAAGGACCTTCCCTGTGAAGTGATCTAGGAGTCTAAAGTGATATAACATCAACTTGTCATACCTTCCCTCTGAGGTTACATATAGCTGAATTCCTTTGAACATAACTTGCCATTCATCTTCAAAGTAAGAAAAAGGGATACTTTTCTTCCAGGTTATACTTCAAAACTCTGTTTTGAGGTATGATCTAAAATCCAAATTCTTGGTTACTGTTGTTTTAAACCAACTTTGACATGTTCTGGGTAAGCCAGTTGTTGAAGCAATGGTAGCTTCATCAACTATCAGTTCCAAAGAACCTACTGTAGCTTTCTTTCCATTTTATGACTTTGCAAAAGTCTCTTCTATCGCCTAGTGATAGCCCTCCTGCAACTTTTCTACATAGGTCATACATCATGCATCTGAGAAACGCTTATGAACTTCTGGATGAGATTGCAAAAAGGATAAGTTGTCTAATTCTTTCCTCAGAAGTGATCCTCCTCGCTTCCTTGCCATCTACAACTTAATCACCAATTAATTTGTACATGGTTGACACAGTAATATTTCTAAATAAAGAAAGGGTTGGCGCTGGTGAAAATGACCCTGTGTTATCAATTGACATATGAAACCCCATAACAGAATTTTTAAACACCATGAGTTTGAAATAAGAAATGATGATTTGATTTGATGTCAACAGATATCTAGTAGTTTATCCTCTGGTTGTAATGATGATTAAGAGTTCGTCACATCTTCAAACCCTTCTTTGTTTACCACGCGAAATACGTGATCACAATCTATCATGATATCCTGCTAGATCATGGTGAAGAGGTGTAACCACTCATTTGCTTCCATTAACTTGCCATGATGATCGTATGACATGTGTCCAGCATTCCCTTTTGGGTTTCTAAAGTCATTGGAGAAAAAACCCGTGTTAACACTTTCACCGGCTCGCTTGTTGCTGGGAGTACCCTTTAGTCGTTGAAACCTGAGGCTTTCACCGGCTAACTTCAACTTCAAAACAAATGTTAGCCGTTGAAAATCTTTTTCTTGATTTTTTGAAAAGACCTTTTGAGGATCGATTTATTTCTAGAATAACACCTTAAATCCTATGTTCTGACACTTCAAAATTCTAAAATTTATATAGAACCCTATTTATAACCACGTTATCACCTACAAAATAGAGCAAATTGACTGATTCATTTTGGGAGTTAACAATCAGAGAACAGATGCTTTATTTGTAAGAGGTCATACCCAAGACAGGAATATTGGTAAGTCTTCAAGGGGGAGATCTAAATCTACAGGTAAATCTAAGTCTCCAGGAAAATCTTTGAGGAAATTCTAGAAGTGTGGTAAAGCAGGGCATTATAAGAAATATTGCAAGTCTAAGAAGGTTTATAAACCAAAGGGATCTAATAATACCTCTTCCACAGAGGCGAAAACATCCACTGAAGAAGGAGGTGATGTTTACCTAGAATCTATAGGTACACATATAGACCATGGTGTATGGTTGATCGACTCGGGTGCATCATATCATATGAATCCTCACAAGGAGTGGTTCTGTGAATATGAAAAATATGATGGTGGTGATGTATTCCTAGGAGATGACTCAACAGAAAAAATCATGGGATGTGGAAGGGTTGAGTTGTTGCTAAAAGATGGAAGGATTAGAACTCTCCCTGGGGTTCTTCACATTCCAAAACTAGCTAGGAGCCTAATATCTGTAAGCAAGTTGGATGATGCAGGTGTGGATACTGTATTGGGAAAGGGAACTTGCAATATGGTACGAGGAGAAATGGTGTTGATGAGGGGAGTTCGATGTGGAACTCTATACAAGTTGTTGGGAAGAACTTATTCTAATGGGTGTAACAATTATTTTGTCCCTAAGCAGAGAAATAAAGAATACAAGACCAATATTGTCCCTGGAAGGAAGACCATGTTGTGGCATCAAAGACTGGGGCATATTGGAGAAAAATGCCTTCGAACACTACACGGTAAATGTATGGTTGAAGGTATGTCTAATTGCACTCTGGATTTTGATTTATGTGAACATTGCATATATGGTAAACAAAATCAAGTAATATTACCATCTGGTGCTACAAGAGCAAAGGTGATCTTAGAGTTGATACACAACGATGTGCTCGGACCTGTGCATATTCCATCACTAGGTAAATTTGTGTATTATGTTTCATTCATAGATGATTTCTCAAGGAACACGTGGATTTATTTTCTTAGAAATAAATTTGAGGTATTTGATAAATTTAAAGAGTTTAAGGCTCTAGTAAAAAATGAGACAGAGAAGAAAATAAAGGTATTGAGGACAAATAATGGTGGATAATTTTGCGGAAATGAATTCAAAGAATTTTGTAAGAAGTGCAGTATAGAAAGGCAGAAAACTAATCCATACACACCTCAACAGAATGAAGTTGCAGAAAGGATGAACATGACACTGATGGAAAAAACAAGGAGCATGCTTAGTGGTGTCGAGTTAGGACAAGAATTATGGGTAGAGGCAGTGGGTACAACTTGTTACCTGGTCAATCGATCACCATCATCAGCATTGGATGATAAAACTCCACACGAGGTATGGATTGGTAAAAAACCCTCTCTTGAACATCTTAGAGTGTTTGGTTATGATGCTTATGTACATGTTCCAAAGGAAAATATGAATAAGTTGGATAATAAAGCTGAAAAGTGTATCTTTATTGGTTATAAAGAAGGTGTGAAAGGTTATAAGATTTGGAACCTATAAACTAAGAATAATGTTTATAGTCAGTATGTTGGTTTTAGAGAGGTGAAAGATGTTCCCAAACATGAATTCCTACCAAGGCAAGAAGAACCTAAGAAAATAGAGTTTGAGTTGGATGATGCAAAATCTGACTCAACTAAAGAAGATGAAGTAGAAGAAGAAGAACCTCATACCCTGGTATTGAGGAGATCAATGAGGGAAAGAAGGCAACCATAAAGGTATATCCCACCTGATTTTCATTCTAATTTTACTTTATCCATTACTGATGATGATCCCAGAACTGCCATGGCAGTAGTGAATTCAGAGGATAGTAAACTCTGGAAGAAGGCCATGGTTGAAGAAATGGATCCCTTGGATAAGAATGAGTCATGGGATCTAGTTGAGTTGCCAGCTGGAAGAAAATCTATTGGTAGAAAATGGTTGTTCAAGAAGAAGTTTAATGCAGAAGGAAAAGCTCAGTTTGTAGCAAAAGGTTATTCCCAAGTAGAGGGAATTGACTTTGGTGAGATTTTTTCTCCTATTGCGGATTTAACTTCTATTGGATTTCTTTTATCTATTGTTATTTCTTTTGATCTTGAAGTCGAACAGATGGATGTGAAGATAGCATTCCTACATGAGGATATGGAAGAAGAAATCTACATGAAGCAGCTAGAAGGATTTGTAGTGAAGGGAAAGAAAGAGTTGGTCTATAAGATAAAGAAGTCACTATATGGTCTGAATCAATCACCTAGGATGAGGTACCAAAATTTTGACACGTACATCCTTGGATTGGGATTCGTGAGAAGAAGGGATGATCACTATGTACAGTTTTGGTAATCACTTCATTTATGTAGTGTTGTATGTTGATGACATGTTTTTGGTAAGAAATAACATGGATGTTAACAAGGAGGTGGAATTGCAACTATCCTCCAAATTTAACATGAAGGATCTCGGTGCTACTAACTTCATTCTGGGAATGGAGATTAAAAGACATCATACAAACAGGAAACTCTAGTTGAATCAAAGAAAATATGTTGAGAGGATATTCCAGAGGTTTAATATGCATGGAATTAAATCGGTCAAGGTTCCTATTCCTATAGGTGTAAATTTATATGTAGATTAGTGTCCCAAGACACATGAAAAAGAAGACATGTCCCATGTTTCGTATGCTAGTGCAGTTGGCAGTTTGATGTATGCAATGGTATGTACTAGACTAGACATTGCACATCCAGTGGTATTTTGGAGCAAGTATATGTCAAAACCAAGGAAGGAGCATTGGACAGTAGTAAAGAGGGTCTTCAGGTATTTGTGTGGCACTACCAGTTATGGATTGTGCTACCAAGGAAGACCAGGATTAGACAAAGTGTTGGACATACATGGGTTTGTTGATGCTGACTTGGTTGGAGATATGGATCGTAGAAGATCTACAAGTGGGTATGTGTTTAACCTATTTGGAGGAGAAGTTAGTTGGATGAGAAAAAGACAGGTTATAATGGCACTCTTAACTACAAAAGTTGAATACATGGCAGCCACTCATGCAAGCAAGGAAGCAGTATGGTTACAGAGATTGGGTTCAGGTATTCGATTGGTACAACAAGTAGTAAGATTAGATAGTGGAAATTAGAGTGCAATATTCCTGGAAAAAAACCTTGCTTATCATTCAAAGACAAAGCATATTGATGTTCAGTATCACTTTGTGAGACACATGGTTGAAGAAAAGAAGGTGTTGTTGGAAAAGGTTCACACTTTGAAGAATGTTGCAGATTCATTGACAAAGTCTGTGAGCACAGAGAAGTTATCCTAGTGTAGAGTAACAATGGGCATTGTTGCCCTGGATTGTTGACTATGTAATCCCGTGAACCCATGTATGCAAAGTAAACAACAAGTGGGAGAATGTTGGGTATGTGTTATATTATTTGCATGTGTGTGTGTGGGCGCGTCAGATTCGACAACTGTGTCGGATGATCCCAACTTCCGTCAAAGGTTTTCTAAATTAATCTCGGATTAAGGGATTAGGGTTTTGATAGATACAGAATACCTAAAATATTGTATATATTGTATGGTGAATGGTGAAATTAATGCAATGAAGATTTGAAAGGTGTGGCACCAAGGAAGGATGGTTTTCTCCCGGTTAATGGTTTCTAGCGTAAATCTTTGTGTACTGTGTGTATGATCCATTGATTAATTTATGTTTTTCTTAATAATTTGTATGCATTGCTTTACTTCATAGGTTTAAAACTTACAAAAAGTGCATGGAAGAAGAAGGAAATCTAGGGAGCGCATAGTTAAGGTGCATCCAGGAGGATAGTGCACAGAAGGAGGAAAGTGAGTAGAAGGAAGACAACACACAGACAGGAGAATAAATAAAAAGAAAGAATAAAGCCAACAGAGGATAAGGAAAGAGAAGAAAGAGAGAGAATAAAGCATGACATAAGGATGACAACTCGACATTCCAAAAATAAAAGAATAGCAAAAAGCAACATGCAGATGGAAAAGAAGCTCGAACAACCAGTTAGATAAGGAAAGTATGCATTGTAATGGGGTATTTTGGGTTGAGAAAATTAGGGTTTTTAGCCCTATATTTTTGTATAAATATGTAATGGGTTAGGAGAATAGGGGTTCCTCTGGTTGTTATTCTTATGAGGTTCCTCCATATGATTATTATTGAGCATTATTGTAGAATTTGTTTTGTGGGGTTCTTGAGTTCTTGAATGTGAAAGTATGTTGAAGAGAAGAAACAATTAATGAATTCTAAAAAGATGATACCGAGTCTATGTATTTTTATGTGGTTGTGCTTAGGAAATATGTTGAATGCATGTTTGAGTATATTTTCTTTACATGTGATTATGGCGCAAGAGGTTGGATGGTTACAATAATGAATTTATATTATAATTGGTAATAGAATGATAATTTGAATCTAATAATGGCTAAGTAATGGAAGAAGAAACTCTGCAAAATAGCATGCACAAAAATAGTTAAGTCAGAATGAATAGGAACATAACCTCCCATCCCCTTAATCCTGTAGAAACCCAAGTCTTGCAGTCCCAATAGATACCTCGGGTGAGACTTCATTTGCGCAAGCATGTTAAGCCCTAATATTGGCTCATTACCCCTCAATTGGGGCATATTATATTATTAATGTTATTTTATTTATGTCGGCTTTAGGCCATTAGTTGTAATTATACCTCCTAGTCTCCTATATATACCAAGGAGACATTTTCATTTTGAATCATCTTGTACTTGAACATTTAAGTGGGGTAAAAGGAGGTTTCCCCCTCGAAGAGGCTTATTATCTGAAATTATCTCTTTTTCAAGGCGTTGAGTACTTTTCCTGAGGTTTTTCTATGCTATATTGATGTTTGGTTCTTAACATATGGTATCAGAGCTCAAGGTCTTGGGGTTTCACTACTACATCTGAGACACCGTGGTATTTTCACTATAACTTTTTTTCTAAAATGTTTCAGAAGGAACGGCTTGGAGGATATTTAGTAGATGGATCAAGATACGTTGGGTTCAAAATTAAACTCATGAGGCCTTATAATTTCGGAGATACATCCTGTACAAGATAGGGTTCTGGAATCATCCTGAAATGAGTCATTGCGGAATTTTTGCTATAAAAATTTGTCTGTAACGTTTTAGACCCTGAAATCTGGAGACCATTTACAGAAATTAGTAAGGTATATGTGGTAAAAATTTTAGATTTTGGGTCATCTTAAATTTGTAGATACACCTTGTGTAAGATAGGGTATCTGACTAGTCTCAAGAAGGTGTTCCAGGTAAAACAATCATAACTTCTTGCTAGAGTATACAAATTGAGTGGGACTGGTTTCATTGGATCATGGACAGTCTGTAGTATTTTGGGTGTGAGTTTCAGAATTTGATATAAATCATTTTGTGTAGGGAATGCTATCCAAGTGAGATCTCCTAGAAAGGACAAAAATCGGCAAGTTGTGAGGAAGTTACCGTAAATTCCACTTGGCACATCCAATTTTGATCAGAACTGTGGAATTGTAGAGAAGAAATATCATAGAACTACCTAAAAGAAAGGTTCATACCCAGAAGGGACGAAACTTGGGAGAGAGAACAGAATAAATATTGTCTAGCATAACTGCCTCAAAATAAAGATTCAAAAGTGATACTTGGCCAACATGCCACCAAAAAAGGGACCTTCTACACCAAATAAGCCTCTAGAAAATCCTAATTGGACTCTTGATGAAGGTGAAGAAATGCGTAGGGACATAAATGAACTACAAAAGAAGATGGATTCAA
>ML781610.1:84120-129871 GCA_009831015.1 Picea engelmannii | reverse complement strand
TGCAAATAATATAACACACTCCCAACAAAAATGGATATCTTATGATTGCTTTAGTATGATATGAATTTATGAAATGGGTATGATAATGCTTCTTCTCTAATATAGTTGTTGTGATCTTCTTTCAAAAATAACTCAGATGATTATTGTTTGTTTTTATTGGTCCTGATTGGGTGAGAATTTTCTTAAGGATGTTTCAGGTAAGTCTATACAACATTGGTGTTGAAACTAGGCATTTGATATGATTTGTGCATGATATATTTGTCATTTATGTGTGTGGTACAATAAGTGAAAAGTGTAAACTAGTTTGAAGATTTAGGAAATTTTCAATGCCCTAGCCATTCTTAGGAATATTTTATAGCTTCAGAGGAATGTTTATAGGCCTTGAATAATCCCAAGTCACTTTGTACAATAGTATCTATTGTTGTTTGGCTTATGAAGGATGTAACACAAATCATTAAGCTTGAGTAGAGGTGTTTTTCCTCTTTAGATTTTAACACCCTTTTGGTGATTGTGTCGATCCTTCAACAAGGTGCTTACTCATTGATTGTAGTCAATTAACATACTTTTAGAAGTATTTGATTGAGTATACCATTCAAATTTATGGAAAATGTTTTAGGTGGCATTTTGTATGACTTTTTTTCCGTATAATTCATTTATGGGAAAACCCACTGGGCACTTCCCCTCATTCCAAGGATGGTTTCCAAGGTAAAGTGAATTTTGTAGAAGCTCAAAGATTTACCATTTCACTTATAGGAATAGAACCTATGTGGGGAATAAAACATCCTCTCACACAACCACTAGGGCTAGACCTAGTTGAAAACATGTTACACAACTTATTGTTGAGTGAGTTCCTTTCTAAATTGAAGATTGCTACTAGATATACTCCTCATGTGAGTCATGAGTGGTGCCCTAGAATGAAAAGAGACTAAGCATGGGTGTATTCGATGAACTGGCATGTATTATTGTTGTTGATGCACATACTCGTTGAGATTCTTTAGAGAATTTTGACATATATGCATCCATGTAGTGGTGTGATCTTCAAACTAGATACAACAAACTAATATCATGACCCATTGTTGAAAAGTCCACTAAGAAAATTGGTGTATCAACTGGAAGTAGGTCAATCTCCTCTCTTACATATTTGGACTAATTTTGTTTTGACTCTTCCAAATTCCCATGTAGGCGAATTATTAAAGTTATGTGGCATATAGAAGAGAGACTAAAGTTCCATTCCCCATTCATTTGTATTGAATACATTAGAGGATATATTTTCAAATATGTGTGTGTGGTTCCATTCCCCTTTCCATTTCACTTCAATACATTGAAGGATATATTTTCAAAGATGTGTGTGTGTGTGTGTGTGTGTGTGGACTATGAGCATTGGAGGAGGAATACAATTGATGTTTCCTTGCATATTTCTCTATGAAAGTGAATAAGGCATATTGGTGATGCTTTATTGTTGTGGTAGAATGAACCAAGGATCAAGTCTCCTTGGGTGAATTATCTCATTGGTTAGTTTGGATTATTTGAGGCAATTGATATTTTGAGAATGTCAAATTATGAATTGATTGAGAATTGGTAAGTTTTTTCAACCAAGTCAAAATTGGCATCAGTCAACTTGTCTAAAGAATTGATTGAGTGTGGATTTGAAGCTATGATGAGAAGAATCATGTTCCCTTGGATGAATATGAATATGTGTCTCTTGGGAACCTCCAAGAGATTCATGAGAAAAAAAATAAAATTGTAGGAATATTGTGACAGACTTCATGAAGAAGTTGATTCCTTATAGGATACTATTACTTATTTATAGAATAAAAATGATGGACTTAAGGATTAGGTTAATTGGTTGGAGGATGAGGCCAGTTTCGTGCATGTTCCAATCATTGAGCTTCATGAAAAGGTTGCTCCACTCCAAGGAAATAATATTCATTTATTCAATGAGTACCAAGGATTAAATATTGATTATGATTTTCTTCTTTCTCGGGTGGATGAGAAGGATAAGACCATTCAGGTATTGCAATATTGCAATCAAGGTCTTGCATGTGAAATAAGTAAATTGCAAATTCCTTTGAAGAAGTATGATGATGAACTTATTGATTAGATTAGGAGGGTTGATGCAATTGGTAATAGCCTCTCTAAACAATGTACTTCTTATATTGATGCCTCATGTGATACTTTCAATGATAATTCTAGTAGATATGATGCTTATATTGATGAGAAGGGGGATCTTGATGATCTACCTTCCTCTCAAACATTGTTGGACATCAATGCACTAATTTATCTCAAGCTTGAGAAACATACCATTGGGTTTGGTTCTCGTATGTTATGTAGGATGGGACATACAAGTGGTGAAATTGGAAAGAATTCATTGTTATTCTGATTGAGTCAAAGATGAGACCATTTAGAGAAGGAATTAGATATGGTGAGACTATGTTGCTAAATGGAGGTCATCCTATTGATTTTTCAGAAGCACATCCTATACCAATTGTTGATTTTTTTATTGATGATGATATGCTAGAGATGAAATTTGCTACTTTGTATGACTCTTCTATTGATTTGTAGAGACAAAGTCTTGCACCTTTGGTTGAGAAGGAATCACATACCACACCTTCTATTAAGAAAGAACATAATTCTAAGTCATATCGACATCCTAATGATCATGATAGGATGAATTTCAATTCCTCATCTAGGTATTATGGTGATAGGTATTCTTATATATATTTGTAGTAGAGACACAAGAGATGAAATCTTGGACTAACACTAACTATTAGGATTGAGTGTGCTTAGATTGATGATTGATTGTGGTAACATTTGAACATATGATCTCAATTACGTAGAGAATTAAATGAAGGAATAAATATAAATGAAAACACACAGACATATTTCAAAGATAAAAATAATATAGTGAAACCCAAATTCTATTAATGAATTAAATAGAAAAAGATTGTAAAGCTCAAAGCAATACAAACTAGATAAAATGGTGACATCTTATCTCTGAAGAGAGATGTGCTAGCCACACTCATTCGCATGCAAACATTACAAGAGGCCAATAATACCTTTTAACATAAAGTATGATTCCTTAAGATGCAAAAACCCTAAAGATCCAAATCCCTAATTCTAGGAAATGATGTTGCAAAAGGAATGTGGGCCTCAAGGAGGTTAGTAGAAATGTCAACTTCCTAGGGCTACAATTTTTTCATACAAACTCCATTTAGGGAGTTTCTTGAACCATTACAAATCTTAATCCATGCTCTATGTCTTTGGAAATCCACACAATCCATGCAATCAAAGGTTGCATGGCCTATGTCAACTGCTAAAAATGCAAGGGAATGATAGAAAAATGTTTCAAAAGTTCAAGACCTAAAAAAATGTAGTAGAACTATCAATATGTGGAACCATTCTTAGTCAATGGAATGAGTGGGTGGCCACCAGTATCTAACTACATCATTTTTTTCCCTTTAGGAAGCAATGGTCCCCGTTGCATCAAGTTCATCCTTGAGATAGGGAAACTTCTACTAGTTTATCTCTTGGTGACCCACTTTCCCTGGTGAAGGAGTTGCCTTGCTTTGATGATTCAATAGAGTTGAGTCTTATGCTAGTAGGTTTCCTTCATATTGGTGTCCGTGATCAAGTTAACTATCACCTACTCAATGCAGTCAAGATTGACTTCTATATGGGCCAAGTGCTTAACCACCTCTGAGGTGTCAAAGGGAGGTGGAAAATATGGTCAAAGTATCTCTACATTAAATACAAGGTGCAAGCCAAGTAAAGGGATAATAATTAATTCAAAATGATCCTCACCCACAACATTGGTGATGGTGTAAGACTCTTACTAGAGTGGGTGGAGCTTCCATTGGGTCCTCTAAGGTAGTCTCTCTACAAATGAAACCATACCTTATCTCCCACTTGAGGTAGTGTCTCTACAAACATTGCTTGACAACCATACCTTATCTCCCACTTGAGGTAGTCTCTCTACAAACATTTCTTGACAACCATACCTTATATCCCACTTGAGGTAGTCTCTATGAAAATGTTGCTTGTACTTTCCATTGGCTTTCTACAAAATACCATGAACTTGTGGTTGGATGTGCTAGATCCATTCAACAAATTAGGCTACTTTATCAACCTCAATCTAATCATGAGAGGATTCTTCCTCTATAGATGCAATGGGTAGAGATGCATCAATTGACGCCAATGGTTGGAACCCCAATACACCTAAACCAGATTGTGGCAAACAGAGCTATGAAGGGCTTTGTTGTAGCTATGTTTAACATAAGGAAGGACTCATACCATGTGTATGGATGTTTGGAGTTTTACATTCTCAAGATATTCACAATCATCATGTTGATTAACTATGTTTTCCCATTGGTTTGGGGTGGAAGTTAGTCAATTCATTTAGCTTGGTGTTAATCATTGACCACAAGCTAGACCATAAATTACTTAAGAAAATAATATCCCTATCTGAAATAATGGTATATGGGAGCCTAAAATGAACCCAAACACACTTAAAGGAGAGCTTAGCAGTGGCCCCCACTACGATACTCTTCTTACAGGGCTTCATCCAATCAACAACCACAAATACATAGTCATTGCCATGCTTGGTTGAAGGCCAATAAAACATGTATTCCATAGATATGGACTCCCAAGGTATGTCTAGGGTAGGTAGAGAAGTGTATAGATCATGCTTCATGATGGCATGTTTGGTTATGGCATAGATAGTGAACAATTTGATATATTTGTTGACATCCTATCAAAGCTTTGGCCAATAGAAATACTTTTGCAACACTACACTATCTTCTCCATGTTGAAGTGCCCTACCATCCGACTATAATGTGCCTACCAAATCAACTTCTCATGCTCTCTTGAAGGAACATAGAGATGGCCTAGATGGCATAAAATTTCATCTTGGATATGAAACTATGAGATTGGTTTGCCTACACCTAGTGTCCACTAGGTAATAGTGAAGTCAAGGTCACTATCATACAATTGGGGCCACCCTGAGGTCTCATGTCCATGAGAGTTGAGAAGTATCATTAGTGCAACAACCAAAGTTCAATTAAGGTAGTTCGCAATGTGATTTGTGATTCCCTTTTTATACTTGATGTTTAGGTGGAATTGTTGCAAGTATCTGGACCACTTCCAATGGTGGTCAATTTTTAACTTTCCATGAATTTACATGAACTATAGGGGCTTGTGATCAATGTAAAAGATCATCTCCTACCCCAAAATGTAATGCTTCCATTGGAAATAGGCTTGCACTATGGACTACATCTCCTTATCATAGGTGAGGTACATGTGAACCACATCAGAGAGTGTCTTGCTATGATAGGGCACCAAATTTTCATATTAAGTGGGGAACACATAAATAGGATAATGTGAAAGCATATGTTTCAATATCGAAGGCTTACTGCATGTTTGATAGAGTGAGTATTGGTGCTTAATAGAGGTGGCATTTCAGATCCTCAAATGATTTCTATTATGAACTTTCTTTGGCCCGACCTTTGGTCACTTGGCTTAGGGTCTAAGTGATATGAGAGAACCCCAACACTAACCTGCAATAGATGTTGATGAGGCCTAAGAAACTATGAAGCTCTATTGGAGTCATTATGGCTAGATAATTGCAAATGACTTGGATCTTGGCTAGATCCACATGCATCCCATGTTCATCCATAATGTATCCCAAGTGTTGAATTCTCTACATGTTGAATGATCATTTACCCATATTATCATATTGCTTAGGAATTGTTGAATGTGTTGCAAATGTTCTACCCAAGTTTTGTTGAAGATGAGGATATCATCCAAATATATGACCACAAAATAATTTGTGAATGACCATAAGATATCATCCATCGTCCTCATGAATGTTGTCAGAGAATGAGTCAAACCAAAAGGCATAAAAAACAACTTGAAAATTCTTCTTTATACTTTAGTACGGTCTTCCATTCATTTGTTTGCTTAATTAGTACCTGGTGGTAGTCTAAATTTAGATCAATATTACTAAAAATATTGACACCCTTGTGTTGATCAAAAAGATCATTAATATAGCAGATTGGTTATTGATTCTTAATTGTGATCTTTTCAAAGCTATATAATCAATAAAAGTCAACATGTCACATCATTCTTCTACACCAACACAATTGGGCTCCCACAAGGTGAGGAGATTGATTGAATGCGGTCATTTTGGATGAGCTCTTGAATCTAATGTTTGATTTCTTCATTCTCCATAAGAGAGGGTATATATAGTGGGCCATTAGTTAAAGGAGAACCAAGCATCATATCAAATAAATGGTTGACCCAACAGTGTAGAGGCACCCCTGCAAGTGAATCAAAGATGTATTTTTATTCTTCCACTATTTGTCAACTTGCTTCTATTTTGTAGAGAAGCCTTGTGCAGAGGTCACGATAGTTGTAGTGATATTTTGTTCACCTTCTAACTAAATCATGAAGAGAATGAATATCCCTATTTGAGAGATTAAATTCTTTCATTTCTTCATTGTGACAAAGGAAACTAAAATAGTTGGAACTAGCTCTAGTACCCTGTAGAGTTGAACTCCCAAAGTAACAATGACACTATGGGGTAAAAACTCATTAAAAACCATGATATTTCTACATATAGGGTTGTCCTAAAATAACATCACCAACTTTAACTAGGGAAACATCATATAGTACCTCATCTTAGAATGTCTTGATGTCATAGGGCAAGTAGCATTGTCGACTGACATTGTTGTCTCATCCCTAGATTATCCCATTGATGGTGTATAGCTAGGGTGTGGCATTGTTGGAAACTTTAAACTCTTGATGACTTGGACTGAGATCATTTTACTTTGGTTATTGTTGTCAATAATGAAATATAGCAAAGACACCTTCACCCACATCTATGAATGGAAGAGGCACTCACCTTCTTAAGTATCCTCGAGATTTTTTTTCTTGGATCTTTGCAATTGTGATGGTAGCATTGGGTTTTGTATCGATGATTTACTTTCATTTATCTAGATTTGAATCAAATTCTAAGCTATAGTATAACTATGAGGCATTCAACTTGGCTAACAATGATTGCTTCAAGTGACATTTGCTAGTATTGTGCCAAGGGATTTTGTGGAACTCACACCACTTTCTAATGTCCTTCTTTGACCTGCCATTTCCCTTATTTGCCTATGTCTTAGAATGGTTGTCATGAGGTTGGTTGATCCAGGAGAATATTGGTGGCCACCCACCTAGTCCAACTATCTCAAAATAATCTTTTGGCAATTTCCTATTTTTAGCAGTTTTTTGGGTCTTGAACTTCCGGGGCCATTTTGAAGGTCTAAACATCATTTTTCACGATCGGAAAAATCAATGATATCATAAGGATCTGACTAAGCCCAAAAAATTAATCTCCTCGCCGATACCTTTCCAATGAGCTATCGTGCTCCCTAAACGGAGATCGTATGCAAATGTTACGACCCCAGGAAGTTGATGTACTAACTTACCCCAACGGGGCCCACATGAATTTTGACGTTTCATCTCCTAGGGTTAGGTTTTTGGATGTCTATGGTTTTGGCATTCATATTTATTTTAAAAAATTCCTTCATAGCCTCATTGTACTCATCTTCTTTCGAATGAGTGTAGTTGTCACATCTCTTCTCAGAGATAAGTTGCCACCATTCTAGCAAGCTTGTTTCAGTCTGCATTTTACAGTTTTCAGAATATTTCTTATTGAATAGAAGTCAAGTTTTATTGTATATTTGTTATTGTTCATTGTGTATCTGTGTTCATATTATAAATCTATGGTTTCATTTCATTCCTCTCATAAATATGGATCATTGGCTATCCCAACTATGTCCTTTATTCAATGAGTTAGGGTTTCCTTTACCATGATTCTACTATGGCAGATTCGTGGAATCGAATTTCTAATCATTCTTTTTCTTATATTTTCCTTGATTTTGAGAATATATCGATAAGAAACTCCAAGTGAAGATATATGCAATAACTCTATAACTATTTAGATGTACTTATGTGGGACACAACAACACTTCCAGACCATGTGCTACTTAGAGTCTTGGATAACCATCTTTGAGTGCAAGGTATGGAAGATATTGGTGTAATCTAATACTATCTAGTCTTTCTCTTGGTGGAAAAGTTGTCACATTGTGTATTAGTTATTACTGTCAATAATGAAATTTAGTGGATACCCCTTCACCCACATCTATGAATGGAAGAGGTTCTCACCTTCCTCAAGATATTCTATCTCTTCGACTTGGATCTTTACAATTGTGTCGATAGCACTAGGTTCTGCATCGATGAAGATCTACTTTCCTTTATTTGGCTCTGAGCCATATTTTGACTTTGAGGATTTCATCTCAGCCAATAATGACTTCTTCAAGTGACATTCATCGGTGTTGTACAAGGGGATTTTGTAGAACTCGCACCACTTTCCAGTGTCCTTCTTTGACTTCCCATTACCCTTCTTTGCATGCAGGTTGGACTAGTTGTTATAAGGTGGCTATCCTAGCTTTGTCATTTATTATGTGAGTTAGGATTTCCTTTACCATTCTTTTGTTGTGGCACATTTTCAAACCCAAACTCTTGCTTATTATTTTTCTTAAATTTTTGCTCAATTTTGACAACATGTTGATTAACATATCACAATGAGGAGATATCCAAGAATTCCATCTCTATTCAGATGTACCTATGTGAGCAACACAATACTTTGGGACTATGTGCCACTCAAAGTCTCTGATAACCAATTTTGAGTGCAAGGTATGAAAGATATTAGTTTACTCCATCTCTTTATGGTCTCTCTCTTGGCGCAAAGTTATCCACCTTGTGTACTAGTCATCATAATTTCCAATAGGGTAGAATTCCTTCTTGAGACCATGAAAAAAATCCAACCAAGTGGGTCCTATCCTAAATGTTGTAGACTCGTCTCTGGCATGTCTCTCTCGATATATGTCCCACCAATTATCGACATGGGAAGGGACTTAAGGAATGAGAAGGTGTTATTTTCATTGTCAAAAAATTATGAATTGAGAAATGACCCTCTAATAGATTTAACCATTTTTCTAAAGATATGTGTTTATCTGGCCTTCAAATAAATGAATGTCCAGGATAAGTTGTACCTTCCAGGGTGTCGCACCTTTGAAATGATTACTTGTTGAAGGTCTCTCTATTGTTTTTTATAGTCATCGAAGGATCTTGGTGAAATTATTCATCATCTCATTCCTATGGCATGCAAGAGCTTCCTTGAGCTACAACTTGATTATATATCATGCTTCAACATCTCTCTTTTATTTTTCTATGGGAGGATGCTTGGGTTGTTGAGAGTGGTCTTCCCCAAGATCAATTAGTTTGATACCCAACTCCCAATACCTTGATATCATCGAGAACATGCATGGAGAAACGACAACGAGTAGATTACTTTGATACCACTAATCTAGATTATGTAGAAAATGAAATGAAAGTAGAAAGATAAATGGAAACACACAAAGATATTGGAGAGAGAACAGTGATACAATGAAACCCAAAATCTATTGATGAATAAAATGGAAAAAGACAATAAAATGAAAAGGAATACGAAGTAGATAGAATAGTGGTAACTTATCTCTGAAGAGAGATGTGTTCGCTATTCTCACTCACAAGAAGACATTACAATAGGCCAAAATTACCTTTTAACATAAAGTATGATGCCTGAATATGAAAAACCCCTAGATATCCAAAAATGTAGCCCTAGGAAATGACGTGGGAAAAGGAATGTGGGGCCCAAGGAGGCTAGCTGATACGTCAACTTCACAAGGCCAAATCTTTTGCATGAAAACTTTGTTTAGGGAATTTCTTGGACCATTGGAAAGCTTAATCCATGCTCTATGTATTTGGTAGGCCACATAAACAAATATTTCATGGCCCACATCAATTACCAAAAACATAAGGGAAATGCTTGAAAAACACATTGAAAGTTCAAGACCTGAAAAATTGTAGTAGAAATGCCAAGATTTGGAACCATTATGAGTCATTGAAACATGTGGGGACTACTAGTATCCACCTATATCAATAGATGTTTGATAATTTTTTATAGACAAGTGTTATCGATTGTATAACCATACAATCCTCTTTATTCATGTTGATTGATTGACTACATTAGTAGTCTTTGTTGGACAATGTTGTTGGCATGCTTTTTTATGTAGGATAGTTTGGATTGGAGACCTTCATGTGAGCCTTATTAACTATTGAGTGATCCATCCAATTGTATTTAATGGGGGTGTTGTTGAGCTTGTTGGGATGTATAAACCCAACTTGGCGTTGTTGAAATAGTACTGGAAAATGCCAAATTATCTTGTTTAATGTTGGGATGTTTGAACCTAACTTGTCGAGGTTAGATTCAAAACCAAATAGAGAACTAATGTCTAATCGATCGATCAATTAGAGCTTCTCTGTTGTTGAGAAGTTGGGATGTGTAGCCCATGCTTATTGTTGTTGTCATGTATGCTTACATAGAGTGCATATGGACATAGTGTACCAACTAACATATAATAGAGTACATGTTAAATACCAATAGGTGATGCCCATTGAGTACTATTGATCATACTAATTATATCGACATGCGATGTTGCATGCGTACCACCAAAAATATATTGTCATTAAAATATGATTGTTATATTTTGAGATCCTTATTGATCTGAACATGAGTTTTTTTAATGGCATGGAGATTGTTTGTTGACAACATTAGAGGATTTTTTTAATTCATATTCTAGTTATTTGTGCATATGCTCTTGCTTCTTCACTGTTATGAAGACAATATATGTATAAATAAGATATAAATAAATAATAAAATAATAATGATTAATAACTAAATATATTATGAAGAGACACATTCTTGATGAAAGGTTATGTTTATTATGAATTCTTATGAAAGGGCACCCGTGTGTACTTAGTTCGTCTCATTTAGTATCAGAGCTTTGTCTCGATGAGGATTTTAGCCACGTTGAAAAATTTTGGAGTTTCTTCGATCCCAAGGTCTTTGACTAGAAATATAGCCTTTGGCCATTCATTATTCAAGAATATATGTTAACAATTATTAGGCTACAAATTCAGAAGAAATTAGTAATAAAAATAAAAAATAAAAAGGAAAAAAAACAAGTTTGAAAAAAACCATAAATCAAGAAATATATATATATATATATATATATATATATATATATAGGCTTTACCAGTCAAATCATTGGGCGGAGGGGGGTCCCTTGTCCCACAAACAAGGGGGTCTCATACACCAATTTGGTGTGGTTTGGCCGTGACCTTAAAAATAGATTATTATTATTATTATTATTATTAACAAGGGGGTCTCATACACCAATTTGGTGTGGTTTGGCCGTGACCTTAAAAATAGATTATTATTATTATTATTATTATTATTATTATTATTATATATATATATTCAAAAAGTTTGTTGGAAAAAAGTGAGAGGAAGAAATATAGCTCCATCACAAAGGTTTCTGCAAGCGTGGGTAACCAAACAAATTAGACCGGTAAAAAGGGAAGAAATCATGACAAGGTTTGTAGACAGGAGGTCAACCGACCAAATAAATAATCAAGTTGACATTTCGTGGGTTACAATTGTTGATCCGACCACCCACATAATAATCCAACTACAGCACCATCGGATAACATATATCCGTAATCGGTATAACAGTCTGCTTATAAAAAAAAATTAAAAACTAGGGTTGTTGAGTTAATGCAAACAGAAGAACCACCATCCAACTACAACTGCACCTTGTCATACTGCAATCCATACCACCATGCCTCTGAAATTCATTCCCACCATCAAATAAACCTATACAACCATTGTTACAATCTTCCATACATGCCACTAATTCTCCTAAAATCCATACACCCATTAATTCTCTTAGTTGTTGTTTTAATTGCATTCAATACGGTTTTTCCTAAGATCGTGTCCCCTCCAATCATTTCAATATTTTTCAAAAGAATTTTCATACTTAAATATTTGGAGTGTATTAAAGGGAAAGCCTAAACTTTGTATACCATTTAAAAATTCAAAGGAATATTGTTAAAAGTTTTATTTTTCCCTTTGACAAGAAGGATTTTTATATATTACCTAATTTTAAAGAGGTTTAATAAATAAATAAATTATAAAAACGGGGTTACTAAGTGAATAAAAAGTACCTTTGAAAATACATAAAGGAGTATCAAGGAACATTTGAGGAAGATATATATTAAGTTAAGGAGACTAAGCTTTATTATTATTAAAGGGAAATATTTAATAAGAATAATAACAAAAAAAAAAGATCTTAAGTATACTAAGGAAGAAAATAAGTTTTCAAGGTATTATCTTTTAAAGAAGTTTTTCACGAAAATAAAAATGGATTTTAAGGAAGGAATATTTTCTAGTAAAAATAGTCAAGATAAATGCATTGGATTATTGATCTTCAGAGGAAATATTCAAGAAAAAGAAATTAGCATCCACATTTGTCCAGATAAGAAGAGAAATCACATCAGTGTCGATTTGGCGAATCAATTAATAATTTCAAAAAGAAGTGCAATCGAAACAAAAGGCCTTTTTGGCAATAAATATGAAACCAAGGACTTACAGTTGACACTTGAAGATTATAAACTTGTATCAAAATTTGAGGTTACAACTATATATCAAAAAGAGATTGATATAATTATTGGTTCAACTTGGTTAGAAATTTTGGGTAGCTTAATATTAAACTTCGAGAATTTTTTTTTTATGTTTTCCTACAAGAAGAAAAAAAATAACATTACATGACGTCTCAATGAAGTTAGATTTAGTATCGACATCAAAATATCTTGATCGGATCTAAAAAATGATACTTCCAGATAATCAAAAATCAATACTTGAGATCCAAAGAGATTTTGACAAAATTGTCATCGACAAAGATGCATACATTTGTCATCTAAAGAACCATAATCAAAGCTTGGTTGCACAAATAAAGAAGTTGAAGAATGAGAAGAAATCACAAAAGGAAAAGTTAGAACAATGTGCCAGTAAAGAAGTAATGACCAATGAAAAAATAATGTCTGAACCTATTGAAATCGAGAAGTCTTCAAATGTAAAAATCCCAATTGTGAATAAAACAATTAATATAGATCTAGTCAACCTTACAACTCAAAAGGATGCAAAGCCAACTGATGTAAAGAGGTCTTCACATGTCGAAGTAGAAACAAGCCAGGGCTATGAAGAAGAATCAATTCCAAAAGTTAATCAAGAAAAAAATACAAGTATACAAAGTAAAGATCAAGTTGCAATGACGCCTTATAGACATCCTAATCACAAAACTTGATACTTCAACCAATCAATGTATCAACATAAACAAATGATTGATATGTCGAAGAATATTACATCCACTACAAATGGTGCTCAAAGTAAAAGCTATCATGGGAGTCGAAATACATCAAGTTTTCTCCAAGAACCCTATAAACGCCTAGTTCCACAGAAGATCGAATTAGGGTGGGTGGAGTCCTTTACAATTTGACAGTTCTGCTTAGAACTTAAAATATCTTATCGTCTAAGGTCCTCAATGATCACTAATTCAAGGATAAAGAATCAGGAGACAATATTACAAGCCAGAACAAGAGATAAGTCTTCCATAAGTTTTCTTTGAGGACAAAGCATTTTTAAGGGGAAGGCAGTGTTATGAACACAATATATGTATAAATAAGATATAAATAAATAATTAAATAATAATGATTAATAACTAAATATATTATGAAGAGATGCCTTCTTGATGAAACGTTATGTCTCTTATGAAAGGGCACCCCTGCGTGGATATATATACAACCCCAATTCTCATTTGTAATCATCTTATATTTTATTCATACATTTTGTATATATATATTCTATCCTTAATGGATTATTGTGTACTATCCTATTTATATTGGATATTCTCTATGTGAGCGAACTTAGTTTGTCTCATTCACCATTACATGTGGAATATGTTTGGGAGGTTGATGTTTAGAGGACTCCTTACCGCAAGCTTGTTGCACGAGTTTCTTCACTATTTTCTAAAGAGGATCGTATGGAGTTGTTGTTTTAGAGGTGGTAGTTCTATATGATTATATTTAAAGTGTGTTACTATACCTTGTCTTGATCAATTTATTGGTTGTTAGCATTGATCATGTTGTTGTTTTTTTTCATGTGGTTCACGACACTAAAGACCAGCAACTCACTATGTCTATGCCCCCCCTGAAATCCGCAAGAGAACATGGGGAGGCCAGGATTGGCGGGATATTGATTTCTCAACAACAGGAGCAAAATACTCAACAACAAGAGTATCTTATAGACCTATTAAGGGAATTACATGTCACTTACAAGGAATTTAACCTGGGTGGGGAGGATAACAACCATTCCTCCCAACCACCCAAGCTATATCCAATGGACATAAAATTAATGGTGGATGTTGATGCAAATTGATATGATCCTCCAAGTTGTCCAATGGGGGATGTTGGAATCTTGTGTTGTTGGTGTAAACCCAACTTGTGGTATTTGTCGACTAGGTTGACGAGTTATGGTAGTTGTCGACTAAGTAGACCGACTGGAAGTTGACCAACTAGATGGAGGGTGGTCTAGAATAAGGTGAGTGGTGTCAGATGGATCCACTTAGGGTTATTTGGGATTCCATATTATTGGGTCCTTTGAACGAATCTTATGGAAATATTATGGGTTTTGGTCCCATGTTTGAGGTTTTATGTGAAGAACCCAAACCTATATACATGAGAGGTGTTAACCTCATTTGTATTGTATCGAATAAAAAAGTATTGAATGAATCAATGGTTATTAGATTGTATTGTATGGTTCATCATGCATTGGAATGACGATCTGAATTGTGCTTAATGACTTTGATACCCATGACATATCTTGTCTCTTTTGTTGATGACTTGTCTATGGTTTTGTCTCTTATGTTAGAAATTGTTATGGCATTGTAAGTTATGGCTTGACATGGACATGGAACTCTAACAAAATGCAGACATGACAATAAGGAAGAAACGAGTTGATCGCAAAATTGGTTAGCAAAACTTACATTCTCCTTACAAGTTTATATTTCATATTTCATATTGTTTTTATATTATAACTAATTCACAATCAACCATGGATGTTTTCTATAAGTTTCTCAAGTACCAAGAATAGTCATTAAAACATTTGATTGCCATTGGACTTATTATTGGTTGTGAGTATATGATGGAGTATCAAGGGGTACTAGAGAAGTTTGTAAGTAGCTATTATGTGTTCCATCCCCTATTTTATAAATACCAGTACAATAAAAGGCTTCTAATTACATATAAACTTTGTTATGATGTATAAAACTTGTAAGACTTAAAGTATGGAGTGGAGCCTATAGAATATTGATGGGAATCAACATGAGGTGGGGCTTCATAATAATGTGTATTTTTCACAAATCAATGAATGTTATGGTAAGTTTACTCATTTCCTCAAATCACTTATATCTAAAACAACGATGGATACAAATCTATGCAATAAAGGTATATTATATTATAAATGTTGATATACTCATATTTACACTTGATTCCTATGTTTGCATATTAAAGATAGAGGTTGAGAATCAAACTCATCAACATAACATTGCAACTAATGCAAGTACAACATCCCCAAGTGATAAAGAAATGAATCCTGCAATAAACTTGACCAATTGAGCAACTCAAGTGATGAATGACAAATATAAATTAATGTTACAATTTTTGTATTTCATAATATTTTTTGGAGCATAATTCTATTTTATCCAAAACTCCAATATTTTGTTTATCAAAGACGTATTGTCCAATTTTGTATGATGGGTTACCAAATATTATAAGAATTTTATTTTGATCAAGATATTGTCTATTAATATGATGGGGTTTCTTATTTTTAGATAATATGATATTGTTTCTTATTTTTAAATAATATGTTGGGGTTTCTTATTATTATTATATGATACAATAAGATTTCTTACTCTATCACAATGTTTTCCTAACATGTTATCTAGCCGATGAAATATATGCATGACTTATAATATTAAGCTTTCTTACTCTATCACAATGTTTTCCTAACATGTTATCTAGCCGATGAAATATATGCATGACTTATAATATTAGAATAAAAAAATATTCACATTACATGAATTTTTATTGGGTTTATTCAATTAACTATACAATATAATACATTTATGCAATGTTTAAATCAAAATAGAGATATTGAAATACCAAAAGTTAATATTATTTAAACATTGGTTTAATTTTCAGTTCATTATTTGACAATTGTTAAAATCAACAAAAATGCAGAAGCCGCATTTACATACTTGAAAAATATTGTAGATAAAACAAAAGTGATGATGCACTCAAACAAGAGACAACACAAAATATTGAAGGTGAAATTATGGTAGAATTCAGGATCGAAATGAAAAACAACATAGACGTCATGAAGCAAGATAAGGATCAAAAGTATAAATACATGAATCGAGATCTGAATATAAAACATGAAGAGCTCATAAAACTATTAAAAAATCAAGGTTCTCAATGTCGCAACAAGAAAGGTAGTACTTCAGACTCGTCTAGATCTTCATCACCACCACTACAACCTCCCTATAATCCATCAAGAAGCCCCCAATATTATCCCTTCATCATATACCCACCCAGGGCCAAAATAGAACTTTTAAAATACAATGGAAGTGAAACTCAATGTGTGGCATGGTTTAACAAGGCCGGACAATATTTAGATATATATAACATTAAAACAGATGAAGAAAAAATAAAATATGCTTCCATGCATCTAGAAGGTGAAGCATACTATTGGTATATGTGGTGGAAGAAACAAAATCACTTGTACAACTTGCATTCTTTTAAAAACAATTGTTTTAAGAGATTCCACGGAATCAATGAAAATGAATTCTTTTTGAAACACACAAAACTACAACAAAAAGGAAGTGTCGATGAATTCACACATAAATGGGAAGATATCGCCACACGACTATTCTAGCTATCTACATAGCAATTACTCCAATCTTATTTGGGAGGTCTTAAATCGCATATCCAAAAGGAATTAAAAATGCATCATGTTTTGTCTGTTGAAATAGAAAGGCGTAAGGAAAAAGCGACAGAAGTCAAGTTTGAAGGATTCCAATCAATATTTGGCAAATATTATTCAAGAAAGAATGGACCACAAACCATAGACACAAATAAATATAAATACATACTTCCACACATACGAGACAATAAAAGAAGTTTGGAAGCTCAAAGAATGAAAGAAGTCAAATGCAAATGTTGCAGAGAAAGATGGGATCCTAGACATAGGTGTTGCATAGAAGATAGTCCAAAGAAAATATATACATGTGAAGCAGAAGGGAATGATGAATTAGATACATAAGAGTCATAGGTGAAGAGGTAGAGGACCCCCAAAACATCATATCAGGCTCATAAGGCGACAACACACCAAGGATATCAATTGCGGCCATGAAAATACATCAACTAACCTCAAACTCTTAAATTAAAGGGACATATAAAAATGATAACGTTGCAATACTAATAGATACAGGAAGTACCCAAAACTTCCTTGACATAAGAATGGCAAGGAAACTTAAGCTATTTGTACATCTAGTTTGGGACATGAAGGTAATGGTTGTAGACAACAAAAAAATTGAGAATGTAGGAAAGTTTCATAAAGTGAAACTCCAAATATGTAATGTCCCTTTCTGAGAAGGATCTCCAGAGAGGAGGGATAAGTAGTCTAAACATCCCTGTTAGACTATAGCCAGGGAGGAACAGGGGTTAATGGGGTCATTTAATGTCAGTTCACTAGAGAACTTTATAATTTGAAAGTGACATTAAGTGAAAATTGGGTAAAAGCACCCTTTAAGTGATTTAAGCCAAAAATAGAGTGGTGCATAAGTGATGGAGCTAAAAATAGAGGTCAAAAACGAATTAGGGTTTTGGAGGAGTATATGAAGAGAAAAAAAACCTAATTCGTCATTATGCATATTTTATGATTTGAGAGGGAGCTCTGAGGCGACTTCACAGGTTCAGGCAAATCAATGACTTTATGGATTCTAGGAAGAATACACCCAGAGGTTGATTTCGATGTTGAGAGACAAATCCTATTCACTGGGGAGATCATACAGATCTTCAATCGATCTTTAGTAGCCATTACACAGGTTGCAGAAGCAAGGGTGCACTTATTCAAGGTGAGGGCATAACTTCTTAGGAGACTTAGATATTCGACTTGTCCCAACCAAGGAGAATCTAGTGATTCCCTTCCGACCCAATTGAGAGGAAGGCAGGGTGCATCTATTGACTGGTTTCTCCTCAAATTCTGACGGATAAATCATCTTGGGCACATCATTCAGCCAGTGAGGGTGTGACAGTTGGGGAGGATATATTTAGGGTTCCCGAGAGATCATCAGATCAGATCTAGGGAAACCCTCCCGACCCATTACACATGAGCCTAGGGTGCTTAGTTTAAGACTATTATAGTCGGATTCCAATGGTGGAATCTCTAGGGTGTAGTTATTGGCAGAAATTGTGGAGCATTTCCCCAAGGGGATCCATCTGGGGTCCATACAGATCAGCAAAGGGTCGATCTGTATTCTGACAGACATTGGGAGTTCGTATGAGGTCAGGGCGCACTGTTTGAGATAGATTCCAGGAAGATCTGAGGAGTTTAGCCACCAGGGTGAACTTTCTAGTCATTGCAGCAGTTGTCGTGTGAGTTGTCGTAGCATCAAGTAGTTCATATCACTCATCCATTGATCGAGCAACCTTCTTCTATTTCCAGGTATCATTTTTTCAGTTTTCTTATTGTATTCTGTATAAGATCCTTTTTTCTATGATCTAGCAAAGTGATTTATTTTACTTAGTTGCATGTGACATTGTACCCAATCATTTTCATAATACATTATTACAGTTGTTCTTTGTCTTTATCTTTTGTGTACTTGCTTATATACTGTTAAAAAAATTGTAATCACATGAAAAATCACCATGCATGTTAAAACCAATCACTAAACACATCCAGAAACCCAAAGTGTATCAGTTCCGACAACAAATAATCATTAGTAGAGGCATATATTCCGATCTGCAGAATTAGGGATGTTACAGTGGTATCAGAGATTTATTCATGCCATGTTGTGACTAAAGTTTCAATGAGTTCAACATAGAACTCAGACCCAGAGGGCAATGCACATGCAGGTGACAGATATGTCACTTACAAAAGACATAGGGAAAGGAGGATACCTAGAGCAGATTATCCCCCTTTTCCTCGCAGTTCATAAGAAGAGGAAGAGGCACATAGGGAAGCAGAGAGAAGGGAAGAGCGTGAGGCAGAGCATGAGGCAGAGAGGATTATGGGAAATAGGTATGAGAGGCCAGAGGGAAGTGGCAAGGCATCCATGGACCCAGATGAAAATTTTGTGCAGGTTATTAGCAATTTGGTGATCAGTCAGTAGGCCATGACTCGGTCCTTGGCACATATGGACGATAGATTGACTCCATGGAGAATTTTGGGCCCACATGCCCCGCATGCAACACATGGTAACTCAGGGGAAGGAATTAGGTCCATTTCACCTACTCGCACCTACACTTCATTGAGTAGGATCCCCAGGCCCTTATTCCCTAGCTTTCAGAGGGCACCTCCATCAACGATACAACAACCAGTAGTACAGAGACATACTACACAGATAGAGGATATTGCGGAGTACATGAGAGAGTATGTAGCATTGGGATTGGATTTCCATCATGAATGACCTTGGTTGAGTATTGTGGACTTAGACTCAAGAACTGTCCTAGAGATCCTTCGAGGGGAGGACAACAACGATATCCTTAGGGGAAGAACATAGATTTCACCCGGAAAGTAGGTAAACTCACTATACCTTATTTCAACGAATCATCCAAATGCACTACCAGATTTGGTGTATAGAAACTAGACACGTACTACAATCTCAACCAGATGATAGAAACTGAGGCCATAAGTTTTTCCACCTTACATTTGGAGGGTGAGGCACATGAGTGGTGGCACCATGGACTAGTGACGCTGGGTCATAGTCACATCACTTCTTATAGGGAGTTGACAGAGAGGCTCATGGATAGGTTTGATAGGGGGGATCCAGAGATCCATTTCAGGGATCTAGCCCAGTTGATAGAAATTGGCATAGCAGAGGCATTCATCACAGAGTTTCAGAGGGTATTTGTGGCAGTGACAGATATTTCAGAGCCCATATTGATCATTCTATTCACCGAGGGTCTCACAGAACTCTTGAGAGGATGGGTGAAGGCCTATAGACCTCACTAACTACATGATGTCATCCTGTGCACTAGATATCTAGCAGACTCAGTGCCAAAGACCAAAACATTTTCCAAACTTGTTGTGCCATAGGAGGACCAGGATAGAAAACCACTTGAGAGAGAGTGGAAAGGTAAGGATAATTGGATTATGCTACAAGGCATGATCTTATGAAGAAGAAGTTATGCTTCGCCTACAAGGATCCATGGATCCCCGACCATAGGTGCATGCGAAAGGGACAAATCCATTACATTGAGGTTGTTGCAGATATTGATGAGGAGGAACAAGGAAATCATGCATAGGATAGTGAGACCACTAGCTCAGAGGAGGAGCAGCCTCCAAGGAGACCACCAACACCGAGAGGGGCACAACCACTGGTAAATCCACAACCTCGTGAGGAGGGTAAGAGACGAGCACCAACAAAGGGAGTCATAGTGACCCTTTTTGGAATCCCTAAGTATGACATCTCCGAATCAGAGGGACTATTCAAGGACAGTGGGAAATTTCCCTGATAGATGGTGGGGCCACCCACAACTTCATTAAACCTGTGTGGGTAGCTAGACGAGCACTACAAACAGAGGAGTTTGAGGGGTTTGAGGTTGCAGTAGCATATGACCACATGGTAGGGTGTTTGGACAGAGTTTCAAACTTGGAGTTGAATCTAGGTAACTACACCATGAGAGATACATGCTATGTAGTTGACCTGGCTGACACAGATGTGGTGTTGTGAGTCCAATGGTTGATCACCTTGGGAAAGATTTCTACCAACTACCAAACCCTTGAGATGGGATTTAGAGACAGTGAAGGGATGAATATTTTACTAAGGGGTATGTCGACAGGGGTACCTAGGAAATTTTCAGTGAAGAGGATGGAGAGGATATTCAGGCTTGGGGAAGCAACAGATGCATTATCTAGGATACCAACCACATATTCCTTGATGGAGATTTCAATGGATTGGAAATCCCACTTGTTAGTGGAATATTCCAAGAACAAGTTCACTTGTGAGATATTGGATGGGCAGGTACAAGATGATAGGTACAGAGTCATAGATGGCATCATCTTCTACAAAAATTGAGTCTACCTAGTGCCAGGATCAAGTCTCAAGAAGAAGATTTTGATAGTAGTACACGACTCTCCATTAGCAGGCCATCAAGGGTTCTTCAAAACCTACAGTGCAGTGTAGGTGGCATATTTGTTCTTCAAAGAGACCTTCAAACTTCATGGGTTGCCACAGAGTAGACACAATGACAGAGAGAGTTGATTCATCAACACTTCAGAGGAGATTCCACCTCTGGATGAGGAGGGTCAGTTGGAGGGGATTCTTGAGGAGCTACTCGAGTTCCAAGAATGGAGGTTGAGGAGCAGGGTCATCATGGAGTGTTTGTTAATATGGAGAGGTATTCTAGTAAAGGATGCTACTTAGGAGAGCGAGCAGATTTTGTAGCACCCTGGATTAGTATTGCTTGAGGACAAGTGATATCGGGAAGGGAGCATTGTAATGTCCCTTTCCAAGTAGGAGCTCTAGAGAGGAGGGCTAAGTAGTCTAAACATCCCTGTTAGACTATATCCAAGGAGGAACAGGGGAAAACATGGTCATTTAATGTCATTTCACTAGAGAACTTTATAAGTTGAAAGTGACATTAAGTGAAAAATGGGTAAAAGCGCCCTTTAAGTGATTTAAGCCAAAAATATAGGGGTGCATAATTGATGGAGCTAAAAATATAGTTCAACAAGGAATTAGGGTTTTGGAGGAGTGTATGAAAAGAAAAGCAACGTAATTCCTCATTATGCATATTTTATGATTCCTCATTATGCATATTTTGAGAGGGAGCTCTAAGGCGACTTCACAGGTTCAGGTGAATCAGTAACTTTGTGGATTACAGGAGGAATACACCTAGAGGTTGATTTTGGTATTGAGAGACACACCCTAGTCACCTGAGAGATCATACATATCTTCCATTGATCTTTAGCAGTAGTTACACAGGTTGCAAAAGCAAGGGCACACTTATTCAGGGTGAGGGCACAGCTTCTGAGGAGACTTAGAGATTTGACTTGTCCCAACCAGGGATAATCTAGTGATTCCCTTCTGATCCAGTTGAGAGGAAGGAAGGGTGCATCTATATATTGGTTTCTCATCAGATTCAGACGAAGAAATCATCTTGGGTGCATCAATCAACCAATGAGGGTGCGACAGTTGGGGAAGATACATTTAGGGTTCCCAAGAGATCATCAGATCAGATCCAGGTAAACCCTCTCGACCCATTACAGAGGAGCCTAGGGCACTCAGTCTGATACTATTACAGCCATATTCTGATGGTGGAATCTCTAGGGAAAAATTATTCACAGCAGTTGGGGCACATTTCCCCAGGGGTATCCATCTGAGGTCCATATAGATCAACAGAGGGTTGATCTTCAGTTCAAAAAACACTAGGAGTGTGTATGAGTTTATGGCGCACTGTTTGAGATAGATTCCAAGTAGATATGAGGATTTTAGCCACCAGGGCGATCTATCCAGTCATTGCAGCAGTTGTCATGTGAGTTGTCGTAGAATGCAACAGTTCATATTGCTCATCCATTCATCCAACAACCTTCTTCTATTTCCAGGTATCATTGTTTCAGTTTTCTTATTGTATTCTAGCTAAGATCCTTTTGTCTCTGATCTAGCCGAGTGATTTATTTTACTTAACCACATGCGGCATTGTACCCAGTCATTTTCATAATACATTGTTGCAGTTGTTCTATGTCTTTATCTTTCGCATACTTGCTTATATATTGTTAAACAAACTATAATCACATGAAAAATCACCACTCATGTTAAAACCAATCACTAAACGCATCCAGAAACCCAAAGTGTATCAGTTCCAATAAAAAATAATTGTCAGTAGATGCATATATTCTGATATGCAGAATTAGGGATATTACAAAATACAAGAATTTAATTTGGAAACGAAACTCTACATCGTACCTCTAGGAGGATTAGATGTAGTCTTAGGAGTCCAATGGCTATAAACATTGGGTACAAGTATTCATCCAATCATCAAAAACATTTTTTTAAATTCAAGTGGTAAGGGAAAAGGTATAAGCTACATGGTTTCCAACTCCCCCAAATACAAGTTGTGTCATCCCAACAAATGGAAAAGATTATTCGAAAAGGGGAAACCGCCTACGTGATCCAATCCCACCAAATGGAGATACAAGATTCAGAACAAGATGACTCCATAGTAGAAGAAGTCCAAGAAATATTTTAAAAACACGAAAAGGTATTTCAATATCTTCCCATGGAGTTACCACCAGAGAGGAGGATTGAGCATATAATTGAAGTTAATATAGGATCAAGGGAAATCAAGGTTAGACCTTATACATACCCCCATCATCATAAGAAGAAAACAGAAATATTAGTCCAATATATGTTGAATTGTGGTGTTACTACAAAGAGTAGAAGTCCATATGTAGCTCCAGTAGTTTTAGTGCAAAAGAAAGACATATCTTATAAGTTGTGCATAGACTATCAAGGATTAAACAAAATAGCAATAAAAAATAAGTTTCCCATTCCATTTATTGAGGAAATGTTGGACGAACTTCACGGGGCTAAATAATTTTTGAAACATGACTTGAGATCAAGCTATTACTAGATCAGGGTAAGACTAGAAGATGTGGCTAAGACAAATTTTCAAACTCATGAAGGACACTACAAATTTAAAGTGATGTCTTTTGGGTTAACAAATACCCCAACTACCTTCCAAGCAATGATAGACCAATTATTCCATCCATACTTAAGGAAATTCATCCTATTCTTCTTTGACGACATCCTTATTTATAATAAGACATGGACAAAACATTTGAATAACTTAGAACAAGTACTCTCTCTCTTGGAGGTAACCCAATTCTACGCAAAAAGGTCAAAACGTACATTTGGGAAATACAATGTGGAGTATCTTGGTCACATTATATCATAAGAAGGGGTCAAGGTAGAACCAAATAAAATCAAGGAAATCCTCGAATGGCCAAAGCCAAAAAGTATATATAAACTAAGAGCATTTATGGGTTTCACTGGTACTATCGTCGATTCATAAAAAAAATATGCTCATATAACTGCTCCACTAACAAGCCTTCTAAATAAAAAATCATTTCATTGGAGTGAAGAAGCTGGAAGATGTTTTGAAGCCGTGAAAAAAATCTTGTCCTCAACTTCGATATTAGCAACACCTAATTTTACAAAACCCTTTGTAATTGAATGTGATGCCTCGGGTTTTGGAATAGGAGTGGTATTGATGTAATAAGGACACCCAATAGAATTTGAGAGCAGGAAACTAAACAAAAGAGAGTGCCTACAATCCACATACAACAATGAAATGATTTCCATCATGTATGCATTAGCAAAATGGTGATAATATCTGCTAGGAAGCAAGTTATTAATACATACAAATCATAATAGTATTTAATATCTACTACAACAAAAAACATAGACAACCAAACAAAAAAAATGGATAGAGAAAATTTCCATGTTTGATATGGAAATTATACATAAAAAAAGGGAAGGATAGTATATTGGTCGATGCCCTATCACGAAGGGACAAAGAAATGAAGGCTTTTCCAGTATCAATAATAATTCCCGAATGGTTGGATGAAATCCAAAGTGAATACGCCAAGAATCCAGAGACTTGTTCATTAATTAATAACTCGAGTCAACATCCCAAGTTTGAATGGAGGAATGACATGTTATGGTACAAAGGAATAATTTGTCTAAACCCTAATTCAAGATTTAAATCTAAGGTTCTACAAGA
Source organism: Picea engelmannii (assembly GCA_009831015.1). NCBI lineage: Eukaryota > Viridiplantae > Streptophyta > Pinopsida > Pinales > Pinaceae > Picea > Picea engelmannii. Next base: position 104,818 of record ML781610.1, on the reverse strand, counting down.
GTCACATGACTCCCCGACAACAAGCCATGTAGGTTTTTTCAAAACCTAATATAATGCATGTCAAACATTCTTTTGGAAGGGGGTGAATAAGGATATTTGAAATTACGTAGAATAATGTGACTTTTGCTAAAGAAACAAAAGTGAAAGTGTCATGATCTCTGGATTACTCCATCCTTTACACATCCCTAATTAGAAATGGGAAGAAATTTCAATGGATTTCATTGAAGGATTACCCATGTCAGAAGGGGAAGATAAAATCCTTGTAGTAGTTGACCAAATTACCAAGTATGCATATTTTATGGGCATAAAGAAAACAAATTCTGCAAAACAAACAACTAAAGTTAAATGTAAAAACATTTACAAGTTACATGGGTTTCCCAAGGTTATTGTCAACGATAGAGATGCCAATTTTAAAGGAATTTTTTGGAAAGAATTTTGGAGACAAGGTGGGACATCTCTTAATATGAGTTCAACTTACCATCCCCAAACAAAAATTGTCAATAAATATTTGGAAACCTACCTTTGTTTTTTCGTAATCGACATGTTGTAACCCTTGAGATGCTTCTGGATAGGAAACTATGCCAAGGCATCAAAAGATTGATTGATTTATTTTTAAGTTGATCTGTCCTAAAACAAAATGTTTTTGTTGCTTAGTTGGTCCTGTATAAACATTTAAAGATTTAAGATTGGAAGGCAAATATTTCTATGTTCCAGACATTTAAAGTTTCAGAGGATGAAAGAATAAATATGAGGAAATAAAAACTAAAAATTGAAATAATGTATCTTGTGATAAATATTACTTAACTTTAAGCTAGAAGAAATGATGTTTGATTATGTATCTAAACCAGAATATAGTTTGAACAAAAGGAATACTTCTTGTTGATTCAAAAGGAATGATAAAATGCAAGCACATGTCTTATTTATACCCACAGTATATTTGAAGAAATATGTAACTTTTAATGATACATTTCCAACTTTATGATGGTAGTTGTTGTACTAAATAACCATAGTTGTAATATCCCTAGGCCGAACCCAATTGTAAATGTAAATGCAAATGTACTTAAGCTGGTGAGTTGTTTGATATCATTTTTTGTAGGCACTTTTCATGGCATAGTGCGCGCATGTACTGCGCAGTAAAATGATGAAGTGTGCACATTCCAGGTACCGCACGCAGCAACTTAAGTGCGCGTGATTTTGAGGCCAGGGGGCCTTTGTGTATATGCTATGTTTTATAGGCTTGTGAACCTATTATTATAAGCTAGGATTCTTATGTTTTGATTAGGCGAAAGAGCCTAGATGTTAAAGACCAGCATGCCTATTTTTATATATGTCTCATCATTAATATAAAATACATCGTTGTGCACAGACTGACCATGATAAAAGAGTATGGGGGACTAAACTCCACTAGTTAGGGAAATGGAGGGACAAAAGTTAAGAAAATGGGCTAAGCTAGGGAGCTTAAGCCAAAAAGGAATATTATATTAATATTTCTTAAAGTATAAAGTATGGGTAATTATTTTATCCTAAGTTCCAAATTTGGGGACAAGTGGGCCAAAGTAGCTACCAACAAGACAAGTGTCAAGTTGGGGACATGCATACATATTGTTTGGACTTCGTTCATTTCCCATCATTCTTTCCATCACTCGAGCATCATTCAGTCATCCATTGAGCCATACGAGGACCATTCACTCATGCAGTCAGCTATCCTCCATACTTCATGTCATTGTATCTAAACCTATATCCATAGCCATTTTTATGCTTGTGTACCTGGTTAGCTTGGAAGTTGGACTGAAGAAGCGGGTTGTTAGGCCGTGGGATATTGAAGAAGCGGGTTGTCAGGATCATGAGAAATTTCTCTCTAAGTTAGAGAATTGTTGGGAATTGATTTCCTGAAGGTGCTAAACTACAACTACATGGCTCTGAGACTTCCTGTATGACTTGTTGTTGAAGCCCGGAAAGGAAGTGGGGTAGACAAAGGACTGTTGAGCAGAGAAGGGGCACATTTCCTCCAATGCGACAGGCATGTGGGGAATGAGGGACTATAGGCTGTTAGTTTGAGTTGACACTTGTGACAGAGTCTTTCTTGTTGTCTATGAGCCATTACCCTGGTTAAGAATCCCTTCACCCCGGTGGAGTTTAGTCCTAGCTCGGGGGTGACCTAGTGCTAAGAGTGATGAGTAGTGTGGTCTAAGGCTGGGAGGTTCGTGGAAGGTCTTCACGCAGTTGGTGACATTCTTACCAAGATAAGTGTCAATTGTGTGATAAATTTACACGTTGCATTATTATTTACATGTTTATTTGTATGGGTTTATCCTATGTGTGGTTATAAATGTCTGTATATTTATGGGTATTTCCTATATATGTTGCATGTATACGTTTATTTTTATTTTAGTGTGAATATATGTATTTATAGATGTATTTATCTGTTACGTTTTATATATATATATATTTCCACAAGAGTTCTGTGTGTATATATTTTAATTGCATGCAGTTCGAAAAATTTATGTGGCATAGCTCAGTTTGTTGCTGGGTATGTTACAGTATGTTCCGCAGAGAGAATGAAAGAAAGCGTCCTCTCGTGTATCGTGGCCCGGCCTAGGTGGCCGAGGACGTTACAATATGGTATCAGAGCTTCAGTTTTCAACAATGAGCTTGGATGGGCCGAACAAGTTGAGTTGAAGCAAAATTTCATAAAGGATTGATTTCGAAGTGACCAAATTTCAAGTCACAGAGCGTCCATGGTAAATTTTAGAAGCAACGACGCGGAATTGGGAAAAGCCCCAATTTATGTTGATTAAATTCATGATAAAATGGAGAAATTCGACCAAGTGATGAGATATTATTGGTATAATATATGTTCTAGCAGATTCAAACCTGGAATTGGTCGAATTTGAAGTTACAGTGAAGCCATGACAGATAGAGTGAGATTAGTAAATAAAATTTTCAATTCGTGAATTGATTTTGGGTAAATTCGTTCCAGAAATGTCAACCCACAGCAATTTGTTTTTGCAGAGGTTGAACTAGTGTTAACGGGGTGAAATTGAATGAATTTCATAGTTGCGGGATGTCTATGGTAAATTGGGGAAAAGGTTAGGAAAAATCCCCAATTTTTGCAACGGAATTCACAAGGAATTGTTGCACATAAAAATGAATGTACGTAGGTGAGCACACTAAAAAGGCATGTTGCGCAGTAAAAATCTTGTGATATGTAAATATTGGCACCGCACGGAAAAATGTTGGTGTGCGATGCGCGAACTAAATTTTGGCACCGCACGGAAAAATGTTAGTGTGCGGGTGCGCACACTAAATTTTGGTGCCGCGTGGGAAAATGTTAGTGTGCGGGTGCGCACACTAAATTTTGGCGTCGTGCAGAAAAATGTTGGTGTGTGTGTGTGCGTGCTAAATTTAGCATTGCACGGTGTGCATACGCATAATAAGGTGTATGTGTTGTGTACACACATAATAATGGCGCAGGGGGTGTGCGCAATATTGGCGGAGCGCAGAGAAACTTTGTTGGTGCGCACGCAATGTGGGTATATGTTGTTGCACGATAGTTTAGTTAAACTTTGGCATGGTGAAACACATAGAGTGAAATGTGCACGGAATATCAGCACGTGATACAAAAACTGTGCACAACAACTAATAGTGCTAGAACCAAAATTTTGCACAGTGGATATTGGCGCGCGATACAAAAGTAGTGCGAGCTAGTTATTGGCGCAACAGAGAAGTGATGCACATTGGTTATAGGTGCACAGAGCACGATTTACCTTGTGGTGTTTCTGTGCATGATAAATATGGGTGTACAGGTTGAAATTTGTGCGTGCAAAGTTGTTTGGAAGGTGATCAACAACGGAAAACCAACGAATTTTCGCAATATTTTATATTGTTCGAACGTCATCTTTTTGCAGCGGGTTTTTTAGGGCCTTAACAACGTTTTTAGCTACTCAAAAATCACAAGAACAGAGTGTGCCAAGGCACACTCTATCTCTATAGATCAAATAAAATAGCTCAGAGAGAGCTTTCTAATGGTGTAAATCGTTTTTCAAACGGAGCTTTTATGAGAAAGTTACAGCATAAACAGTGGAGGGTAAATTTTAAGACCCAACTAGCTTCAAAGAGCCATAACTTTCTGCTCCAGAATTAGATTGAGGCGCAGGAGAAGTCAATGGAAATCTATTGAACCATAGAAGACATTCCCAGAGCTAGATTAAATTTCTGGGTATGTTAAAAATGTTTAAAATGGAAAAGAAGGTACCTGTAGCATTCCAGACCAAAAACACGGATTGGCCTAGAACTTCAGCAAGCTATAACTAGTAGCCCAGAACCCAGACTGAGGTGAAACTTGGAAAGAATGTCCATAATATGTATATGAGGAAACCCAATTGAGATCCTACAAAAATTCCAATGGATTAGGTGCAAAAATGCATATTTACAGCACAGAGTTGTGCCAAGTTGAAAAAATGAACAGAAAAATTAAAGGGAAATTTTTAAATAGCCATAACTGTCTGCTCAAGACTCGGAATTGAGCATGGGAGTAGGCATTAGAAAGGTGTCGGAAAGTGGAATCTAAATATTCACCCAGAAAATTTATCTGGGCACTCAATTTTTCAGGAAATCAGAAGAAATAATTCTGATATATTATTGAACCAAAATGGTTCATATTTTTCATGAATTGTTGAAACAGTTAGCCTGATAAAGTTTTGTTGGCTGCACATTTTGCAGAGTTAAAAACAACTAGATCAGATCAAGATCAACACAAATTCCATAGTAATGGAAGATTCACAGGGGAATTACAACCAGGAAGATGAAATCAGAGGGATGGATGTCCATTTGGGCATTGAAGGAACAAACTCCAATGGAAATGGAGAAGGAAGAGATGAAATCATGAATATGGTAGAGACCATTAAAATTTTGCAGAGGGATGTCCAAAGACATAAAGCTGATAATGAAAGGCTTATGAGAGCCAAGGAGAAATAGGATGACTTCAACATGAAGTTAATGAAGAGCTTGAACATAATAGAAAATAAATTGGATAGGGAGAGTGGCTCAACCAAATCTGGAAGTCACAGGCTTCCTGATGAGAAAAGAAGAGCAAGAAGTGTTAGTAGACATCACCACCACTCCCCGAGGAATTCCAATAAGATATCACACAGCAGCTCAAGTCCATCCCCTATCAGGAAGCATAAGATTTCTGGGGTGGATGAACTGTGAGGAGAAATGAACAAAATCAAACCTCCTACATTTGATGGTGAGCACAAGAAGGATGAAGATGTAGAGACATGGTTGTTGGGCATGAGAAAGTATTTTCAATTGCATAATTATTCTTCTCATGCAGAAGGTAGAATTGTCATCTATAAACTCAAGGGAAAGGCATCCATGTGGTGGGATCAACTTGTGCAGGCGTAGCACATTAAAGAGGAGAGTGTTACTTGGAGGGAATTCAAGAAGTATTTTGAGAAGAAATACTTGACTAAGAGATACTATGACAAGAAAATGAAAGAGTTCTTTGAAATCAAGCTTGGGAGTATGACCATAGATGAATATGAAAGAAGGTTTTTAGAACTGTTGAAGTATGTCTCTTTCATCAAGGATGAGACAGTTAAGATTCAAAGGTATTTGAGTGGATTGTCATCATTCATCAGTGAAAAAATACAGTATGATGATCCAAAGACATTGGAGGAGACCATAAGGTGAGCTAAATGCCTATATGATCAGCAGAAAGCAAGGCCAACTTTCCAAAAATCTTGGGAAGACAAAAAGAAATTCAATATGGATCAGAAGAAGAAGGGAAGTAAGCCACCAATCTTCACAAATAATACTCAGGGAAAACCAACTTCTAGAGAACCTAGAACGATTGAGGTAGGAGGTCAAAGGCCAAGGCAACCACCTATTCAATGTTGGGGTTGTAAAGGAGATCATATGTTCAGAGATTGTCCTCACAGAGGTGAAAAAGTGAGAATTGTCCATAATGTACATCAAGTTGAAACAGTGGAGGAGATGGGCATAAATGTACCAAGGATCTATGCAGCCCTGGACAACAAGCAAGCAGAGTATCCATCACATATGATTGAAGTGGAAGGTATGATCAACAACCAAACCATTGCTATTTTAATTGATTCAGGAGCTAGTCATATTTATATAGATCCTAAGATGGTAGAAAGTTTGCATTTTCCAAGAAGCAAGCATGGAAAATCTTGGTTGGTGCAGCTGGCTACCTGAGCCAAAAGAAAAATTAACGAGATGGTTAAGTCATGTATTATGGACATGAATGGATTGAACACCAGGGAATATTTGAACATCTTTCCTTTAGGTTCCTATGAATGTCTAATTGGGATGGATTGGTTGGACAAACATCATGCTATCCTAGACTGTCATAACAAGGCATTTACTTGCTTGGATGAGGAAGGGAGCCTAAGGAAAGTGTAGGGAATTCCCAGGGCAGTAACCATCAGAGAAATTTCAGCATTACATATAAATAAATGTTACAGAAAAGGGTGTCAAATAATTACAGCTCATATGGAAGAGACACCTAGAGATAAGGTGCCAAATTTAGAAGATCATGCAGCCCTAAAAGAGTTTGAAGATGTGTTCAAGGAGGTACCAGGACTATCCCCAAAGAGAGATATTGATTTCTCTATAAATTTAATGCCTGGAGCAGCTCCAGTGTCAAAGACTCCTTACCGAATGAATACACCAGAGCTGAAGGAGTTTCAAATGCAGCTTGAAGAAATTTTGAAGAAGGGGTATGTACGCCCAAGTGTGTCACCTTGGGGTGCCCCAGTCTTGTTTGTGAAAAAGAAATATGGGACATTAAGATTGTGCATTGATTTTAGATAGTTGAATCAAGTGATTGTGAAGAATAAATATTATTTTCCAAGGATTGACGATCTCTTTGATCAATTGAAGGATTCTCAAGGATTTCACACCCAATCACTTCCTTGCAAAGAAAGGGTGTAAAGTTTCAATGGACATTGGATTGTGAGAAGAGTTTCCAACACTTGAAGAAATTATTAACAAGTGCTTCAATATTAAGGATTGCAGACCCAAACGAAGACTTCATTGTATGCACAGATGCATGTAAAGAAGGACTTGGTGGAGTCCTTAGTCAAAATGGGTTTGTTATATGTTATGAATCAAGGAAGTTGAAGGAGCATGAAAGACACTATGCCACTCATGATTTGGAGTTGGCAGCCATAGTGCATGCCTTGAGGAAATGGAGACACTACCTCATGAGAAAAAGGCTTGAGCTGAGGACAGACCATAATGGTCTGGAATATTTATTCGATCAACCAACTCTAAATGCTAGGCAAAGCAGATGGTTAGAATTTCTAAGTGAATATGACTTTGATATAAATCATATCAAGGGGAAAAGAACAAATTGGCTTATGCACTCAGTAGAAGAGTGCATGAATTGCATGCTACAACCATTAGCATGTACCAATCATATTTGAAACTCATAATTTTAGAGGTTGAAAAATTAGATTTGCAATACAAGGAATTAGTGGAAAAATTACAGCAAGGTAATTTGCAGCAGAAAATTGAAGAATACAAGCTTGATAATGATGAAATTCTCATGTACAGTGGCAGAATTTATGTACCAAATTCCCAGGAATTGAAAAATATGTTATTGAGAGAAATGCATAATGTACCTTATGTTGGGCACCCAGGTGTTATAACCCTAATTTTCACCATACATGCTTACCTGGCATCAGGCCATCTCAGATCCCCTCTTTGCCAAAGCACTACTAAATAACTCTTTAAAAAACCTCTTTTATAAGGGCCCACGCGCCCTACTCCATTACTACATGCGTGTACACGCTAACTGACCCAAAACAACCCGCATGTACCTACAAAAGCATGAAAAAAGGAAAGTTTCTGACGGAACACATAGCTTTGGGTGAGTTAACTGAAACTCCCGGCCATGCATGGCTGAGGGTTCGTCCAAATACCTAGCTTCTTCTAGCCTATAAAAGAAGGGTTAGGGGTCCCATTTGGAAGAGGAGAATAAGAGTAAAGAAACTCTACCCAATTGCACATTTCCATTGTCCCAACCCTTTAGCCATCCTTGTGCAAAGAGAGATACAAAGCAAAGAAGTTGGAGGACATTTGAAGAGGAGCCCAGGATCAGGTTCACGGAGCAGTGGCCAGTCTCGACATTGTAAGTTGATTCATTAAAGTTAATAATAAAGAAATGTTTTTCCCGTCCCACTATATGAGTTCTTCATAGTTTAACGAATATATGTTTGAATCTCTAACCCATTAATCTGTAGAACAAATGCATGTAGAGTTTGTTGCTTGTTTTGTACGTAGGTCAGTCTTGAGAGGATAGCTGCCAACAAGTGATCAAGCGTGAAGAAGGATCGACATCGAACGTCTGGAACAAGGTATGTTCGTTTAACCATGTATTTTCTTAAAAGAAATGGGGATTAGGTCTGGGACGAAAGTAGAAAGTAGGATTCTTTCGGTCTTATCAGCATGCATAATATAACCCTAAATGATAGTCTATAGGGGGATTTCCCACCACAACACCAGGTTATCAGAAAACTATTGCAGTTGTCAAAAGCCAATATTATTGGCCAGGCATGAAGAAAGAGGTTGCTAATTTTATTGCCAAATGTTTGGAATGTCAAAAGGTAAAGGCTGAGCATAGACACCCAGCTGGTTTGATACAGCCATTACCCATTCCTGAGTGGAAATGGGAAGTTGTAACCATGGATTTCATCACTAAACTACCCAGAACAAACAAGCAACATGATTCTATCATGGTAGTGGTGGATAAGCTTACTAAATCTGCCCATTTTATTCTAGTTAAGCTCACTCACAAGGCATCCAACATTGTTGATGTTTATATGAGAGAAATTGCTATATTACATGGCATACCCAAGACAATTGTGTCTGACAGAGATCCAAAATTTACGTCAAAATTTTGGAAAGGATTATTTAATGGGTTGGGAACAAATTTGAATTTTAGTACATCTTATCATTCAGAATCATATGGACAAATAGAGAGGGTGAATCAAGTGATTGAGGATATGTTGAGGATGTATGTGATGGATAAACCATAAAAATGGGAAGACTACATACACTTGGTAGAGTTTGCGTATAACAATAGTTACCAAACATCTCTAAAGATGAACCCATTTGAGGCACTTTATGGAAGAAAGTGCAACACACCAGTAAGTAGGGATAACCCAGCCGATAGAGCAGTGGTTGGGCCAAATTTTCTCAGGGAAATGGAGGAGAAAATGATAAAAATAAAGAAAAATTTAAAGGTTTCCCAAGACAGGAAGAAAAAATTTGTTTATAAGGGAAGAAATCACAGGGAATTTAAAGTGGGAGACCATGTATTTTTTAAAGTGAAAGCCAACAGAAGTTCCCTGAAGTTGGGAAATTGCTCAAAGTTGGCAGCTCGCTATTGTGGTCCATTTGAAATCCTAGAGAGGATTGGTCCAGTAGCTTATATGATTGCATTGCCTGCATCTATGTCTGTTCATAATGTATTCCATGTACCATTGCTCAAGAAATATATACATGATGCTAATCATGTTATCGATTGGAATGTGATTCAGGTGGAGCAAAAAGGCACTTTTCAAGTGCATCTAGTACACATTCTGGACCGGAAAATCAAACAGCTCTGGAATCGAGCCATAGGGCTTGTAAAGGTCCAATGGACCTTGTACAGTCCTGAGGACGCTACTTGGGAGCATGAGGATGCAATGCGGGGACAATACCCGCATCATTTTGAGGATTTTTGAAATTTTTGTTGTATATGTGTACGTAATGCACTGAGGAAAGTGCATAAATAAGGGGAGAGGATTGTAATATCCCTAGGTTGAACCCAATTGTAAATGTAAATGCAAATGTATTTAAGCTAGTGAGTTGTTTGATATCAGTTTTTGTAGGCACCTTTCATGGCATAGTGCGTGCATGTACTGCGCAGTAAAATGATGAAGTGTGCACATTCCAGGTACCGCGCGCAATAACTTAAGTGTGTGCGATTTTGAGGCCAGGGAGCCTTTGTGTATATGCTATGTTTTATAGGTTGGTCAGTCTGTTATTATAAACTAGGATGCTTATGTTTTGATTAGGCCGAAGGGCCTAGATGTTAAAGGCCAGCGCACCTATTTTTGTATATGTCTCATCATTAATATAAATACATCGTTGCGCACAGACCGACCACAATAAAAGAGTATGGGGGACTAAACTCCACTAGTAAGGGAAAGGGTGGGGGATAAAAAAAATTGAAAATGAGCTAAGCTAGGGAGCTTAAGAAAAAAAGGAATATTATATTAATATTTCTTAAAGTATAAAGTATGGATAATTATTTTATCCTAAGTTCTAAAGATGGGGACAAGTGGCCCAAAGTAGCTCCCAACATGAAAAGTGTCAAGTTGGGGAAATGCATACATATTGTTGGGACTTAGTTCATTTCCTATCATTCTTTCCATCACTTGATCATCATTCAGTCATCCATTGGGCCATACGAGGACCATTCACTCATGCAGTCAGCTATCCTCCATACTTCATGTCATTGTATCTGAACTTGTATCCATAACCATTTTTATGCTTGTGTACCTGGTTAGCTTAGGAGTTGGACTGAAGAAGTGGGTTGTCAAGCCATGGGATATTGAAGAAGCGGGTTGTCAGGTCCGTGAGCAATTTCTCTCTAGGTGAGAGAATTGTTGGGAATTGATTTCCTGAAGGTGCTAAACTATAGCTATAGGGCTCTGAGACTTCATGTTCGACATGTTGTTGAAGCCCAGAAAGGAAGTGGGGCAGTCGAAGGACTGTTAAGCAGAGAAGGGGCACACTTCCTATGGTGGGACAAGCATGTGGGGAACTACAGACTGTAGGTTGTTAGTTTGATTTGACACCTGTGGCAGAGTCTTTCATGTTGTCTATGAGCCATTATCCTGGTTAGGAATCCCTTTACTAGGGTAGAGTTTAGTCCCAGCTCGGGGGTGACCCACTGCTGAGAGTGATGAGTAGTGTGGTCTAAGGCGGGGAGGTTCGTGGAAGGTCTACACATAGTTGGTGACATTCTTACCAAGATAAGTGTCAATTGTGTGATAAATTTACATGATGCATTATTATTTACGTGTTTATTTTTATGGGTTTATCCTATGTGTGGTTATAATTGTCTGTATATTTATGGGTATTTCCTGTATATGATGATGTAAATGTGTTGAACCTGCACAAAATAGATATAGATAAATAATAATACACACATTTGTAGAGATAATTGGAGAAATAAGAAGAAGGAGAGAAAGAATGAAAGATTTATCATTAACCGTTGTCAATAATGAATAGTTTACACATGATATACTCTGTATATCTCAATGAGTGTGCATTGGAGGTGAACCAATGCACCATAGTGGTGGTATAGAGTGATCTAGACACACACCAATAGTTACAGGAGTGAACTACCACCTAATCTAGTCTCTCAGACAGTTACGGGAGTGAACTGCCACCTAGTTGAGTTAACTAGTCAACTAGTCTTCAGTTAACTGACTGAACAGAGAGTAGTGAGGAGTTAACTTAGGGAATCAAGGCTAATGCACCACTCTGGTGATGATACCAAGGCAAGGTCGAATTAGCATGGTAATTATCCCAATGTTGCATGGTGACAAAACCAATGTAGCATCTAAACTCAACTCAATTAGTCAAACTGAAGTGTCAACTGAAAGAGAATATTATCCAGGTGGAACATTCTCCCCTAAAATATAGGAGACTGGATAATGACTAATTATGACTAATAAAAAAGGAAAAACCTTAGGAAAAATAAATCCTATGTGTGTGTAAAGTAACTCCAACACCCCCCCTGAACATCACTATGGTGAAAATAAAGAATGGGTCTCGGAAAATAAAGTGAGGAAAGAGGGAAAACCTCATGGGAAAAACCCCCCCTCAAGGTACAATGTATGTAAAAATAAGAACTACAGTTTCCAGGCAACTGTGTCCTTCACTCCAAGATGACTTCACAGATAATGGAACTTCTGCTCAGTGAAGGTCTTGGTGAAGATGTATGTCGTATGTTCTTTTGAAGGACAGAATTGTAGGTCGATGATCTCCTTGTGTACTAAGTCCCAGATATAGTGCATGTGGATCTCGATGTGATTCATCAGCTACCTCTAAAATGGATCTTTGCAGAACTTCAGAGTGCTCTGGTTGTCACACCAGATGACGATCGACCGATGAATCTGAATGCCCAACTCAGTGAGAAAATGTTGTAGCCACATAGCTTGAATGGTTATGTTAAATACCCCTTTGTACTCTTCCTCGACTGAAGATAGAGCAATGGCATCTTGCTTCTTGCTCGACCAATAGATAGGCCTGAAACCAAGACTGAGTGAGTAACCAGATGTGGAATTGCAATCAATGTTATCGCCAGCCCAGTCGGAATCACTAAACCCGATTAGATATAATGTAGAGTCTATTGCATAATGAATCCCAAAGGTAATGGTGCCCAGTACGTGTCGAAGGATACACTTTGCAGCTTTCCAATGTAGCTCATACGGCTCCTACATGAACCTGGAAACTGTGCCAACTGCATATGAGAGGTCTAGTCTGGAGTGTGTGAGATACAAAAAGCTCCCCACTAGATGTTTGTACAGTTTGCTATCAACCGGTGGAGTCTCCCCGCCATCCTCAATTTTGACTCCTGATAGGATAGGAGTTGGAGCATACTTGCAGTCTATCATGTGAAATATATCAAGGAGATCTCGTGCATACTTGGCCTGAGATATTTTTATGCCTGATGCATCCTGACTGATCTCAAGTCCAAGGAAGAAGTGTAGTGGACCCATGTCTGTCATCAAAAACCTCTCATGTAGAATCCTCTTGACTGCAACAATCGCTGAAGTCGAGCACCCGGTGATTAGAAAATCATCGACATATAGAACTAAAAGTAGAAGTGAATCAGTCATCCTGAGCATGTATACATTCGAGTCTAATTTACAACGTACAAAGTTTTGTGACAACAGGTAGGAGTCCATCTTGGCATACCATGCCCTTGGAGCCTGCTTGAGGCCATAAAGGGACTTCTTCAGTTGACAGACCAAATATGAGTCCTGCATAAATCCCTAGGGCTGCTCCATATAGATCTCCTCAGAGAGATCATCGTGAAGAAATGCATTCTTCACGTCCATCTAATGGACTTCCCATCCTTTGGTTGCCACAATGGAAAGTGTCAATCGTATGGAATCCATCTTCTCTACTGGAGCGAAGGTCTCATCATAGTCAATACCATGAACCTGTTGAAAGCCTTTGGCGATAATACTGGCTTTGTATCTCCTGATCTGTCCATCCGTTGTGCTCTAGGTCCTATAGACCCATCTGCATCTGACAAGTTTCCTCCCAAAAGGAAGGGGAAATAGATCCCAAGTCTAGTTCTCAAGGAGGGATTTGTACTCCTCCTCCATGGCAGATTCCCAAAAGGGATTTCCAGCAGCTTCGCCATAAGACTGTGGATCTAAAGACTGAACCAAGAAAAGATGCATGGAGGGCAATGGTTCATTGGAAATGAGTGCAATAGGAGGCTCCTTGAAATCAGATCGAGTCCTCCTAGTATCAGTTGGATCACCAACGAGATCCCCTGCAGCCTGAAGAGTAGTATGTGCCCACTTGGGCATATGCTCTGGCTCTACAACTGCATCTGGATGCTCTGACTCTGCATCCGACTGTACTAACTCTAAATCCAAATCATCTGATTCCTATGAATTAGAACTCTTGTCTGAAGAATATTTGGCATGTGCATGCTCATCATTTCGGAGAGGTGGAACAGTGAAGGTGTCTGCATGCGACTGTTGAGGTACATGCGAGACACTTTCCTCGAATTGGACACTACGCTCAATGATGAGTTGATTCAGGGAAAGATCAATAAGCCAATATCCCTTCACACCATCAGGGTATCCAACAAAAATGCACTCAGTGATCTGTGGATCAAGTGCCTTCCTCTTTTCAGAGGGAATCCAGGCCCATGCACATGAACCAAAAATGCGAAAGTGGATCACTTCCGGTTTGAGGCCGCTCCAAGCCTCGTAGGGGGTCTTATCCTTGACATATCTATGAAGAAATTTGTTTTGGATGTATGTTGCACAATTAAGTGCTTCGGCCCATAGTATCTGTGGTAGTGACTTTACATGCATCATGAAATATGCCATCTCCTTTAGAGATCTGTTTTTCTGCTCAGCAACTACGTTTTGTTACGGAGTATAGGGAACTGTGTGTTGTAACTGGATCCGTGCCTCATGGAAAATATTATGGATCTCATGATTTACATACTCTCCCCCGTTATCAGTTCGGAGGACTTTGATCTTCTTTCCGGATTGTGCCTCAACCAAGGTTTTGAAATCTTTGAGGTGTTGAAAGACCTCGAATTTTTGCCTAAGAAAGTAGATCCAAGTAAAACGTGAGAAATCATCAATAAAAATGAGAACAAACCTCGCTTTGTTGATAAAAGGATGTGGAAAAGGACCCATAAGGTCACTATGGATCATATCTAAAGGTGCGGAAGCTCGCTGAGACTTTCCTTTGTTGAATTTATCTTGAGGGTGTTTTCCATGAACACATCTCTCACATATTCCCTTGGAGAAATGGATGTCTGGTAGACCATCAACTAATTTGTTATTTCTAATTTGTTGCATGTATCTGAAATTCAATTGTCCAAGCCTTTCATTCCATATCCTACTACTTTCATCAGCATGCGTAAGGAGTAAACAAGATTCAGGTTCAATGAATTCAGAAAATGTATACAATCTAGACTGATGATTTACCTCACAGGTTGCAACCCTGGAGTTAGTTTGCATGTCGTAGATGTCCACAGAATTTGGTGTGAAGATGACTTTATTTTCGGTGTTGGAATTCGTCATCTGATACACGAAGAGAAGGTTGACAGAAAGTTTGGGAACATGCAGCACATTCTCGAAGCTTCCATTGGTGAGTTCAATCCTTCCTCTGCATGTGACTTCGACATAAGAGTTTTCCCCCATTAGAATAGGAGGACCTTTGCATGCATCCAATGAACAATAGACTACTTCTGAGGCATCCATGTGATGTGATTCTCCTGAATCTATGATCCAAGTATCGAGAGAGGAGTTGATTACAATCAAGGCATGGCTAGAATTGTCTTTCTTGGAATTCAGATATTTTGGCTTCTTCTTCTTGGCACCCTCGGGGATGCGATCTCCAAGGTTGTTTTTCTGAATTATTTGAGACATTAGACCTATTTTTTTTTTCATGCATGTAGATTCCAAATGGAATCCTTTGTGACAGTACGTGCATTTCTCTCCTTTTCTTCCCTTTTCTCCTTTGGATCCGGAGGCATCAGTGAAGGGTTTTGTGTACCCTTCCTTCTTCAGATGTGCATGAGCTTTCCGCTTATATTTATCTTTAGATTTATGATATTTTTGGCTTCCATCATGCACAGTGAGTGCATGCATCATTGGGCCTTTGATTGTGCCCATGTTGATGAGCTTGGTTTGCTCTTGTGTCAGGGATTCGATAAAGTCCTCAAGAGAAGGCATCTTCTAGGTGGCTCCAGAGGTGAATCTAACAGTATGGAATGTAGATATGAATACAGATAATTCAGGACCAATATTGGAGAGAATGGTGAGAACCATTTGTTTCTCCTCCTTCAATTTATCAACCCCACGAGCTTTGAGTTGCGATAGTAAATCCTTGAATTTTGTAAAGAAATCTTGGATATTATCGAAGCTTTTTTGTTCCAATGTGAGAAGATCCACCTCCAGCATGTGTCCCCTCATCTCATCATTTTTTCCAAAGATCCCTCCCAAGATAGTCCAGGATTCATTGGGAGTCTTACAGGAATATATGTGAAAAAGGAGACCGGGAGAAATAAGATCGCAAATTGTTATGAGTGCCTTTTCCATGTGATTTCAGTACTTGGATTTTTCTATGGTTGATGTCGATTATGTATCTGTATTCAAGGTTAACCTGTACAACCCTCTGGTTCAGATATGTATGGATATTTTCTCCTTCCTTGCAAAATAGTTGTAAGGTGTAAGAATGAATTCTTTTTGGAATTCCATATTTCCGCTGTCTTCAATCTTTTGTACCTGCAAAAAATTTTGGTGTAGCTTTTGCTTAGCAGTCTGTTGGCTCTGATACCATGTAAATGTGTTGAACCTGCACAGAATAGATCTAGCTAAACATTAATACACACATTTTCAGGGAGAATTGGAGAAAGAAGAAGAAGGAGAGAAAGAATGAAAGAATTCTCATTAACCGTTGTGAATAATGAATAGTTTACACATGATATA
Source organism: Picea engelmannii (assembly GCA_009831015.1). Taxonomy (NCBI): domain Eukaryota; kingdom Viridiplantae; phylum Streptophyta; class Pinopsida; order Pinales; family Pinaceae; genus Picea; species Picea engelmannii. Next base: position 88,538 of record ML781610.1, on the reverse strand, counting down.
CTCTGTATAGCTCAATGAGTGTGCACTGGAGGTGAACCAATCCACCATATTGGTGGTCTAGAGTGATATAGACACACACCAATAGTTACGGGAGTGAACTGCCACCTAGTCTAGTCTCTCAGACAGTTACGGGAGTGAACTCCCACCTAATGTAGTCTCTTAGGCAGTTACAGGAGTGAACTCCCACCTAGTTGAGTTAACTAGTCAACTAGTCTTCAGTTAACTGACTGAACAGAGAGTAGTGAGGAGTTAACTTAGGTAATCAAGGCTAATGCGCCACTCTCGTGATGATACCAAGGCAAGGTCAAATTATCATGGTGATGATCCCAATGTTGCATGGTGACAAAACCAATGCAGCATCTAAACTCAACTCAACTAGTCAAACTGAAGTGTCAACTGAAAGAGAATATTCTCCAGGTGGAATATTCTCCCCTAAAATATAGGAGACTGGATAATGACTAATTATGACTAATAAACAAGGAAAAACCTTAGGAAAAAGAAATCCTAGGTGTGTGTGAAGTAACTCTTGTTGGGTATGTTACGGTATATTCCACAGAGAGAATGAAAGAAAGTGTTCTCTCATGTATCGTGGCCCGACCTAGGTGGTCGGGGACGTTACAACAGTCACGGCAGTAGATACATTCAATGAAGAATATAAGAGCATGGGAATAACATAAGGAAGGGAATCAGATAGACTGAAACATAGAAGTTTGAATCTTCAAAATTGTATGATCTTATTAAAAACTTAAGCTTGCGCCAAAAAGCTCCTTTTACATTGAGTTCTCATGAACATTTATACAAGTTTGGTCGAAACCAAAAATGGTTATTCGATTCTATTTTCTAGTCATTTGATTTTCAAAAGATCTTTGACTTTTTAAAATAGAAAGATCAAATGACAGCGATTGCAATCCATGAATTTATGGCCCCTATTAGATATGGATTTTGAGACAACTTATCCTTCATTTGATCTATGTTTGTTTGCATCTTTGTCTTTAACTTTTGATATTCTGCAATAACTTTGTATTTGTCCTTGATTTCTTCATTTTATGTTGCAATGCTTTTCTTCAGTTTATCAATTTCAGCTCCTTTGAGATTTAAATCTGCCAATGCCTTTCACAATCTTGTTGTTGGATATGATGATTATGCCAACTGTAACAAATGAGATCCTCCTTTCAAATTTTCAATTTGTTTGGAATATAAATCAATTTATTCCTCCATCTGCACCATTTTCTTCAAAAGTTGATCTTTTTCTGCATGGATTGTTTGTAGTTCTAGGGTATGTACATGGTCAATTCCTGGGATTTTAAGCGTTTGCTTCAATACTTGGATTTCTTTGTATTTTTTTTTTATTAGAGCTTGTACAAATGCCTCATATTTTGGATTATCTCCTAGTTTTATTATCCATTGTTCTAACTCCTCCACTCTTATCTATCTGGTTCTAGTAGCAAATTTTTCATTTTTTAATTGGGTCCTAAGCTTCTTATTTATGACATGAAGCTTATTGATTCCAATATTGGCTATCATAGCATCCATGTTTATCATTTCTGCAGTTTTTCTATGCAAGTCAAATTTATCTAATGGATGTATTGCATTAAGATCAATGGAGATGTTTTCCACCTTCTTCTACTCCTTTGGCTCCATAACTGCTATGGTTAATCTTCCTTTCTTGTAGTCTACAACTTAGATGATTCTGGTGTGATATGCATCATGGTCATAAACTTTAGGAATCATACTCTTTTTAATGCTTTCACCTATTTTTCTGATTTCCATGAACTGATGGACTTGGTCTATCTACTTTGATTGATCAGTAGTCTCTGACTCTATTTCACTTTGACTCCCTGGACTTTTGGGTTTCTCTGATGATGTTACTTCTACAATCACAACAAGACTCTTTTCCCTTGGCATTATTTCTTCTGGTAACTGTGGATCTCCTTCTTCTTCAACTGCTTCAAATATTTGTTTTTTGGTTGATCCTTCTTCCCATGTTTCTGAATCCTTTGAGGTAGACTCTGAGGTTTTCCTTTATTATGTCTTCTCAAACTATTATGGTGTTTGTGTGATTAGAGACTTCAAATATTGATAAAATGCTTTACCATGGATTTTTAAAATGTTTTGCACATCTTTCCAACCGTCCTGATTTTCCAATAGCTCAAGTTCAACTTTTTGTTGTTGTTGAAAAGTAGTCTTCCCATGTGAGATTCTTTTTTATGAAATTATACCGTGAGGGTCATAATTCCATGGTTCTCCCTATTGAAATCCAAAAGTTGAAAGAATCTTTGTTGCTACATGCAATGTTGATCTAGTGTTGACAATAAAAGAACCTACCTCCTTCCTTAATTTGAAAGTTACCTTATATTTATTTGGCACAAAATGAATTTCATCTGATTTCAATCTTTGCCTAACATATTCAAGAGCAAAAATTCTTGGGGTCAAGAAAACGAGCAAGAGGAAAGAACAAAGTTGAAAACTAGAAACCCCGATTTCAGTATAATGTTCAAAGGTATACCAATCTCCCACTCTCTTGTTTGGTCTTAAATATAATATTTTTTTGCACTGAGGAAAGATTCTAGGGGGAACTTCATTGTATATAATTTGGTAGGCTTTAGACATAAACTGGTCAACATATTGTGAAAATACAACATTCAGAGACTTCTTTTCAATCATAGAAGTCCAGTGAATGACTTAAGTTGGGTTACGAATATCATCTTCAACCTTTAACTCTAGATGCAAAAAATGGAAGGCTTGTGTAAACAGAAAGAGGTGAACCAGATAAGATTGGTATCTGAAGCTTCTAAGAGATTCAAATTCAAAGAGTTGGTAGTGGATTTGGTCTACTAAGACCTAGGCATAATTAAATTTAGTAATGTGTTTGGTTGTAATTGGGAAAATTGAAACCATGATTCCTAACACAAACTCATCAACTATCAAGCCATCATTTTCCCCCCAAAATCATAAAGATCGTAGAAATAATTTTTGGGGGAAGTTTCAGAAAATAGATTAGATTGGATTATATCATTATCATCCGAAACATCAACATTTCTATAGAGATATGACTATAATAAAGTAACACTTTCCTTTGGTTTCAATTCTCTGAAACATTTAGCTTCTATGAACTCATTTAATGGTTCCCTATTAGGGTTCAATGGCCATCTCATCATTTCGGAAATAGACTAAGGGGTTAATTTGATGAGGATATACCCAATTGTGGAAATTATGGTTCTTTTGGAGGGGATGTAATTCACATCGCACCAAACTACAAATTTTGGGAAATGTTATACCCGGGGTACCAAAAACTTAGCTACACACTATTAATTTTGAACGTTTTTGCGACGAAGTAGAGACAATTTTTCGTCGACATAGAGTCGTTTTTGCGACCAAGATGATTTTTTTTTTCATCGGAATGCATTCGTCGGTCTAGAGACCACACATGGATCTTCGTCAGTCTAGCGACTAAGAAAATAATCCTATTCAAAATAGGGAAAAGTTTGGCTAGCGACGAATGTTAGTCGGTCGAACGACTAATATTGGTCACAAGAGTGACCAAGACAACCCTGGCAAACTTAGTCAATAAACCACTATGAGTCGATAGAATGACAAATATTAGTCTCTAGAGTGACAAAAACATCAATTAAAAAGGTCAAAAGAAGGAGGATCAGTTAGCCGCTCTAGCGACTAACAGGTTGGTGTTTGCATCCAATTGGAAATACTAGCGACTAACATGTTGGTCTCTCTAGCGACTAACACGTTGGTCTCTCTAGCGACTACCAGGTTGGTGTTTGCGACCAATTGGCAATACTAGCGACTAACACGTTGGTCTCTCTAGCGACTAACACATTGGTTGCTCTAGCAACTAACAGGTTGGTGTTTGCGACCAATTGGAAATACTAGCGATGAACATGTTAGTTGCTAAAGCAACCAATGTTGGGGTTTTTTTTTTTTTTAAATTATGCCATTCACACAGGATCTTAACTAAATTTGATAACAGGTATTTAAGTGTGTCCAATCATGATGTTCATGTAATTGTAGGATCTTAACTAAACCTTGATTTCAAAATGGGGTGGATGATATGGTGGAACCATGTGAAAGGAGAACTTGATCAAACAACGCAATAAATCAAACAAATTGACAATATGTAAGTTGATAGAGTGAATACCATGTTTGAGGAACTCAATGAGTAGGTCTTCCTCATATGTAACTCTATTGTTATTGATCATGTGAACAACTCTCTTGATGTCTCCAAAAGAAAATATATGACATGAGGTAGGGCTATGGGATATTTGGATTGAGGATTGTATAGGAACATGATAAAGGGATGGAGAGGAAGGGCTATGGGAAATTTGGATTGAGGATTGTATAGGAACATGATAAAGGGATGGAGAAAGGGATAAAATGAATTACTGATATATATCTTGTGGGAG
>ML781610.1:30591-71930 GCA_009831015.1 Picea engelmannii | reverse complement strand
ATGGCATCTAACCCCTCACCCATATAACCCATTACACATGTATCACCTAATTATTAACAACTATAACCCCTATAAGTCCAAACATGTATACTCTTTAAGTCCTTTAACTAATATCACCCCTAACCTCCCTAACCATAACTCATCTAAGCACTTAACCATTAATCTCTACTCTTTATAATATTTATAACCCATAACACCTCATCTAGTTTATAATTCATTTAACTTTTAATAGTTATAACTTATTATTTCCAAATACCTATAATGTCTTCATCACTTAAATACTAAAACCCTAGCATATATAACCCCTAAGAATTATACCCTATAACCCCTAAATATTTGTATGTATTACCATTAACCCTTAACACATATATCTTTTATCCATAATTAGCACCTATAACCTCTTCCTCTAAACCCTTATAAGGAGTGAAAACAAACCATAAAATAGTTCAATAGCACCAAATTACTAAATCACACAGAATTTTTTTAAGTACTGACCTTCAAAATCTCAGTTATGTAGAGTCTGATCAATTCAATGTTTCTCTTCTTGAAAGAGAATTGAAATCAAGATTTCATAAAATACAAGAACACCATTGCATCAGAACACCCGAATGATTTTCGCAACTGTAGAAAATGATTGTCGTAACTATAGCAAATTTGTCGTAACTGAGATATATATATGATTGATTTTTCCGTAAATGATCGTTTGATTCTCACATGTGCCATTGTTGGTCGCTAGAGCAACTAACTGGTGGTTAGTCGCTAGAGCGACCAAATTTCATCGTTAAAACGACCAACCTGGAATGTTGATCGCTAGAGCGACCAACATTTGGACCCTGAAAAAAAAAAGTATCTTTAGTACAAAAAAAACAAAAAAAAATACGACGAAATTCTAAACCATCGTAATATTTCGTCGTAATTTGCGCCCAATGTAGTAGTGACGTTGGATTCCCATGCATAGTAATGGTCGATTAGATCCGTAAAATACAGGTCTTCCTGTTGATATAACTCGGAAGGGTCAAATGACAATACGAGATAAAAAAATATCCTTATCTTTGTTGACCAGATATTCATATTTTTCTTAGTTTCTACGACTGAGGAGATTGCATTTCCATAATGAAAATAGGAAGAATAAATAGGATTTAGGTTTAGATGTGAAAAGTTAATCGGAATAGGGGTCGTGCTGGAAAATAATGGCAGATGGCACTGGAACAGTTACCAGGCACTTGACTCTTTACAAATCCAAATAAACTAAATGTTTAGCTTTACCCTCTTTTTAAACCAGAAATGAATATGTGTCATATTATGATTGGTGAAAAATTGATTTAAAATAAACAACATAATTCTTTTACCTTTTCCACTGGATGATGTCACATAGGAAATGTGTTGGCCCCATGTTAATTGCGGTGGGTCGAGTGTGGTTAGGCTAACCATGGGTCTTGGGGACCACAATCCACGAATGAGTGCCATGTCAAAAACTTTTTAACTCAGGTTGGAGTTTTGCACCCTCCCCCCCCCCCCCCCCCCCCCACTTTATGTTAAACATCAAGCACGCGGGGTGGGCTGCAATCCATTGTGAACCGGCGATCTAATGGTTAGAGGGAGTGATCAAATCTGCAAGTGATATGCAATTTTATTAATATAAAACTAAATAATAACAAAATTGAAAAGTTATAAAGCGTAATTACAATAATTAAAAGAAACTTAAACTATACTACAAAGGTTTATAATAAACCTTCAATTTATTAAAGAAATTTTAAAATAAAAAAAAATAAAAATCTAAAGGTTAAAATCATATAAAAAATTATATTTTATCATATTTATTTGAAACTAAACTAATTTCTTTTGAGTTTTATTATTTATAAAAATGTTTTTATTTTTATTTTTAATGTTTGCAAAACTAAAAACTTGACAAACCCTAGTTATAGGTCATGAAAAATTCCAAATTTTATGAAAATTTGGACCATGTTAAAACATAAGAATCCATCTAGGGATTATATCTTCCTATGAGCCACATAAGAACAATAGATCGTGTCCCTATATTGGGTTATGGAGTCATTGTTTGTGAAGGAAACTAATGAGATAGTCCTAGTAAATATTTTTTTCTCCATGAAATCAGAGTAGAAACTTTATTTCTCACTTGTAAGATTAATCTATGATTGAAGAAACTGAATTACTACCAATTTCATAATTCAACATGTTTATATAGAATATGACCAGAAAAGATAAAAAGATTTCACTCTTCTGGAATTGTTTAAGGTAATATAAATCTAAATTTTGGCTAAGGAGTCAAATTTGTAACTAGTGTTTGATATTTCAAGGTCTTTTATTATTCCAAAGAGTATTTAGGTCAAAATAGAGTCATTTCTAAGGAAAGTAATTTTAATTGAGTATTATAATAAAGATACTCATTGACATTCTTCATCATCCTTATGGTGGTGCTACACTGCCAAAAATCATCCATAGCCTATGGTGTATTCACCCCGACATCACAGGCCTTTCTTCAATACGAGCGAGCATCCATAGCCCAGTTGAAGATACCTGCATTTCCCACTGGAATTTCCTTTCACCATTTCTTTCAATTAACTTTAACATTTTTTTAAGAGATGGGGGAAATCAATATGCTTTTGACATTTAAGGGATAATTTATGTTAATCAAGAATGAGTTAGATATGCCTAAGTTATAAACTATAGTCATAGAGTTTTTCATTCCCTCGGATATAGATTTATTCTTTCCAAAATATCTTAGTTAGTAGCATACCTTGAGTAAAACAACAAATTAAAAGTTTGATTCTAAAGCCTCTACCTAGAATAAAATTACCTGAAACATACCTTTTCAACTTTGGTGAATGTATTAAGGTTTTCTCCTTTCTGGTTTTAAAACAACATGCTAAAATCTTAATCAGTAGTTTAAGACAATTTGTTCTATCAAGATTTTAAAACTTGAGAAGACAAGAGATTGTTTTTTCAAAGGACAACTATTAAATAACGTAGCTTTTCTAACAAAAAGATGAGAAGAGTATCTAGGAAACAATATTTTTGTTTTTATTTTGTTTTGATAAATCTAAATTTATTTCAGTCCTAATTCTTTTGGAAATTTTACTAAAAAAAAAAAAAAATTTAAAGAAAACCGACTATATACAATGAGTGGCAAAATGAAAATTTTAAAACTGAATAAAATGTTTCAGGAATCGCCCATTCATAAGCAATTCTAGTAAATTTCCTTCCAAGCTCTGAAGGGAAAATGAATTGTTTCCCTCCACTGCAACAACCTTGTAGGGTCCCAACCATAAATGATCAAATTTCCCATGTTTTCCAAGTTCTTCTCTCCCGCTATCCCATTTTAGTACTATATCACTAGGGATAAAACTCCTCTATTTTTATTTTTTTTCAAAGATAGCTTTCATCTTGTCTTGATATTCCTGAATTTTTTTATCAACTCGCTCTTTGGTTTGTTGTACTTCAAACAACTAGTTCATTATTTTGGTAAGGCCATTAGATTCATCCTCAGTATCGAGCATCAATTTCATCACAGATAGATCAAGGTTAATGGGGAAAACAACATCAATGCCATAAATCAATTGAAAAGGAGACATACATGTAGACCTTTTATTTCTACTTCTATTGGCCGAGAGTGCAAATTTCAAATGAGATTTCCAATCCTTCTTATTTCCAGTTAGCATTTTCTTGATAACCCTCATTAGACTCTTATTTGATGATTTAGTTAATCCATTACCCTGAGAATAATAGGCAGTCGAATGACCAAGAATGATATTGTATTTCTTACAGAAATATATCATTGTTAGGGACTTAATTGCTTGAGCATTATCAGTTATGATTTTTTTAGGGAATTCAAACCTGGCTAGAATATTCTCTTCAAGGAATTTGATTACAACTGCATTAGTAGAAAATCTAGTGGGAATTGCTTCCACCCATTTTGAAAAGTAATCATTTTTAGTTAAAATATATTTGTGTTGTGCACTAGAGGTGGGATGAATTTCACCTATAAAGGCTAAATCCCATTGCTAGAAAGGAATTTTGGATTTTATGGGAACCAATGGTAATGATGGAAGTTTTTGTTTACTTGCAAATATTTGACATTCCTTGCAAGCTCTAACCTTTGCATTTACCTTAGAAAAAATGTTTGGCTAGTAATATCCAACTCTCAATATTTTATATGGTGTGAATCTCCAAACATGGTGTCCTCCACATATGCCTTTGTAAAATTCATCTATGATTCTTGCAGTTTCATCTTCAACAATACAATTAAGAAAAATTCCCAAAGGGTCTTTCCAATAAATATTTTCATTCATTATACAATACTTAGTTCTTGAAGTTTAAGAGATCTAGTTTTTGCTTGACTGAAATCAAATGGACATTCAAGATTTTGCAAATAAAATAAAATATCTTTATACCAAAGAGATAAAGAGAACTTATCATGAATTTTTACCAAGGGTTGTTGTAAATCTGTCTCTTCATACTTAGTTGAAGGATGTTCTATTATATCTACAATCTGATTTATTCAAAGGAATCTGTAGTTTGATTCGGCTAAAAGTTTTTCCAAGCATTGTCCTTTAATCAATTTTGTTGGTTTTATTTCTAAATCATATTCCTGGATCTTAGCTATCAATTTTCCTCTTTTTGCATCAGTATCAGGTTGATTTAGAATTTCTTTCACTGTGTTGCTCGGTACATATGCAATTAATTTTTAATGAAGAATATAATCTCTAAAAGTTTTTAGAGCTTTCACCAATGCATAAGCTTGATTTCCCATTATATTATATTTCAACTCTGAATCTCTCAAAATTTTGTTGAAAATGAAATTGGTTGTTCTTGTTTTTCCTCATTCCTTTGTAAGAGGACCGCAACAATAGTTTTGTCATATGCAAACAAAAAAAGATGAGGAACTCCTTAGAGTAATCTGGACTAGTCATAACTAGTGCTTCTCCAAAATCTCTCTTGAATTGATCAAATGAGTATCTAGATTTTGGGGACCACTTAACCTCATTCTCTTTCTTAAGCATATCAGTCAAATCCTTCGCCACCTCAACAAAATTAAGTGTGAAACTTCTCAAATAGTTAATTTTTCCAAGAAAGGATTGAATATCCTTCTTATTCATGGGTAGGTTGATAACTTTAATTGCTTCAACACATTGATGATCGATCTTGACTCCATACTTTGATACAATGTGACCAAGTAAATTTTCTTCTTGCATATAAAAATGAGAATTTGTAGGATTCAATGACAAATCATATTTTTTACATTTAATAAAAGTCTTCCTAAGATGTTTTAAATGATCTTCATCTAATTTAGAAAAAACAATAAGATCGTCTAAATAAATCACAACAAATTTGTCCTTTTCTCCCACAAATGTTATGTCCATTTCCCTCTGAAATGTTGCTCTTGTATTCATTATCCCAAAAGGCATTTTTCCATACATGAAGGTTCCCCATGGTGTGGTAAACGCAATCAACTCTCTATCTTTTTTATGGACAATAATCTAGTTATAACTTGAAAAGCCATCAATCATACAAATTCTATTAGCACCCACTACTTTTTGCAAGACATGATCCATTAGGTAAAGGATAATTATCTTTTAATGAAGATTTGTTGAGATTTATAAAATCAACACAGAGTCTTATTTCACCATTCTTTTTTTCTAACAAGTACTAAGTTTGCAACCCAAGAATAATATCTCAAAGGAACTATAATTTTGCATCTAATAATTTTTTTAGTTCCTTTTCAATAACTGGGAAGAGGATAAGATTTACCTGTTTTAACTTCTATATGAATGGTTTGGATCCTACCTTCAATGTAATTTAGTGTTGAATTACGTTGGTGTCATAGGTTTTTAGATCTTTATATGACCAAGCAAACACTTCAATAAATTCTTTGAATAAATCAACATACACGACCCTCTGATCAACGGGAAGAAGATTTTATAACTTGATGTTCTTTAGTTATTTTTAGTGCCAATATTACAATCTTCTACTTCTTCACTTTGAGGATGCACAATAGGTTTCACAACAATGTCATCTTTATCAAAAAGAATCTCCATAGGTACCAATCCTTTTGGAATCTGGTTGTTTCTTAAAATAATTGTTTTATGGTTAGCAATCATATCTTGCAATTTAGTATCTAGATGACTATTATGATTAATATGTTCTTTATATTTGTCATCTTCTTGGTTGATATGGATTGTTGAGAATTCATCAACCATCTCCAAAACAAAATTGATATGTTGGTCATCTTCAAATACTTGCCAATATTTGACATTGTCAGGTATTGAAGGTATGTATTTCATTTCAACTTCTTCTTTAAGATTTAGCACTTCGGGAGGTCTAAAAGTACTTGCTACTACAACTAAAGAATCAACTTATTCATTTTCTTGTATGGGAGTTTCATGAATATTAAAGGTCAAAAAGAAATTCTCAATTAAGTCCCAAGCATAATTCCTACAATATCACATCCTAGGGTATTTAGTCTGATAAACTTTCTTTATTTGTTTTACAATTAATTATCCATCCCCATATACAATAAGATTTTTAATTTTCATTTTCCTACAAACTTATAAACCTAACACTAAAGCTTTATACTTAGAGACATTGTTTGTGGAATCTATTTTAGACTGTAATCTAAAAGAAAATGAAAAGAGTTTTCCAAAAGGTGAGATTAGAAGTATACTTGCTTCATCACCTTCCCAAGAGGAAGCTCCATCAAAATACATTTTCCACATTCCCTCTTCAGTCTTATTTTCATTCAAAAAAATATTTACATTTTTTGTACAAAGACCTGGTTCATCATTTACATATAAGATAAAACAACCCAAATCTTGATCTTTTGAATAAACATGATAGTTATTTGGATGATCTGGATCACTAGTTGTATAAGCCAGCTTGGTTTCCTTGTATAATCTTATTGTTTTTCCACCAAAGACTGGATTAGTGGCATAAATCATATCCATTTGCAATGAGCCTCCTAGTTTACTTGTCCAAGATCTAGGTAAAAGTGTTCCATAGTTCACTGGCACATTTGCCACAACTATATCCATCAAAACACTTTTTACAAGTATTTGGGATAAGTGAACTACCAGATCTTTAATCATCCCTAAACGTATGACTTTTCTTGCATCAAAGGAATATAATTCATGGTATGGTCTTGTGATTTGTAGTGCTAACTTCTCCATAACTATTTTTGGCATTACATTGTGAGAAGCTCTTGATCTAGCATGCAATTGTGTAAAATATGTCCATGGATTATTAAAGATATATAAAATGGGGCTAATGCTTCTCCTCTTTCCTCAATATGAGGACCAAAAATTACAGTAGGCCTTTCACCTTGCCAATTTAATGTATCTGGTTGGGTTGTTGCAATAGAACAATCAAGCATTTTCATTACTTGTTTTCTATAAACTGGATATTTTTCAATTTCTAACAAAGGGATAGGGGTTCTGACCTTTTTGAGATCATGTTCTAGATTAAAAGAACTACTTATTTTCTCAGTTTCTTTTTCTTCTATATTTGCTTTCTTTGTAACCCTTGGATCAAATTTTTGTTTTGCAGGTGTAATTTCTTTCCCTTCGTCTTTATTTTGTGATTTATCTGGATGACCTTGATTATGAACTTTATTTGTATTTACATTTGTTCTTGGTCTAAGGTCATTTTTTTGTGAAACTCAACTTGCAATGCATATGAAAAAGCTCTATATTGAGATGATGATGAGTCATAATTATTATTGTTATCATCTTCATTAAAGTATGAGTTAAAGCTTAAATATTTTTCATAGTCATCCTGAGTCACATACACTTCGGAAGGATCACCTTCCATCATATTCATTTCCTCATCAATATCATCAATTTCATCTTCTTCAAAATTATCAACCATATTTTCATTTTTTATAGGTTCTTGTATTGGTTGATCTCCATTTCTCCTTTCTCTTTGTAAAACCCAATGAGGGTTAAAAGGCCTTCTAAACTGATTTTTGTTTCTAATGCCACGACATCTTCTCTTTGTTTCCATCCTAGCCAGTTTATTTGATAGATATTTAATTATTCTTGACATTTCTTCAATTTTATCCTCCTGGTTTTTTGTTAATACCAGATGTACCATCTTGTTCGTTTGTTTTCTTCTTTCTCTTTCTCCTAATTCATTTCTAATTCTAGTTGTGTTTGATGCAATCGTATTGGATTCAATTTCTACTGCATCATCTTGCATACCATTTAAGGTGGTGGATATTCTTTCTATAAGTAATAAGGAAAAGTTGGGATCAAAAGAGCCAACAAAAGTAACTTTTGTTGTTGGTTGTGATGGTTTGACATTTGTAGGGATTTTATTATAAAGTTTATTAAATATATTGATAAAATCTAAGACAGATTCATTTTGTTTCTTTCTAATATTCCCAAAATCAGTTAAAAAATATAAATGGTCTTTTATTTCACCCCATTGTTTGAGGAAAACGGATTATGGTGCATCCCAAGAATCGATGGAATTAGGGGGTAATCCTTTAAACCATGTTCTCACTTCACCTTGAAATGTCTGAAAAAATATCCTCATGTATACATCTTCATGTTCCGGATGTTGATTATCAGTAAAATGATCAAAGGCTTATAAATGTTCGAGGGTTGTGGTCTCATCCTCCCCATTAAATATAGGTAATAGCTTAAGATAATTATCAGGAAAATCATGGAGATTACCAGTGACATTCAAAGGAGCATATCTAATAGCAACTTTATTGAAAATTCTTGGTGGCGGAAGTGGGGGTGGTTGTTGTTGTGATTTTTGTTGTGGTATTTTCCATGCCTTAACTAAATGGTCAATTAACAGTTATGAATTTTCAGGAGTGAGTGGATTAAATAATAAATTAAAATTCTTCTTCTTCTAAAGGATGACTCGGAAGAGAAATTTGAGGAATTTCAAGATCTTCCTCCTCAAGGGATATGAAAGAAAACTTAGGAAAAGTACAAGGAAAAGTTTCAAGAGCTTCTTTTGGAGAAATTATGGGTGAATTCTCAATAGAGTATACTTTGTTAGCGCTCTATAAACTTCGTTCAGCTGAGAAAATGAATGATAGAGGCAACTTATAAACCAACTTTGAGGCCGGAAACTAGCCTTTCTGACCTAGAGAGGGCTCTCTCTAAGACTTCGTCTCTGTACAAATTATGGCTTTAAACTATCGGCTAGATTTAACACTTTTATACAAATTTTTTGGTTCTATTGGCGAAATAAAAGCAAGACCTTGGGCTATGGAGTCAATTTAAGAAAACGATAGAAACAAATGACTTAGTGATTGAACTTGAGAGGATAAAGGATAAATAAGAAACAGTATTTCAGTTAAAAATCATTGTGTGTGGTGGGAGAAAAACACTTGAAGCAACTCGGAGCACCGCTGGGGATGAATTCGGAGTTTACTTAGAAGAAACGCAGTCGTCTAAATGGTGTGAATCTAGAGCACCGCGCGGTGAATTCTGGATTCGAATCACGTTCCTATTTAGACAAAATTACATATATGAATATAAAGAACATAGGAAAGCACGTAAGAAAAGAGAGAGTACAATACATCAAACTGCCACCGTTAGAATCTTTTCGTCAAAGCTTCAGGACCTTTGCATTAAGTTTCAATCGAATTCGAAAGCTACATTCAATAGTCATTGTCTACACTCTTTTCACCAACCAAAACCATATTTACATCAAAATTACCCCCTTATATAGAAAACCAATGCCACATTTGGTTGTTAGGGTCTAACTACCACCTCCTAGAATCATGGATCTGATTTCTTTGAAAGAGAACAATAACTTCAACGGATTTACTAAAAATAGAAAACCTGACTTTGCCAAATCATAATCGTAATCGAAATGTTCTTTACAATCATTGATCATGATCAAAATTAGACCATATGGTTGTGATAAGTCATCATGTTCACTTCTGGGCACTCTATCACCCCTGCACAACAAGTCTTCTATGCAACACTAACCTACAGCAAAAACGCAGTGGATGCAGAGCAGACTAGGAAAATAAGCGTTAAATATGACATGATATCTCACGAATAAAAAACTATTTTTCAAAAATGAGAGAGATTTTTGTAGGTAATATTGTTATAAATAAAAACCTCTCTCGGTTTCATGAAATTCATCTCCAGCTGGTCGTAATACATGTTTCAAAAACATTTCTCAAACAGGAAATCATGAAAACTGGAAAATAGGGCTCAAAGATTCATTCGAATATCCCAATCCGTGACACATTTTGAAAATATGAGAGATTTGTTTATTACTTGGTTTGTCATCAACAAAAACCTCTCGTGGATTTTCAAAATTCCTCTCCAGTTGGTCATAAACGGATCTTGAATTTTACCACTAAACCAGTCATTTACGTAGCTCGCCCTGTATCTTGTGCGTAGGAAAATCCTCTACGCGACGGAATCCTCTGCGCGACGAAGTCTTATGCATGATATAATCCTTTGCACGATGACATACTCTGTGTGACAACATCTTCTTCATGACAACGTCCTCTGTGCAACATCATCCTCTGCGCGACAACATCCTCTGCACGACCACATCCTCTGCGTGACGACATCCTTGCGCGACAGCATCCTCTGCACGATGACATCTTCTACATGACGACATATTCTATGTGACAGCATCCTCTACATGATGACATCTTCTATGCGACAGCATTCTCTGCGCGACAGCATCCTCTGCGTGACAATATCCTTTGCACGACGAAATTCTCTGCGCGACAACAAATTTTGCAGCGCGCAGTTGCAAATGGAAATGGAAATAATAAATGATAAAGCTTCCTTTTGAAACCAACCCTTGGAGATGTTAGATAATGCCAGGCATAAAAACAATATTGGTGTCAACAGGAATGACTTTGCAAGTTGTTGACAAATATCTAACCTTAGCTATGAAAATCATGGTGCTAACATACTTGAGAAATCATAGTGGAATATTTAGGGGAAAGTTCAATATTGATAGGAAATAATTCAATAGAGTGGGTTGTAGAAATATTCAAAGGTTGTTTCAAAGAGGTGGGAATAGATTTTTTGGGAGTAGATGGAAGAGAGGTTTTAGGAGGGCTTACAGAAAAATATTTTGGAGAATCTTTTAAAAGAACGGGATATTTTCCTTTGGATTTAGGTTCTATAGAAGAAGAAGGTTTTGCAATAGAGGGTATAGAAGAAGAAGTTATGGGTCTTTGCATAGGATTCTTCTTGGACAATAAATTTTTAGGATTTGCTACTGGGGTAGTCTTTTTGGGGTCTGGGTTAGCCCTAGTGTTTTTCTTTCCTGATGCTAGGATTAAAAATGTGGAGTCATCAGGTGAATGATTTCAGTCGTTCTAACTCTTCTTCACCAACAAGGAGTAGGTTTTCTTTGTCATTCTACCCAGGGAAAATATGATTTATTTAATTCAATCCCCGACAACGGTGCCAAAAGAATGTTGTAACCCTTGAGATGTTTCTGGCTGGGAAACTATGCCAAGGCATCCATAAGATTGATTGATTTGTTTTTAAGTTGATCTATTGTAAAACATAATATTTTTGTTGCTTAGATGGTATTGTATAAATATTTAAAGATTTAATATTGGAAGGAAAATATTTCTATGTTCCACACAATTAAGGTTTCAGAGGATGAAAGAAGAAATAGGAGGAAATATAAACTAAAAATTAAAATAATGTATCATGTGATAAATATTACTTAACTTCTAGCTAAAAGAAATGATGTACGATTATGTATCTAGACCATAATATAGTTTGAACAAAAGGAATACTTCTTTTTTATTCGAAAGGAATGATAAAATGCAAGCACATGTCTTCTTTATAATCACAGTATATTTGAAGAAATCTGTAACTTTTAATGATACCTTTGTATCTTTATGATGGTAGTTGTTGTACTTAATCACCACAATCATGGCAGTAGATACATTCAATGAAGAATCTAAGAACATGGGAATAACATAAGGAATGGAATCACATGGACTGAAACACAAAAGATTGAATCTTCAAAATTGTATGATCTTATTAAAAACTTAAGCTCGGGCCAAATAGATCCTTTTACATTGAGTTCTCGTGAACATTTATACAAGTTAGGTTGAAACAAAAAATGGTTATTTGATCTTATTTTCTAGTCATTTGATTTTCAAAATATCTTTGACTTTTTAAAATAGAAAGATCAAATGGCAGTTGTTGCAATCCCTGAATTTCTTCAACAATCTTGTTGTGTCATCATGCCAACATTCAAAGGAAGAGTTCCCAAGTTTCATTGGATGGGTAATTGAATGATCTCATATGCCTGTATGCGATGTCAATCTCAGCGTACTTCTCGTATGTAGGAGGATTTTAGAAAAAAATAATTATTTGCAGAGGAGATGAAAGTCGTCCATAAGTAAATCTACAATAATCTGACCTCTTAATTTGTCAGCCACGCTTTAAAATTTTGACTCACTTTCTTTGGCTATAAACAAAATTTTTCTATATTATTCAAATTACGAGAATTTCCCTTTGTCACTCCAAGCTTAAGGTAGTCCAACTTTTACCATCTTTTCAAACCTGTTGATGAATAAGTCGATGTCTCTTTTCACATTGATGCATTTATTCCGAGATATCTGCAATAGATTTATTTTTGTAAAGATCTTTTCAACTTCCATTACCATTAAAGTCATGTCTCTTATACCTTTTCTTATAAGTACTTCACTGGAATTGGAATTTAGGTGATTTAGGTTGCTACCTAAGGCCTTGTTCCTAATTCTTTAAATTCTTTCTTTAAGGTGTCTTCAAATTCACCAGTCAATAGAATCCCATTATCAATTTCCTTGAAATAATCCCATATTTTACTAACTTCATTAATGATTTCATCCCAAATTATATGTCTGGCCCCTATCAGATATGGATTTCCTGACAGCTTATCCTTCATTTGATCTATGTCTATTTGCATCTTTGTCTTCAACTTTTGATATTATGAAATAACTTTGTCTCTGCCCTTGATTTCTTCATTTTGTGTTGCAATGGTTTTCTTCAGTTTATAAATTTTAGCTCCTTTTAGATTTAAATCTGCCAATGCCTTTGACAATCCTATTATTGGATCAAATGATTATGATTACTGTAACAAATGAGATCCTCCTTTCAAATTTTCAATTTTATTGGCATATAAATCAGTTTGTTCCTCCATCTGCAACATTTTCTTCAAAAGTTGACCTTTTTCTGCCTGGACTGCTTGTAGTTCTGGGGTCTGTACATGGTCAATTCCTGGGATTTTAAGCCTTTTCTTCAATACTTGGATTTCTTTGTATTTTATTTTTATTAAAGCATGTACATATGCCTCATATTTTTTATTAGCTCCTAGTTCTATTATCCATTATTCTAACTCCTCCACTCTTATCTGTCTGGTTCTCGTAGTCAATTTTTCATTTTTTAATTGGGTCCCGAGCTTCTCATTTATGACCTGAAGCTTCTTGATTCCAAGATTGGATATCATAGCATCCATGTTGATAATTTTTGCAGTTTGTCTATGTGAGTCAACTTTATTCAATGGATGTACTGCATTAACATCAATGGAGATGTTTATCACCTTCTTTTGCTCCTTTGGCTCCATAACTGCTATGTTTAGTCTTCCTTTCTCGTAGTCCACAACTGAGATGATTCTGGTGTGATATGCATCATGGTCATAAACTTTGGGAATCATACTCTTTTTAATGCTTGCACCTGATTTTATGATTTCCATGAATTGATGGACATGGTCTATCTGCTTTGATTGATCAATAGTCCCTGACTCTGTTTCACTTTGACTCCCTACACTTTTGGGTTTCTTTGATGATGTTACTTCTACAACCACAACATGACCCTTTTGTCTTGGCATTATTTCTTCAAGTAACTATGGATCTCCTTCTTCTTCAAGTGCTTCCAATTTATTTTTTTGGTTGATCCTTCTTCACATGTCTCTTAATCCTTTGAGGTAAACTATGAGGTTTTCCTTTTGTATATCTTCTCAAACTATTGTGGTGTTTGTGTGATTGGAGACTTCACAGACTGATCCGATGCTTTACCATTGATTTGTAAAATGTTATGCACATCTTGCCAACTGTATTGATTTTCCAATAGCTCTGGTTCAACTCTTTGTTGGTGTTGATAAGGAGTCTGCCCATGTGAGATTATTTTTGACAAAATTATACCATGAGGGTCATAATTCCATGGTTCTCCTTGTTGAAATCCCAAAGTTGAAAGAAGCTTTGTTGTTACTTGCAATGTTGATCTGGTGTTGACAATAAAAGGACCTACCTCCTTCTTTAATTTGAAATTTACCTCATATTTATTTGGCACAAAATGAATTTCATTTGAGTTCAATCTTTGCCTAACATATTCAAGAGCAAAAATTCTTGGAGTTAAGAAAACAGGCAAAAGGAAAGGACAAAGTTGACAACCATAAACCATGATTTTAGTATAATGTTAAAAGATATACCAATCTCCCACTCTCTTATCTGGGATTAACCGTAATAGTTTTTTTCACTGAGGAAAGATTCTAGGGGGGACTTCATTGTATATAATTTTGTAGGCTTTACACATAAACTGGTCTACATACTATGAAAATCCAACATTCAGAGACTTTTTTTTAATCATAGAAGTCTAGTGAATGAATGAAGTTGGGTTACCAACATCATCTTCAACCTTTAACCCTAGATGAAAAAAATGGAAGGCTTGTGTAAACAGAAAGAGGTTAACCAAATAAGATTGGTATCTGAAGCTTTTAAGAGATTCGAATTCAGAGAGTTGGTAGTGGATTTGGTCTGTTAAGAACTAGGCATAATTAAATTTAGTAATGGGTTTGGTTGTAATTGGGAAAACTGAAACCATGATTCCTAACACAAGCTCATTAATTGTGAAGTCATCATTTTCCCCCAAAATCATAGAGATCATAGAAATAATTTTTCAGGAATTAATTTGGATTGGATGAACACATTATCATCTAAAACATCAATATTTCTACAGAGATACGACTGTAATAAAGTAACCCTTTCCTTTGGTTTCAATTCTCTAAAACATTTAGTTGTTATGAACTCGTTTAACGGTTCATTCTCAGGGTTCAATGGCCATCTCATCATTTCAGCAATAGACTGAGGGGTTAATTCGATGAGGACAGATTTAGCTCTGGAAATTACGGTACTTTTGGAGGGGATGTAATTCGCAACACACCAAAATACAAATTATGGGAAATGATATACCCTGGGTACCAAAATATTAGCTAAGTCAAATTCCCACGCATGGTAATGGCTGATTAGATCCCTAAAACCCAGGTCTGATTGCAGATATAACTTAGAAGGGTCAAACTACAAGACATGATAACAAATATCCTTACCTTTGTCAACCATATCTTCCTCTACAACATTCATATTTTTCTTAGTTTCTACGGGCTGAGGAGACTTCATTTCGATAATGTAACACCTTGTTTCCCCCCGTTTGTAAATATAACTATATGGGCCGAGGAAATATGTAGAAGGTCGATGAATGTAAATTTTGATTATTTTAATAGAAAATGGTTACGTGTTGCATGACTGTTGAAAGAGGGGATGTGCTAAGAGAGAGACCACAAAATGTTGTGAAAGGTGGTGGAGGGGACCAGGAATGGTTGCGTTAACCTCCACCGAACCAGTACCATGCTAGAATTAATTTGCTCAGATCAGAACAACCCTTTGACCAAGAATGAATTCCCATCAGGCTGGTAGGTGGGAAGGCATCCTCAAGAGTTAATGAGGGATGGGGCAGACTACCCATCGGTAAGGCTTTCGGCCCTGACCATAGACTGGGGGATTCGAGCCAGCAAGAAAGGAAGCGTGGTGGACAAAGGGAGACCTGCAAAGAAAAAATGCAGAGAGGAGAGAGGAAACTCTTGGGTCTGAGGAAGGACTGAAGGAGGAACAATGAGTTCTGATCACAAAAATTAGATATTTAACCAGGAGAAGGAGAGTAACCTTTGTCCTAGTCTATTTTTTGTATTGGGAGAAGGAGAGTAACCTCCATCCCTAACTTCCATTGAGCTGGAAGTAAGAGATTGAATCTCACAGCATTGTGGCTTAAGCTCAAGGGTGGCCAGTGATAAATCCATTGGGAGTGAATGAGCCTATGGTTGGGTGGAAGCAAGAACCCCTTTCAACAGTTGCATCACACTCTATGGTTCTGATAAGTGTTTTATTGCCTTACATTTTTCGAATTGCAAATAATGAATGCATGTGAGTATTTACATGTCTATAAAGGTTCCTTTCTCTATATTAAATGATTAAGCTATGAATATGCGTTCGGTTCCTTGAGAGCCTATAATTCTGCATGGATTTCCATGCGCCCCAGTTTAATCACTCGAAGGTGCTTTCCCCAAGGAATTTCATCACCGTCCTAGAGTCGAGTGATTACTTCCCTGAATGCGGAGGTTGAATCCTGCAATCCCTGCTAGGACGAAGTCTATTAGGCTCAGGAAGGATAGCGAGGAATTCAAGTATCGAAAGGGAGTATCCTTTCGTTTGGAAGTTGAACAGACGAGATCCATTCGGGAAGATCCGAGGTCTATCACAGCCGTTATATTTGAGGAAGGAATGTAGGCATTAGTGCCTCAACTTCTTCATCCTTCATAGGTCCGATGAATGTTGATAATCATCGTTAAAGGGACAGATCCTTTGAATTCTGAAACCCAAATTCATGATGTGATTTGGGCCGTAGATCTAAGGATATATCGGGACCCACCTCGACAGTCGGATCATTGAGTTCAGAGTTCGTGTGACGGGAGAATCACGCGTTAGTGTGACTAAACCTCTAAAATTTGAAATTGTGATGTGATCTAGGCTATAGATCCCAGGATCTATCAGGACCCACCTGGACCATCAGATCAGAGTCCAAACAACTAGGAACGATCATAGAGGAGATCAGATCTCAGTGGTTAGGTTTGAGCACGTGGACCAACAGTCGTTGGATCTAGGGGAAAGTCCATGATATTTAACCTTTTTGGAGTTGCACAAGAGAGTGAACTCGTGAAGTCTGAGTTCGCGAAAGGATCCTAGTCATCCATTGAGAAGGGATCTGTGGCGAGAGATCAGTGTTTCGTTGACTCATGACTCGATAAGTCAGAGATAGAAGTCGTGAGAACTCACGAAGTCTGAGTTTGTGAAAGGATCACAGTCATTGATCGAAGGAGGGATTCATATTGTTCATCTGGAAAGTGGATATCGAGAAATCGAGAATCGGGGAAACAGAGGTAAGCCAACCTCCAAAGTCGCAAAATGCGAAATCATGATTCATGAGAGAGGATATCAAGACCATGGACCATTGATCTGACTCTATCAGAATATTGGGGATCGAAAGAGTCAGGGTGGACTCACATCCAAATACCTGAGATGCGAACTCGCGTTTTGATCGCAGTCGTCGATCGAAGGGAGAGTGTGGACCATAGATTGGGTCTTGGAGGGAGTTCGCATATCGGACTTCAGAGAGGAGAAGTGAACTTCTCTCAGGAGACATGAAACATGAAGTCCCAAAGTGCTTGGTATTTGGGCCCTAGTTTATCGTCCAACATCGAAATCAAAGGATCCTAGCGAGAGGAGCTAGCGCCTAGAGGATTCTTCGATCGGGAAATCGGTATTTCGGGAGTCAGGAGAACTAAGGTGAATCATATTAGGAGTTTCGATATGTGATCTGGACCGTCATATCGTGGAAGAATCGAGACCATTGATATGTGGCGAGGAGATATCGACATTTTAGATATCGGGAGAAGGGAGGTGAGTGACCCTCCAACTTCACAAAACACAAAGTCCCAATAAACGCTTGAGGTTGAGCCCCAGGTCACAGTAGGTGCTCATATGAAGGAGGAACTATCAAGTGTTAGGTCCCTGTCTGGAGATCGGAGATTGGGAGAGTCAAAGTTCCTCACACACAAGGACCTGATACATGATTTCACGATGCACATTTTAGTTAGGCTTGTGGTCACGGGTAGTGGTCACGTGGAGGGGGCGTGCGTGTGGTGCTAGTTTACATAGGTAAAGTCTCGCAAAGACCCGTGGATCGACTTCTTAGAGATTCCAGTAGGGAACTAAAGAGCTGCCTCGGCTCAGGAATTTTGAAGGTCCATTGACCAGGATTAGAGACCATGGATGGAGGATTCGACTAATTGAGGAAAAATAATTTTTTTATTTATTTATGCCCCGTTGTGGGTGTGTTACAAATTGGTATTAGAGCATGGTTACAACACTTCGCCTGCTTGGGCTCATGGACAAGCCACTTAAAAACTCTATTTAGAGTACTTTCAAAAGAGTGACACTCTAACTTATCTATTTCTTAAAAAGTATGGTTAAAAATTTTATTAAAGAAAAGAATGAAACTTTCTATTGTGTATGCATTTAAGAAATTGAATCGTGTATTGTTCATGAACTAATAGACTGTTAGCTAACAATAAGTGTTTTTTTCAACACTCGAGCAGTTAGTAAATCACGGGGAAAACTTTAAGACTAAAGGATAGTGACATGTCATGAAGTGGGGGATGGATCCCACAATAGAGACGAAGAATCTGATGAAAGGAGGGCAGTGGAAACCCCTCCAGATTTAGCTGAAACTGTACAAAGCCTCAGGGCCAAATTATAGAGTTGTAATGCTGACAATGAAATATTGATAAAGGAGAAAGAAAAACAAACAGAAATTAATGTAGTCTTGTTGCAGAGCTTGTATGACATACAGAGGCAACTACAGAATGAACCCGCAACCAGCCATGTGGACCAATGACATAAGAAGAGAAGCCAAAGTCTGCCTGAGATTCAAAAACATGACTCCATAAGTGACCACACTGGGAGAAACACCTCGAAGAAGGTCCAACCTAGAGACTCATCAGTAGAGTCCTCTGGAAAGGAAGCTAGCAAATCCGAAGGATCTTCTAGTAGCAGAGCAAGCTCACATTCTCAAAGGAAAGGAAAGAATCGGAAGCGTTCCAAAAATCATGATCCTGAAAAAATCAAGAAATCCAAACCACCCTCTTTCGATGGAGAGATTAGGAAGGGAGAAGAGGTTGAATTTTGGATTCTTGGCTTAAAGAAATACTTCAGAGTCCATGACTACTCTGAAAACTTGAAGGCTCAAATAGCCATCTTTAACCTGAATGGAAAGGCTTCCATTTGGTGGGAGGACCTTAGGAATGTGAAAGGATTCCATGAGAAATACTTGTCATGGAAACAGTTTGAGAAATACTTCAGGAAGCAGTATCTGTCAGAGAAATACATGGATGGGAAGACTAAGGAATTCTATGAACTCGGGCTGGGGCAGCTCACCATCGATGAATTTGTCAATAAATTCCTTTAACTACTAAGGTATGTACCCTACATAAAAGATGAAAAAGTAAAAATGCAGCGGTTCATTAGTGGGTAACCTCGGACCTACCGGGACAGGATTGAGTTCGACGAACCAAAGACCTTAGAAGAAACTATCCGGAAGGTGAGGTATTTCTATGAACAGTTTGGGAGTAAGACAAGACCTCACGAGGACTGGAAGACTAGGAGTAGTTTGGGATTCTAGAAGAAAGTTTTTAAATCCTCAAGATTCAAGAAATATTGAAAAGATTCTAGAAGGAGCCTTCCTACTAGAAGTGTATATCAGAAAAATTTCCCTTCTCAAAGTGGAAATAAACCTTTTAAGGTAGTCCCAGAAAAGACCGATAACCTAAAGAAGGAACCCTTAAAATACTGGGGTTGTGGAGAAGATCATCAATTGAGGGACTACCCACACAGAAAACAACACAGTAAGAGAGTCTACAATATGCAAGAAGCTACCACCATCAATGATGTGGCTAGGAACATGCCACAAATCTATGCAGCCTTGGACAATAATCAAGCAGACCACCAAGCTTTAGTAGTGGAGTTGGAAGGTATGATCGCCACCCATCTAGTTTCTATTTTAATTGACCCAGGTTCTAATTTGAGTTATGTGGCCCCTCAGACTGTTGATAAGTGTAAATTGCAACCAATTAGACATGTTAAATTATGGTTGGTGCAATTAGCCACAGGGACCAAACGAAAGGTGGTAGAGGTCATACCAGCCTGTCAATTCATCATGGATGGATTGCCCACCCAAGCGACCCTTAACATACTTCCCCTGAGATCTTATGATTTATTGGTTGGTATGGATTGGTTGGCTGCTTATAAAACTAAATTGGATTGTTATCAAAATAATTTAGAATGTGTAAGTGAAGAAGGGAGAAAAACGACCGTCCAAGGAATTTAGAAGCCTATCTCAGTGAGACAAATATCAGCTCTTCAAATGAAAAACAAAAAGGGGTGTTCCTTATATGCCATACAAGTACTGGAATATGTTGAGAATGATAAACCACACCTAGAGGACCACCCCATATTAAGAGAATACAAGGACATATTCCCAGAAGAAGTACCAGGTCTACCTCCGAGAAGGGATATTGACTTCTTGATAGAACTTACACCGGGAGCAGTACCAGCATCTAGAACGCCATACAGAATGAGCACGCCAGAGCTGGTTGAGCTCGAGCTACAACTAAAGGAGATGATGGACAAAGGATACATCCAACCTAGTGTATCTCTGTGGGGAGAGCCTGTCCTATTTGTGAAAAAGAAAGATGGCACACTCCAGCTATGCATAGATTACAGACAACTCAATAAGGAAACCATAAAGAACAAGTACCCCTTATCGAGAATCGATGACCTGTTCGACCAATTGGGAGGTGCATCCATATTCACGAAGATCGACCTAAGGTCTGGCTACCATCAAGTCGAGATTAAGGATGAAGACATCCACAAAATAGCCTTCAGGACGATGTATGGTCACTATGAATTCATGGTGGTGTCGTTTGGGTTAACCAATGCCCCCACCACTTTTATGTGCTTGATGAATAATGTACTCAACAAATTTCTGGACAAATTCATATTGGTTTTCATTTATGATATCCTAATCTACTCCAAGAACAGGGAGGAGCACGAAGAACATATTAGACTCGTACTTCAAGTAATAAGAGATCATCATCTCTACACTAAGTTTAGCAAGTGCGATTTCTTTCAGAAGCAAGTCCATTACTTAGTCCATGTCATATCTAAGGGAGGGGTGGCAGTAGACCCCGAAAATATTATATCCATTATGGAATGGCCTACCCCGAAAGATGTATCTGATATTAGGTCCTTCATGGGCTTAGCAGGATATTATAGAAGGTTCATAAAAGGGTTTTCCAAGATTGGTTGTCCAATCACTGCCCTTCAAAAAAAGGGGATTAAATTCATTTGGATGTCAAAATGTGAAGAAAGATTTCAGGAACTAAAATACCTTCAAACCCATGCACCTGTGCTAAAGATTGCGGACCTCGATGATGATTTCCTTGTGTGTACAGATGCCTGCAAGGAAGGACTCGGAGGAGTCCTTATGCAAGACGGACGTGTAATTTGGTACACATCCAGGAAATTAAATAAGCATGAGATCAATTATGTGACCAATGACCTAGAATTGGCTGCCATAGTACATGCTTTAAAAATGTGGAGGCACTATCTCCTCAGTAGAATATTTGTGCTTATGGCATATCATTGTGGATTGAGACACATGTATTATCAACCAAAACTCAATGCCAGGCAAGCTAGGTGGATGGCTCTCCTAAGTGAATTCGATTTTGAAATCAAACACATAAAAGGAAAAGAAAATAGAGTGTTCAATTCCCTTAGCAGAAGTATAAAAATGATTCATCTGGTAGTAGTAAGCACCTGTGAAACGGATGTCGGGGAAAGAGTCAGAAATGCACAAGAGTTGAATGATTTTTTCAAGACCGTGACCTCATATCTAAGACAAGAGCCTATAGAGATGAAGTATGAAGGCTACCAGATGCTTGAGGAAGGGTTGATGACTTACAGAAATAGATTGTATATTCCAAAATGTGGCGACTTGAAGAGGTTCATAATGGATGAACTACATAAGAGACCATATACAGGTCACCCAGGATATCAGAAGATGATCACGGCCACTAGGAAACAATTCTATTGGTCTGGGTTGAAGAAAGACATATCTAACTATCTAGCTAAGTGCCTAGAGTGCCAGCAAGTTAAGGCAGAACATCGACATCCAGCAGGATTGTTACGGCCCCTACCAATCCCAGAATGGAAATGGGAAACCATCTCCATGGATTTCATCACTGGAATACCAAGGTCGACCAAGAAAAATGATTCCATCATGGTCGAAGTGGACAAGCTGAGAAAGTCTGCTCATTTCATCCCTGTCAAGTCAACTTCCAAGGCAATAGATATTGCCAACATCTTCATGAAGGATATATTCATACTGCATGGCATGCCCAAGGAAATTGTATCTGACCATGATACCAAATTCACTTCAAGTTTTTGGAAATCCCTAATGGCCAGTTTGGAGACAAAATTGTTATTCAACACAGCTTATCACCCCCAAACTGATGGACAGACAGAAAGAGTGAACCAAATAGTAGAAGACATGCTAAGGATGCATGTAATGCATCAGCCTAAGAAGTGGGAAGACTACCTACCATTGGTAGAGTTTGCCTACAACAACGGTTATCATGAATCCTTGAAAATGAGCCCTTTTGAAGTCCTCTATGGTAGACAATGCAAGATTCCAATCACCTAGAGGAATCCAGTGGATAGAATTAATATCAGACTCGACATGCTGAAATAAATGGAACAGCAAGTGGTTCAGATAAGAAAAAATCTGAAGATTGCTCGAATAGACAGAAAAGTTATGCCAACAGAAAGAGAACTCCTAGAGAGTTCAAGACCGGAGACCATGTCTATCTCAGAGTTAGACCCAGGAAGAGTTCCCTGAGAATGGGATCTTGTGCCAATTTGGCACCTCGGTATTGTGGATCCTTTGAAGTCTTAGATAGAGTGGGACCTATAGCCTATAGGATAGCACTTCCTCCCACTGTAAAGGCACATAATGTTTTTCATGTTTCATTATTGAAGAAAAATGTACATGATGCTAATCATATAATTGACTACTATGTGATCCAGATGGAGCCGGAGGGAGAATTCCTTCCAGAATCCCAATGCATATTAGACAGGAAGGAAACCTCACACAGGAACTAAACCATTGCACAGGTCAAGGTGCAATGGAAACACTTTGGCCCAGATGAGGCTATGTGAGAAATGGAAGATGCCATGAGACATGCATATCCGATTTTGTTTAATTTTGTACATACATATCATGTTGATAGATAGAACACTGAGGAAGATGATTCCTTTAAGGGGGAGGGAATTGTAACACCCTGTTTCCCCCAGTCTATAAATATAACTATATGGGTCGAGGAACTATGAAAAACTTAAAAGTGTGAATGTTTGATTTGATGGACCTTGTGTAGAAGGTCGATGAATGTAAATTCTGATTATTTTAATAGAAAATGTTTACATGTTGCATGACTGCTGAAAGAGGGGATGTGCTAAGAGAGAGACCACAGAATGTTGTGAAAGGTGGTGGCGGGGACCAGGAATGGTTGCGTTAACCTCCACCGAACTAGTACCATGTTGGAATTAATTTGCTCAGATCAGAACAACCCTCTGACCATGAATGAATTCTCGTCAGACTGGTAGGTGGGAAGGCATCCTCAAGAGTTAATGAGGGATGGGGCAGACTGCCCATCGGTAAGGCTTCTGGACCTAACCAAATACTGGGGGATTCGAGCCACACACAATCTTGCTAAGGGAGGCAAGAAAGGAAGCATGGTGGACAGAGGGAGACCTATAGAGAAAAAATGCAGAGACGAGAGAGGAAACTCTCGGGTCTGAGGAAGGACTGAAGGAGTAACAGTGAGTTCTGATCACAGAAATTAGAGATTGAACCATGGATAAGGAGAGTAACCTTCATCCTAATCTATTTTTTGTATTGGGAGAAGGAGAGTAACCTTCGTCCTGATCTATTTTTTGTATTGGGAGAAGGAGAGTAACCTTCGTCCCTAACTTTCGTTGAGTTGGAAGTAAGAGATTTAATCTCAAAGCATCGTGACTTAAGCTCGGGGGTGGCCAATGATAAATCCATTGGGAGTGACTGAGCCTATGGTTGGGTGGAAGCGAGCACCCCTTTCAGTAGTCGCATCACACTCTATGGTTTTGATAAGTGTTTTCTTACCTTATGTTTTTCGAATTGCAAATAATGGATGCATGCGAGTATTTACATGTCTATAAAGGTTCCTTTCTCTGTATTAAATGATTAATTTATGAATATGCGTTCGTTTCCTTGAGAGCCTATAATTCCGCGTGGATTTCCATGCACCCCAGTTTAATCACTCGAAGGCACTTTCCCCAGGGAATTTCATCACCATCCTAGAGTCGAGTGAGTACTTCCCTGAACTTGGAGGTTGAATCCTGCAATCCCTGCGAGGATGAAATCTATTAAGCTCAGGAGGGATAGTGAGGAATTCAAGTATCCAAAGGGAGTATCCTTTCATTTGGAAGTTGAATGGATGAGATTTGTTCGGGAAGATCTGAGGTCTATCACAACCATTATATTTGAGGAAGGAACGCAGGCGTTAGTGCCTCGGCTTCTTCAACCTTCGTAGGTCCGATGAATGTTGATAATCATCGTGAAAGAGACGGATCCTTTGAATTTCGAAACCCAAATTCGCGATGTGATCTGGGCAGTAGATCTAAGGATCTATCGGAACCTGCCTCGACCATCGGATCAGTGAGTTCAGAGTTCGCATGACGAGAGAATCATGCGTTGATGCAACTAAATGTTCGAAATCCGAAATCGCAATGTGATCTGGGTCGTAGATCCCAGGATCTATCGGGACCCACCTGGACCATCATATCAGAGTCCAAATGACTAGGAACGAGCGTAGAGGAGATCAGATCTTGGCGGTTAGCTCTGAGTGCATGGACCAACAGTCGTTGGATCTAGAGGAAAGTGCACGAGATTTAACCTTTTTGGTGTTGCACAAGAGAGCGAACTCATGAAGTCCGAGCTCCCGAAAGGATCTTAGTCGTCCATTGAGAAGGGATGCATGGTGAGAGATCAACATTTCGCTTACTCGCGACTAGGGAAGTCAGAGATAGGAGTCGTGAAAACTCATGAAGTCTAAGTTCGTGAAAGGATCATAGTCATTGATCGAAGGAGGGATCTGAACCGTTCATATGGAAAGTGGATATCAGGAAATCGGGAATCAGGGAAACAGAGGTAAGCCAACCTCCAAAGTCGTGAAACACGAAATCTCGATTCATGAGAGAGGAGATCAGGACCATTGGATCATAGAAGACCGTGGACCGTTGATCTGACTCTATTGGAAGATCGGGGATTGGAAGAGTCAGGGTGAACTCACATCGAAATACCTGAGACGTGAACTCGTGATTTGATCATAGTCGTCGATCGAAGGGAGAGTGTGGACGGTAGATTGGGTCTTGGAGGGAGTTCGCATATCGAACTTCAGAGAGGAGAAGTGAACTGCCCTCAGGAGACGTGAAACATGAAGTCCCAAAGTGCTTGGTAGTTGGGTTCAAAGTTATCACCCAATGTCGCAATCAAAGGAGCCTAGTGGGAGGAGCTAACACCTAGAGGATTCTCCGATCGGGAAATCGGTATTTTGGGAGTCGGGAGAATGGAGGTGAATCATATCGAGAGTTCCAATACGGGAAATCATGATGTGATCTGGACCGTCAGATCGTGAAAGAATCGAGACTGTTGATCTGTGGTGAGGAGATATCAGCATTTCAGATATCAGGATAAGGGAGGTGAATGACCCTACAACTTCACAAAACGCAAAGTCCCGATAAGTGCTTGAGGTTGAGTACTGGGTCACAGTCGGTGGTCATATGAAGGAGGAACCAGCAAGTGTTAGGTCCATGTCGAGATATCGGATATTGGGAGAGTCGAAGTGCCTCACACGCAAGGACCCAATATGTGATTTCACGATGCACCTTTTAGTTAGGCTTGTGGTCATGAGTAGTGGTCACGTGGAGTGGCCTTCTGCCTGGTGCTAGTTCGCACAAGTGAAGTCTTACAAAGATCAGTGGATCGACTTCTTAGATATTCCATTACAGAACCGAAGAGTTGCTTAAGCTCAGGAATTTTGAAGGTCCACTAACCAGGATAGAGACCATGGATGGAGGATTCAACTAATTGAGGAAAAATAATTTTTATTTATTTATGCCCCATTGTGGGTGTGTTACACATAATAAATACAGGAAGAGTAAATGGGATTTAGGTTTACATGTGAAAAGTTAATCGGAATAGGGATTGTGATGGAAAATAATGGCAGATGGTGCTTGAACAGTTACCAGGCACTTGAATCTTTACAAATCCAAACAAACTAAATGTTTACTTTTACCCTCTTTTAAACTGGAAATGAATATGTGTCATATTATGATTGGTGAAAAATTGATTTGAAAATAAATATCATAAGTCTTTTACCTTTTCCAACGACTGATGTCATGCAGGACACGTGTTGACCCCATTTCAATTGCGGGGGGGGGGTCAGGTGTGGTTAGGATAACCACATGCGCCAGGGGATGCAATCCACAGATGAGTGCCACGTCAAAAACTTTTTAATTCGGGTTGAGATTTGAACCGTCGATCTGATGGTTTGAGGGTGTTGGCTCGGAATTGATCAGACCAGGGTCCTTCTCAGGTTACAAAAAAAAGGCACTGAGTATTCTAGAGCGTTGGAATTTTCATCTCCTCTGAAGAGAAGAAGTCTTACCCGAAGCACAACCAAGACAGAAAGATAGGGAAGGGAAAGGAGAATACTTAGGTGGGTTTCCATAACCTTCAAGATTCACCATGATCTTGCGCAAGATAGAATAACTATAGAACAAATATGGACTCATTCATACTAGAACTAAATATATTCAAGTTGCGAAGGCATTTATAAATAGAGATAGCATATTGATCTTATCAAGCATAAAGAAGTATTGTAAAGAGAGAATCCATAAGCATAAACACAGAATGACACAGTAATTTCAAAATTTTAGGTCCTTCTTTATATATTAGCAGTAGAGTTTCTGAGATACAATCTCAGAGATACAACTCAGTACTCTGTTACAAACTCCTGACTCTGGACTCATGTCACAGAGCTCTATCTACCCTTTTTCCCATAACTGTATACAAATTACAACTACAAAACCTTCTCTCAACTAAACCCAACCTTACTCAACACTAACAACAAAAACCCAACCTTATCGACCAACCAACCCTTTTACAATAGTATGCATCTCATATATAGGCTGAGTGGAAGCTTCTGGCTTTGGACTCGCATGATTTCTTGTTCTTGTTATGTTGTAACTGATTTTGCCTTGTTGGCATTGCATTGTCCCTTTTCGCAACCACTTTTTGTTTCTTTACTTGCTCCACTTTCCATCTCTTTTCTATCTTGCACAACTCGCGTTTGACCAAGACTGGGACTGTAGTCCGCCTTGCACAACATCTAACCAAAAACAAAGGGCCCAACAAGCTCCAACCACAAACCTTAACTCACCCTCGAGTTAAGTACTTAACTCTTTCGCGGCTTCTAGGAGTGCCAATTGTTTTCCCTTGTCCTCCTCCACTTTTCTTTCATCTTCTACTTGAGCTTTCTCTTTTTCTAACTCTAAGGCCCGCTTCTTGACTTCCTGGAAACTCCCAATTTTATCCTGCCACTTCCTGGCAAGGAATGAGGCTTCGACAACAAACTGTCGAGTCGCATCTGTGATACATCCTTTGGGCTTGGATGCGACCAGAGAGTTCCATTTAGAGTCTATTGTAGCATCTACCTGATGCATTTGCATGTACACTGTCTAAGAGACAGGTCAAAATTCACGCAACTCCTTCTTGGCTACGGATTGTGCTTCAAACAAAGTGTTCAACTCATTGTATGCTTGTTGGATCTGATCAAATTTCTCTTGTTGCTCCAGCAGATCCATGGTGAACGCAACTTAATCATTGAGAAATTGTATTCTTGCGCACACCTCCTCCAGATTTTGGTTGTGCCTTGCGATAATTCCCATCCAGTCGCTAACTTCATAAAATATCTTTGTGCACTCGATTGTGCACTTGTGTAGTGTTGCTTGAGCATTGTTACCTTCCAGCACTATTTTCTCCATTTGTTCTTGTAGCTGTTGAGGTTGTTGCTCTGCTTCCTGTTGAATTTCTCGCAACTGTACTTCTAGATTCTCTACGTGAATGGCCAGTTGTGACCATGCTCCCTGGAGTAGATCGATTTGATGCTTAGGTTCTCCTGTGGCACTAGACTCAGGTAGTTGTGGTGTTACTTTCCTTATATTCGGCTAAGCTTCAGTAAGCCTCTCCTGGAATATTTCTAGTTTATGCTCCACCTAGATCTTGGCGTATTCTTCCTGTGTTCTGTGCACTTGAGCAAGGAGTACCTCCTCCCTTACAAACTCCGTAGTCCTTTCAGCCTGTTGGAGCCTCTGCTCTAGTTGATCAGTTGAGTCTCTGATCATTCTGACTATATGCGATGTTGGCCATTGTGCAAGGTCAACGAAAGAAGTGGTGGATTCCTTGGGTACTCGGACTTGCAGTGGAAGTCCATTAGTCGTTGAATGCTTGGAAGGTGTAGCCACCTCCTCCTCTCCTATAGATGGTCCTGGCACAAGCCTCAACCTCAACGTCGATGGCAGGAATGTTATAACGTCTGTTCTGGCTAGGCATAATTGCAACAACTCTATGCACTACTGAGTGTTTTCGAGGACTAGCTCCATTTGTTTTTGTACCAATGTTGCGCTTTGTCCTGAGGCTATCTCAGGTTCCTTCTGAACCTCTGGTATCTCTGCCTCTTTTTGGACCTTAGCTTCTGGGGTTGCGCTTCCAATAGCACCCTCAACCTTGGTTGTTGAGGAAGTGCATTGAGGACTTAGGACTTGTGGCTTCGGTCCTGCTTGCATCTCCGTTGAAGACATAGTGTCCTGAATTGGCACAAATGGTATGATCTGTTGGTCATGGGATTCAAGGTTTGGGCCAGTAAGTTCTATCCTCTTTTCGGGTACTTCTGGGTTTGGACCAGTGAGTTCTGGTCTCTGCTCGAGTATCTCTGGGTTTGGATCAGTGAGTTTTGGTCTCTGCTCAGGTATCTCTAGGGGATCCAACTGCATGGGTTCTGGGTTGATGGTTTGGGATGGAATGGCGGTTTATTGAGGTGGTGACTGGGGTTGTGGTGGTGATCGAGGTTGCTCAGTGATGATGGTGGTGGATGGAGTGGTGTTAGGATCAGGATCATCTTGGATATCTATAATGTGGCCTGCTCGAGCTGTTGAGCGAGTGCGAGGAATGGTGTATGAAATGGGCTGGGGGTTCAGAACCTTGCTCAGGAAAATCCCAGTCTTGGGTTTCTTGGTCATTAGCTCTGTGATGAATGCAACACTGAGAATTTTGTTGATATCCTTACCTCTCAACATCACTTGCTACGGTAGCTGCGGGAACATAGGTAGTGTTCTATTTTTATGCTCTAGTTGTTGTGTCTCTTCCTCCTCGTCAGAGTCTATCTGTACTAGGGCTTCTTTCTTCTATACTTCCAGGCTTGAGCTTGGTCCTACCCCTAATTCCCGACCCCTCTTCTTTAGCAACTCCACACGCAGAAGGTATTGCATCCCTGACTTGCGCAAGTTGCGTTTTACTCCAAGCCATGAATTAACCTCCTTATCAAAGGCCTCCTCATCTAAGTAGAATGGCAGCATGCATGAGTGGAAGTCCTCTTTGTTGGCATACCTTGGCCATACAAATGTATGGTGGAGGTTCATGTTGAATGCAATGTTCCACGTGTTGCAGTTGAGCAATTCCTACAAAATGTGCAACCTCTGTGTTGCATCAAGCAACCTGTTGTACCATTTGGAGAACATCGTATTGTTGAATGCAGTAGTCTCTGAGTCCACCCTTGAGTGCCAAGGCTTGAACATATTTTCCAATCGCCACTTATTTGCTAGCAAAAGTGGTCTTCCTGCGGGTGGTTTCCATTTCAACATTATGAATGCAACCAACAAGTAGTCATAGGTGAAAGTGAAACCCTTCTCCTGTGCTTCCTCACAAGTCACCAAGACTTCCTCTGGTAAATAGCTACATCAATTGAAGGCAATGCCATCGGCATAAAAATATGTCGTTGATAGAGCATCCAGTGTACACTATCCTTTGTAGTAAGACCTCATGACCTTGCTAGAAATTATATAACAACCAATCCTGACCGTCAGGTAGTATGGGGTCGATATTGGATATTCACCCCCCCCCCTTCTATGTATGAAACCTCTCATATATACTAGGATCCCCCTTCTTCTTTCCATGCTTGTTGGGTGATGCAGGCGCATCACCAGCATCAAGCGAGTGTGGGGCAAGCACCAACGCATTTTGGCACATGATAAAATTGCTTGAAATCTTTTTGAAGTTGGATGCGCCAAACTTAAATGAAACAATTAAGAAAAGGGCATACTTCTTGATTGTAATCAGACCTTGAGAGTCCCTCTCTCGTCTGTAGTAGGTGAAGGCATTTATGTTAGTTATTGTAAGTAGATATCTTTAATTTCCTAGATTTGACAGTTTCAGGAGCCAGAGGGAAAACGGATATAGACACCCTCACTTGTATCATTGTAACATTAGCAAGATTAGTAGCATTATGAGCATAGAGCATATTAAAGAGAGAAGAGAGATGTAGTTGAAAACACCCATGTACAGAGATTTGAATTAATAGAAAGAGCTTCGATTCAAATTCATGGTGTCATATTTGTTCTCTGTGTATGCATTGTGAATATTATGCTCGTGGATGTTTACTTTCTCTTATACATTTTCTTTGTATGTTGTGTATATGATTTCATGCTTTGTGTTTGAAGTCTGAGAGAGAGTAAGGAATGAGTTTCAATTGTTTCTCTATCTGAGCAAGAGTTCCTGCAAGGAGTGCAGTGAAGTTGTCCGCAAGGAGTGCGTTGACAAGGGTTCAGAGTTTTATCTTTGAAAGCTCAGGAGGGTTAACGTTGTTCTCATTCTCACAGAAGTGCAAGTTGAGCACAGGAGTTGTGCAAGGTGTGCGCAGGCCGAGTAAAGTCTCAAAGTTTGCGAACCTAAGAAATTGTTGAAGGACTACTGCCGCGGGGAGTGCGCAGAGTCGAAGGACTTCAATTCTTTGAAGTAATTGAAGGATTCGCCGCAAGGAGTGCGTGCGGGAGTCTTTCTTAAGACTTGAAGTTGGAGAAAAGCTCAGGAAGTTTAGTGCCTTGAAGTATTGGAAGAAGGCGCAGCAACGTTGGTTGCAGGAGGAAATTTTTGCGAAGGAACACTTTGTTCATTTCACAGAAATCGTTAAGGAGGCATTGAACGGTCGGAATCTTCCGGGGAGGATTCGCGAAGTCCCGGAAGCCGTCAGATCTCACAGAGGAGCAAGAAGGTTACAGTGGGTATTTTTCGTAGTGAAATCTCGGGAGAATCGCACCGTAGGATCTGAACCAACGAGGGTCATTGGATCACCCACTTATTTCGCATCTCAGGGTTTCGGGAGTTGGAAGGTAAAAACCTTTGCATCAAGATTCGCGAAATCGTGAAAGGAGAAGTCCCGAAATAGCGAAGGAATCTGATCCATTTGCTAGAAGGAGGACATGTGTCGTGAGATCACCCATATCTGGGACTCGGACGTCGGAGGTCCGAAAGAGAAGTTTTTCAACTTTGCGAGTGGAAAAGTTGCGAAGTCAATCGAGACTGTCCATCTGAGAGTGGACAGGTGGCATGCTCGCCAACATGGAAGTCGGACTTTGTTGACCATTTTGGGGTTTCGTGAGTTGGAGATTCGAAAGTTCAACATCAGGACTCGCGAAGTCGGGAGGTCCGAAACTCTGAAAAAGGTGGGAAGTTTTGTGTGGGACCTGCATAGACGACATGTCGAAATTTCACCGTTTCGGCATATCGGAGGATAAGAGGTTGAAACTTTTGTCTCGAAAGTCCCGAAGCAGCGAATAGCGAAGTCGCGAAGCTGCAAAGTGTCGAGAGCCAGCACAAGGGACATGTGGTAGAACCATACAGTGGGCCTGGGAAATAATCAACCGGACACACGTCACGCATTTGGAGGAGTCAACACCCCGTTGACCTCTTGCATCTCGGAAACTCCAGAGATAAGGGAATGAAAGCTTGAGCCTTCGACTCGCGAAGTCGCGAATAGCGAGAACGAGAGGAGAAAAGTCAAATCTCACCTCTCGGGGGTTCGGGAAAGAAGGTGCCAAAGGTTGAACCTTTGAACTCGCGAAGGTGCGAGAGGCGAAAGGTGCTAGTGTTTAGCTTAGCCGGTGGTCATGCAAGGAGGGCGCTAACAAAGGGAGAGTTGTACCCATTTCGCGATCTCAGGTATCATGAGATCGCAGAGGAAGAGTCGAAAGCCACGACTCACGAACTTGCGAAATAGCGAACCGTGAGAAAGAACCTGTGGATCGATTAGAAAGAGGATTCTAGAAGAGAATTTGAAAGAGTCGATCCGGTTCGAAGGGCATATAGAACGATCCTGTGAGCGGACATCAGTCGAGGGCCAATAGGGTCTGCACCAGTGTGGTATCAGAGCACAGAAAGGTTTCTTTGCTTTCTATAGCAGGGAAAAGGAAGATTCACCATGCCGCCGAGAAGAAGAGACAGACAAACACTCGATCCGCCAGAGGATAGGGAGATGTCGAGAAGAAGGGGTAGGCAGATGCCAAATCCAGCCATAGAAAGAGAGATGCATGACTTATGCGCCAGACTTGAGGACATGGAGACAGCACAGAGGCGCACAGCCGGTGTTGGGGATCTTAGTGATTCCAAAAGTGAGAATGAGGTCGAACATGAAGAAGAAGAAGTCACAGCAGAAGATGCAGCAAACGAACACCTTATTAGGGCTATTGCAAGGATGGGTGTTAAGGAAAAAATGGATATTCCAGTATACGAGGGAAACATGGATGCCGAAGAGCTTCTAGACTGGATTAGAGCTCTAGACACATATTTTGACTATGAAGATGTCAAGGAGGGCAAAAAGGTCAAACATGTTGTCACAAGACTGAAAGGACATGCAACATTGTGGTGGGATGAGCTACAAGCTGACATAAATTGCAAAGGCAAGCAGAAGATCAAGATTTGGGATAGGATGATCACGAAGATGAGGGTGAAATTCATTCCCAGGGATTACCAGATTACTCTATTTCGGAGAATGCAAAATTTGAGACAGAAGCTGATGACAGTGAAGGAGTACACTGAAGAATTCTACAGGCTAAACATCAGGGCAGGTCATCGTGAAAGTGATGATGAAAAAGTTGTCAGGTACATGAATGGTATGAGATATGACATTCAGGATGAGATGAGCATGATGACCATCTGAACGGTGGAAGATTCTTATCAGATTGATCTAAAAGCTGAAGAGAAGCTGAGCCGAAAGCATGGTCAAAGAGGCCGAGGCAGAATTCAAGCCAGAGGCAAATCAGTTGCCCAGGATAGAAATCAGAAACCAAAAGAGGACTGGAAGAAACCTCAGACTCAAACTGAGAGAGGTGGAAGTTCACAGAGAGGGAAGCATACCGAACAGAAAGGTCAGTATGCTGACGGAAACATTTTTCCTCGTACCAGAGGTAGAGGAAGAGGAAGAGGTGGAGTAGTGAAATGCTTCACATGTGGAAAGAATGGACACAAGTCTTATGAGTGTCCAGAAAAAAAAGAAAGAAGGTGGTGAAACTCACATCGCCAAAGCACAGGGGCGGAATGTTGAGGTAGAAGATGTTGAAGGCGGAAGATCGTTGATGATGTGAAAGGTTCTCTTAACGCCAGAGAAGGAGGTGGAGAACCCAGTGCAAAGAAACAGACTTTTTCAGACTGCTTGTAAGACCAAGGACAGGGTATGTAAATTCATTGTGGACAGTGGTAGCACGGATAATCTTGTTTCTACGAAGATGGTAGAAAATCTGGAGCTAGAGACGATTGAACATCCAAGCCCATACAGAGTTTCATGGCTAC
The DNA here is from genome assembly GCA_009831015.1 of Picea engelmannii. Taxonomy (NCBI): domain Eukaryota; kingdom Viridiplantae; phylum Streptophyta; class Pinopsida; order Pinales; family Pinaceae; genus Picea; species Picea engelmannii. The sequence continues at coordinate 38,031 of ML781610.1, read as the reverse complement.
AAAAAGGACATCAGGTAAATGTCACTAAACAATGTTTAGTTGAATTTAAGATAGGAGGGTATAAAGATGAAATACTCTGTGATGTTATTCCCATGGATGTTTGTCATTATATGAAAACAATGTGATTCATGATGGGAGGAAGAACACATACACCCTAGAGAAGAACGAGAGAACTCACATATTGTTGTCGATCAAGGACAAAGAGGTAAAACCTGAAGTAAGCAACACTGGACTTCTCATGAGTGGGAAGGAACTTCTTACAGAGGTTAAGAAGAAGGAGGAACTACAATTCATTGTGGTCAGGAAGCCAAAGATTGTTTTAACCAGTACAAGAGTAGATGATTTACTGGAAGAGGTTCAGAAACTGTTGGAAAAGTTTGTTGACATAGTAGTGGACGAACTACCTCGTTCGTTGCCACCAATCAAAAGTGTGAGTCATCAAATTGATCTCATACTTGGAGCTAGTTTTCCAAACAAAGCAGCGTACAGATTGACATCGTAGGAGAATGAAGAGGTCAAAAGACAAGTCCAGAATCTTGGACAAAGGTTTGATCAGAGAAAGCTTGAGTCTGTGTGTTGTTCCGACGGTGCTCATTCCAAAGAAAGATGGAGGCTGGAGGATGTGTACTGACTCGAGAAAAACTAACAAGATAACCATCAGGTATAGATTTCCATTGCCGAGAATGGATGATTTGATGGATTGCTTAAGTGGGGCCAAATTTTTTTCAAATATTGATTTGAAAAGTGGATATCATCAGATTCATATGAGAGAAGGTGATAAATGGAAGACAGCATTCAAGACAAATGAAGGGTTATACAAATGGCTTGTTATGTTGTTTGGCTTAACGAACGCGCCAAGTACCTTCATGAGGTTGATGAATGAAGTCCTGAAGGAGTTCATCGGAAAATTTTTCATTGTGTACCTTGATGACATACTGATTTTCAGTAAAACAGAGGCAGAGCATCTGAAACATTTGGCTACAGTGATGAAGAGGTTACAGCAAGAGAAGTTGCTGATAAACATGAAGAAATCTTCATTCATGAAGACAGAGCTCATTTATTTGGGGTTTGTTATTTCTACAGATAAGTTGAGGATGGATCCAGATAAGGTGGAGGTGATTAAGAATTGGCCATCACCGAAGAGTATATTTGAGGTAAGAAGTTTTCATGGATTGGCTAGTTTCTACCGGAAGTTCATCAGGAATTTCAGTGGAATTAGTGCACCGATGATGGACACAGTGAAGAAGAGACATAAGTCTTTTCACTGGAAAGAAGAGGCTGAGAAAAGTTTTAATTTGTTGAAAAGGAAAATCACGGAACAACCAATTTTGGTGTTGTCGGATTTCAAAAAGACATTTCAGGTAAAATGCGATGCAAGTGGATTTACAATAGGGGCAGTCTTGAGCCAAGAAGACAGGCCGATAGCATACTTCAGCGAGAAGCTGAATGAAGCAAAAGTGAAATACTCCATGTATGACAAGGAGTTCTATGCTATTATCTAGGCATTGAAGAAGTGGAGACACTATTTGATCCCTAAGGAGTTTGTCTTGTACAGTGACAATCATGCTTTGCAATTTGTGACTCAATAGGAGAAGTTGAATCAAAGACATGTTAAATGGGTTGAATACATGAAAAACTTTATTTTTGTAACTAAGCATATTTCTGGAACTGCTAACAAGGTTTCTTATGCTTTGAGCAGGAAATGTTTGTTGTTGCAAGAGTTCAAAGTCACAACACTGGGTTTTGATGATCTCAGGGACATGTACAGAGATGATCTAGATTTTAAGGAGGTGTATGAAGTAGCTGAGAATCCAATTCTCAGGGACAGAAGCCAGTGGACAGAATACATGATCCAGGAAGGATTATTGTTTAAGGGTAATCAACTTTGTATTCCAAAATGCTCCATGAGGGAGAATTTATTGAATGAGAAACATAGTGGAGGATTGGTCGGGCATTTCGGTCACGACAATATGTTCTCAAAGTTAAACGAGTGATATTTTTGGCCAAGAATGAGAGAAGATGTCAAAAGATTCATGGACAGATGTAGAATTTTTCATCATTCAAAAGGGAAGAGGAAGAATGTGGGCTTTTATCAACCATTACCCATACCTGACAGGTCATGGGATGCAGTCAGCATGGACTTCATATTGGGGCTACCGAGAACACAAAGAGGGTTTGACTCGATCTTTGCGGTAGAGGATAGATTTTCTAAGATGGCACACTTCATATCGTGTCAGAAAACTAGTGACGCAACTCACATTGCAAATCTGTTTTTCAAAGAGGTCATTCGACTTCACAGCTTACCAAGGAGCATAGTTTCGGATCGAGACACCAAGTTCGTCGGACACTTCTGGAGAACCTTATGGAAAAATCTGGGAACAAACTTGTCATTCAGTTCAGCTTATCATCCTTAGACGGATGGACAGACAGAAGTTGTGAACATAAGTTTGGGAGACTTGCTAGGGAGCTTGGTGACAGAACACCACAGTCAGTGGGATAATATTCTGCCACAGGCGGAATTTGCTTATAATGATTCAATCAACAGAAGCACAGGGTAGAGTCCATTCTAGATTGTTTATGGGATGTAGCCAAGAGGATTTTCGGAATTGAGAGATTCAGAACAGGATGCAACTAGGAGTGCTAGTGCAGAAGATTTTGCAGGAGCGATGAAGGAACTTCACAGCGAGGTGAAGGAGCGATTGCAAAACTCGAGCCAAGAGTATAAGCGTAGAGCAGATCAACACAGGAGACAACTTCAATTTGAGGTTGGTGATTTGATTCTGGCACATCTAAGAAAGGAAAGGTTCCCAAAGGGGACATATAACAAACTGAAGATGAAGAAGATCGGACCATGTAAGGTCTTGAAAAGATTTGGGGTGAATGCTTATGAGATTGAATTACCCGATAGGATTGAAATTTCTCCGATATTCAATGTCTCAGATTTGTACCCATACAAAGCTGAGGAAGCAGGAACAAGTGATGAACAACCAGAGGTTCAATGGACTAAACAGATGCCAGTTGCAGAGAAACCACAGATGGAATCCATATTGGACAAAAGAGTTAGCAAGAAGACCAGAAGAAAAGCATATTTTGAATACTTAGTCAAGTGGAAGGGACATCCAACTGAAGATGCCAGCTGGGAAAATGAAACAGAGATCCAGAAGCATGGACAGACTGTGCGAGAGCTCATGGATAGGAGCCCATGAAAATTTTCAAGCGAGGAAGTATGATGCAGGAGAATCACCAGCATCAAGCGAGCGTGGGGCAAGCACCAACGCATTTTGGCACATGATAAAATTGTTTGAAATATTTTTGAAGTTGGAAGCACCAAACTTAAATGAAACAATTAAGGAAAGGGCGTACTTCTTGATTTTAATCAGACCTTGAGCATCTCGCTCTCATCTGTAGTAGGTGAAGGCATTTATGTTAGTTATTGTAAGTAGATAGCTTTAATTTCCTAGATTTGACAGTTTCAGGAGCCAGAGGGAAAATGGATATAGACACCCTCACTTGTATCATTGTAACATTAGCAAGATTAGCAGCATTATGAGCATAGAGCATAGAAAAGAGAGCAGAGAGTTGTAATTGAAAACACCCATGTACAGAGATTTGAATTAATAGAAAGAGCTTCGATTCATGGTGTCGTATGTGTTCTATGTGTATGCATTGTGAATATTATGCTCATGGATGTTTACTTTCTGTTATACATTTGCTTTATATGTTGTGTATATGATTCCATGCTTTGTGTTTGAAGTCTGAGAGAGAGTAAGGAATGAGTTTCAATTGTTTCTCTATCTGAGCAAGAGTTCCTGCAAGGAGTGCAGTGAAGTTGTCCGCGAGTGCGTTGACAAGGGTTCAGAGTTTTATCTCTGAAAGCTCAGGAGGGTTAACGTTGTTCTCATTCTCGTAAAAGTGCAAGTTGAGCACATGAGCCGTGCAAGGTGTGCGCAGGCCGAGTAAGTCTCATAGTTTGCGAACCTGAGAAATTGTTGAAGGACTACTGTCGCAGGGAGTAAGCAGAGTCGAAGGACTTCAATTCTTTGAAGTAATTGAAGGATTCGCTGCAAGGAGTGTGTGCGGTAGTCTTCCTTAAGACTCGAATTTGGAGAAAAGATCAGGAAGTTTAGTGCCTTGAAGTATTGGAAGAAGGTGCAACAACGTTGGTTGTGGGAGGAAAGTTTTGCGAAGGAACACTTTGTTCATTTCGCAGAAATTGTTAAGGAGGCATTGGACGGTCCGAATCCTCCGGGGAGGATTCGCGAAGTCCCGGAAGCCGTCAGATCTCATAGAGGAGAAAGAAGGTTACGGTGGGTATTTTTCGTAGTGAAATCTCGGGAGAATTGGACCGTAGGATCTGAACCAACGAGGGTCATTAGATCACCCACTTATTTCGCATCTCGGGGTTTTGGGAGTTGGAAGGTCAAAACCTTTGCATCAAGATTCGTGAAATCATGAAAGGCGAAGTCCCGAAATAGCGAAGGAATCTGGGCCATTTGCTAGAAGGAGGACACGTGTCATGAGATCACCCGTATTGGGGACTCGAACATAGGAGGTTCGAAAGAGAAGTTTTTCAACTTTACGAGTGGCGAAGCTGCAAAGTTAATCAGGACCGTCCATCTGAGAGTGGACAGGTGGCGTGCTCGCCAACACGGAAGTCAGACTTTGTTGACCATTTCGGGGTTTCGTGATTTGGAGAGTCGAAAGTTCAACATCAGGACTCGCAAAGTCGCGAGGTCCGAAACTCCGAAAAAGGTAGGAAGTTCTGTGTGGGACATGCATAGACGACGTGTCGAAATTTCGTCGTTTCGGCATATTGGAGGATAAGAGGTTGAAACTTTCGTCCTGAAAGTCTCGAAGCGGTGAATAGTGAAGTCACGAAGTCACGAAGTCGCGAAGTGCCGAGAGCCAGCACGAGGGACACGTGGCAGAACCATACAGTGGGCCCAGGAAATAATCAGCCAGACACACATCACACATTTGGAGGAGTCAACACCCCGTTGACCTCTCACATCTTGAGAACTCGGGAGATAAGGGAATGAAAGCTCGAGCCTTCGACTCGCGAAGTCGTGAATAGCGAGAACGAGAGGAGAAAATTCAAATGTCGCCTCTTGGGGGTTCAGGAAAGAAGGTGCCAAAGGTTGAACCTTTGAACTCACAAAGGCGCGAGAGGCGAAAAGCGCTAGTGTTTAGCCTAGCCAGTGGTCGCGCAAGGAGGGCGCTGACAAAGGGAGAGTTGTACCCATTTCGCGATCTCGCATATCGTGAGATCGCAGAGGAAGAGTCGGAAGCCATGACTCACGAACTTGTGAGATAGCGAACCACGAGAAAGAACCTGTGGATCGATTAGAAAGAGGATTCCAGAAGAGAATTCGAAAGAGTCGATCCAGTTCGAAGGGCATATAGAACGATCCTGTGAGCGGACATTGGCCGAGGGCCAATAGGGTCTGCACCATTGGGACCATGGAAACCATTGGACAGATCCTCGCCTTCGGTGGATAGTCCTGTGAGCCAGTGGATGTCTTCTGTGTGAATTTGATATCTCCTATCCAACCACAGGCTTTTGTCGTGTACCCTGCTGATGAGAAACTTGGTACACCTCACTTCTCCAATGGTGTCGAAAACTGGTAAATCCCTAAGGTTCATAATGGTAGAGTTGAACAGATTAATAAACTTGATATTTGGCACAAATTGCACGCCTCCCAACTCATCTGGAGTGACACTTCAAAAGACATCAATGTTTATCTGAGGGAACAGAAGCTGGTCTATCAGGTCAAGGTCGAGGAGCTTGACTTGCTCGACCTTCCCTTTGAGATCGCCCACAATCTTGACCCGGGGGTCACAGGGATTGTCTGGTATTGCATCCTTTGAAACAACACTTCTTCTCCCTGTATCTCTCGACATGGTGAGTTTGAACTATCAGCAAATTCCACATGCGACACATGGATTGGGGATCACGACTGAGGGTCGAGGGATTACACAAGCTTTCTCACAATTCAGAATTCACAAATCACTAAGCTCTCTCTGGGAAAAAATGTATCCTACACCGAGTTCACAGAACCTATACCCAAGCTTAGCTGGCAAGTTCTGTAATAATTGTTATTCCTCATTAACACTATATACGGAACTTGGATCTGAGTTGTCTGACGGGACTAGTTAACGGGGTAAATATATCGGGTGATCTTGGAATTTACTGGGCAAATTGGTCAGGGGCATGGCCAATTCCAGATCTTACTATTTAACAGATGAGAATCTTGGCACGAATACTGATGGCATCTTCATGTATCACGACTTTATGGTTTAACTTAATTCGAACGGGTTACTGTAGTGGTAATAAAGGCTATGAGTTGATTGGGTTCGTGTGGCACATGGACTAGGATTGCATCCAGATTCACTCTTCCTCGGACCACAAAGGGGTCCCCGTCACACTTAATGACTATCATTAGTAAATTTATGGCTCTTCTGATCCTACGTTGCTAAGTAAGTAGTTCTGCATCAAAACAACACTTAGACAGAAAAAATGAACTACATGTTGCGGCGCAACAATGCACTCTTTGACTTTATTAACTGAATTCACAAAAATTGCAAAAAAAACAAATCTAACTACTATACATGCTCCTTCAGACTAGAGCAACAATACTTTAGCTTAGTTCTGATACATATAGGGTTTCAAGCGAGCGCCATTCACCCATCTTGGCCGCAACATATCATCCAGTTGCACGAGTTTGACTGATCCAGAAGGTCGGATCTCTGCAACTATAAATGGTCCCAACCAATGCATGCACAACTTGTCTGGATGTTTCTAGTATCGATTGTCATAAAGTAGGACCTTGTCTCCTTGCGCAAATGATTTGGTCTTAATGTGTCTGTCATGCCAAGTTTTCTACCTTGCTTTCTCAACTGATTGATGGAAGTCTGCTAAAAACTTGGTCTCTTCAAGTTATTTCAATTCCATGAGCCTCTACACAACTGATTCATCCTCCAACATGTGTGTATTCTGTGCAATATATAAACTCGGAGTAATGAATTATGCAGGTACCACAACCTCTTTCCCATAAACTAGTTGAAATGGAGTATACTTGTGGAGTTTCTTTGTGGTTGTCCTGTAAGCCCATAAAACTGTTGGGACTCTATCATCCCAACCCTCCATCTTTGTGAAACAAACCTTCATTATGTTGGATCATGTTGTCATTAATGTCGATGGTTTGATTGATTGATGTCATTTATTGATGTCAAGTTATTGATTGATGTCAAAGGATTGATTGATTGATGATTGATGTAATATAATATGTATTGTCCGTGATGAGAATGCATAGATGAAGATGGATCAATGAGTTGTCATTGATACATGATGAAGATGGATCGATGTGGTTCCATTGGTATATGATGCATTGTTGGAAAAATGTATAGATGACTCATTATTGTCTTATCATGATTGATAAG
>ML781610.1:0-13213 GCA_009831015.1 Picea engelmannii | reverse complement strand
ATTTGTAGCATGTGTGGTAGATGCACAAAACTCACAATGCACAGTATTTGGTATTGTTGAATACTTTTGAATAATGGGGCACTGTCTTGGCCCATGCCCATGGATTCGACAAATCTCACAATACTCAACTGATGGTGTTGCTTGATTACTTGGAAAAGCATGATATGGGGTTGGGGTATGGAATGGTAAATTCACAGATACTTGTGAAACTCCTTTCATGGGTCCTGGTGGGGGTCCCATTGGATTCTCAAGAGGTCCCATTCCCCTCATTCGTGGACATTTGTTCACCAGATGTCCTTTTGTGTAACATCCGGTACACCAGACTTGGAATTGTCTTGGTATGGGTATCGTCAATTCTTGAATATTCTCTGTAAGCGTTTATATTTTCCCTTGTAGTTGTGCCAAATTTGCATCTATTGGGGGTCTGGTCACTCTCAAGCTCCCCGAATATCCTGCCATGGCTTCAATCTTCATTGATTTCTCCAAGGCATCTGTCAAAGTGGATATCTGTTGCTACATTAACATAATCTGTGTCATTGGTAGCAATCCATGGATATACCATTCTCTTTGATGTTCTTCATGGGTCAGATGCGCTAACCTCCCTATAGCATCTTTGAAATTTTGGCTATATTCCCAAGCCGATTCACCTTCCCTTTGCTAAATTTCACGCAACTCAGACATAGCTTGTTGTTCTGACCGAGGTAGCTTAAAATCTGCTATGAATTTTGTTTGTACTTGGTCAAGTGTGAATGCTTGGCCTTACATTCCTGGCACTCCCGGCTCAGTAACCTTCATGTACCATTTGAGAGCACGACCTCTAAAGGTAGTCTGGAACTCAACCAATTTATTCACATCCATAGTTCCTTTGGACCTCCAGATTGCTTCACATAGGAACCAATGTTGCTCAACATCTTCGTCTCCCTTACCCCAGAATTCTGGGTATTGAGCAATCGAACCTCCCGCATTACCAACCATTGCTAATATTATTGCTCCTACCAAGATAAAACCTAACGATCCTGGTTGCGATCTACTAAGGGATCCCAATATCTTCCCAGTATTCACGCTTCCCAATTTTGACTGACTAACTGACTGTACTGGAACATAAATAACATAAGAATGTATTATAGAATTTACCACTTCTATAATAGACACTTGGGGTATGGGTGATTCGGGGATGGTGCCACTGGCTTCGGGGCAGGTTTCTTTGATATGGGGGGTCTCATTCTCATCCTCTGGAGCAGTCTCTTCAGCTTGATTCTCTATCTTTCCTGGCATTGGGGTTGAATCTTATCTTTATTCTCCAAGATCCATGTCGACTTCCTTTTCCCTTACTTCTAAACCTTCTCCTTCTTGTCCACCCTCCTGGGGACTTCTCTCTCTCTGCGCTTCCCTCTCACTTAATCTTTGACTGGCCAGTCTTTCCTGTCTTCTCATTTTTCACAACTCTTCCATCTTTCCTTCCTCTACTTCTCCTAGTCCGACCTCTTTCCGCAACTTCTCAGACTGTTTTACTGCTTTCTTTATCTTACCGCGCCACCACTTCTCAACTATGGTGGCTCTTTTCAAGGCTCACTCATCTCTTGAGTCCATTTCTTCCTGCTCCCCCATTTGTCAAAGAACCCTCTCCCCTCTCTGAGGCCATGACTGCACCCCAAAATCACCCCACCCCAAGCGAGGGTGTTTACGTTGCCATCTCAATCAGGTACATAGTCAACATCCCCTCCTCCATCAAGAAAACCTTAATCCACAGGGGAATTTATCTCAACAGTCTTCCCCTTGCGTCTTTCTTGAAATTTGCTTATGCATGTGAAAAAGATTGATTATTCTCAACTGCAAACTCAATAATATATCCTTCTAATGTTGTATTGACTGAGAAATCGATCACTCGCGTTACTGGACGATCGAGCCGATGAAGTGCTACGATATTTTATGTATCCCAAGCGTAGGTCTTCTTGACTCGTTCTTGGAATTCTGAATCTTCTTGGAGCCTATCTATCCAGTGGAAAATTTCTTTCGGGAACTTAACCGAGAATATCTCGTACTAGTCACTCGATCTTTCTGAGTAAAAGATAACCTCCCATGTATCTTTCACAGATTTTCCTCTTAGCTCTACTTCTTTCCATATGAAGGCGTCACAATTTCTCTCCCACCACTGGTGAATATCAGATCTGTGAATCCACAGAAGCATTCTCCCTACAGGTTCCCTTTTAATGCAGGTCCCGACAACAGAACGATTTTGTTGGCACAGAATTGATCAGACCAGGATCCTTCTCAGGTTACAAACAAAAGGCACCGAGTAGTCTAGAGTGCTAGCATTTTCATCTTCTCTGAAGAGAAGAAGTCTCACCCGAAGCGCAACCAAGACAGAAAAATAGGGAAGAGCAAGGAGAATACTTAGGTGGGTTTCCAGAACCTTCAAGATTCACCATGATCTTGCGCAAGATAGACTAACTACAGAACATATATGGACTCATTCATACTGGAACTGAAGATACTCAAGTTGCGAAGGCATTTATAAACAGAGATAACATATTGATCTTATCAAGCATAAAGAAGTATTGTAAAGAGACAATTCATAAGCATAAACACATAATGACACAATAATTTCAAAATTTTAGGTCCTTCTTTATATATTAGCAGCAGAGTTTCTTAGATAGAATCTCATAGATACAACTTAGTACTCTGTTACAAACTCCCGACTCCGGACTCGTGTCATAGAGCTCTATCTACCCTTTTTCCCGGAACTGTATACAAATTACAACTACATAACCTTTTCTCAACTAAACCCAACCATACTCAACACTAACAACAAAAACCCAACCTTATCAGCCAACCAACCCTTTTACAATAGTATGCATTTCATATATAGGATGAGTGGAATCTTCTGGCTTTGGGCTCACATGTTTTCTTGTTCTTGTTCTGTTGTAACTACTTTTGCCTTGCTGGCGTTGCGTTGTCCCTTTTCGCAACCGCTTTCTATTTCTTTACTTGCTCCACTATCCAACTCTTTTGTAGCTTGTGCAACTCGCGTTTGACCAAAACTGGGACTGTAGTCCTCCTTGCACAACTTATAACCAAAAACAAAGGGCCCAACAGAGGGCTCAATCAAATCTGCAAGCGATATGTAATTTTATTAACATAAAACTATATAATAAAAAATTGAAAAGTTATAAAACATAATTACAATAATTAAACGAAACTGAAACTATACTATAAAGGTTTATAATAAACCTTTGATTTATTAAAGAAACTTTAAAATAAAATAAAATCAATCTAAATGTTAAAATCCTATAAAAATGATATTTTATTGTATTTATTTGAAATTAAACTAATTTCTTTTAAGTTTGATTATTTATAAAAATGGTTTTTGTTTTTATTTTTTTATTTAAATGTTTCAAAACTAAAAATTTGACAAACCTTAGTTATAGGTCATGAAAATTTCCAAATTTTATGAAAATTTGGACCATTTTACAACATGAGAAGCAAAATAAGTGGTTTCAATGGTTGCACCTTGATGAGTGGTGGTATAATTTCACATATCACACGTCTACCAAGATGACACCATTTCAAGCTTTGTATGGATATGAACCCTCGAACTGGAAGGAGCTAGCCACATGTGAAATCAAAGTTCTAGCAGTTAAATATCAATTAGAGGAAGATCATAAGGATGTTCAATTACTCAAAGAAAACTTAACAGTTGCAAGAAATTGTATGAAGCAACAAGTTGTTCAACACATGACTAAAAGAGATTTTGAATTGGGATAATGTTTGTTTGTAAGATTCTAACCTTGTAAATAGTTATCTCTTAAACAAAAAGGAAAAAATAAATTGGCTCCAAGGTTTTATGTACCATATCAGATTAACAAGAAAATCAATCAAGTGACTTATGGGTTAGAATGACCCGATACGAGTTGTATCCACAATGTTTTTGCATGTGTCATGCCTTAAAAGGGTATTGGGGCAGAATCAAAAGGTGCAAACTATGCTTCCCATCCTGGTTGATGGATTAAAAATTATTTTGGAGCTAGAGGTTGTTATTGCCACGAGAGAAAAAATATCGCATTCTCGAATAATCAAGGAATACATTATTAAATGGAAGAATCTTCTAGAAGAAGACGCGGTTTGGGAGTCGGAGCATTTTCGACAGTTATATCCTTCATTACCTTTGCTTTGAGGACAAAGCAATTTTAAGGGAAGGGCAATGTTATATACATATTTAATTTAGGATAAAAATAAACCGTAAATAAATGACTCGTGATTATTAGATGACATGATTATTTAAAAAGTCACGACTCTTATTCATTTCCCATGTAATATATAATCGTGGGCCTTTTGTAAACAAATATATCATCATCAAATATATTTTAAACATAATCTGTATACACATTTTCTAGTATTGTTATTATCGGGCTTTATTTTTCCAACATGTACACCACACTAACTCCTTTCTAGCTTTATCTTTCATCAACTATTGAATTTGATAGATTAGGGAAGACAACTAGTTTTGGAACTATGTTATTTCAACGGTCAAGCTAGATGCACTAATAAGTGCATTTATGCGGTGCTTATTTTAGAGACTGACTCTGAGGGGCCAATCTTTGCCACATCAATGAGATCCTAGTCAAGTGAAGGAGCCACACTATAAACCCTATTTTCCATAGTGCACCATGGATTTCATAGGTTAGCCTATTCTTTAAATCTATAAACCTCTGATCATACACCCACACATACTCCCCTAATATTCGTTTAATGTCTTTAAGCTCCATAGTGCTTTGTTTCTCTATCTTAGGCTTCTAGAACTTAGATATGGAACTATGTTTCATATCATCCAATTTCCTCACCATACCATATAGTGCATTGTACACACATTTCATGTACCACGGTAAGCCCTCGTTAAAGCAATTTGGAATTTCACCTACTTAGCATCTATAAAAGTGGTTTTTGTGTTCCATATCACTTCATATAGTTTTATTCATTATATTTGACACCTTTTCTTGGAAAATTTAGGTAAATGCAAAGTGGAACTCCTTTATGTTCCAACCATGTTGCCAAGTAAAGTACCTATAAAAACAAAACAGTTTGGACCTTGGCTGACTCACTAGATTATGAACGCTAATTAAAAATAAAATACCACTAATAATTGGTCTATTGCCCCTAGATAAATTTCCACTACTACTTGACCAACTTCCACTACCAGTAGACATAATCACACCACTTCCTTGTAAACTTGTACTATTAGGAGGTGCAATCATGAACTAAGGAAATTAATATTACCTAAATAGGATTGGTATGTGCATGGGGTGGTGCAAACATAGGGTTGGCTTCATTATCTTCTACACTTACCATGTTAGCTACTATGGTCTCTTCCTCACTAAACAACCAAGCCACATCTACCAATGGTCCATATGGTTGCGAATTTGTATAAATGTTCCCATCAATGGTTTGTCATAATTATCTTCAAATGTGCTCTTACAGTGTTTCCAACCAATCAATCTACACATTGACACACACATACTCATTGATCATTCTCCATTTGTCCTTCAAACCTTGTAGAAGTCTTCCCACTCCCTCTTCGCCTCTTTGAACTCTCTTCCAACATCAAACCTCTATCTTGCAACCAACAACTAGTGTTTTCTTCTCTTCTCTTGAAACTCTCTAACTCCCTTAGTCTTGACTCGTTACTCCCCTCTACACTAATGTCTCTTCTCAGGGCTTCATTATGCTCTATGATTGCTTGCATTTGGTTTAGCCATCACTAATCATTCATTGCAACTCTTCACCGGGCTCAGTCAATGCTTTCTTGGGCTTGTGTATCCTCCATGGTATTTCTTTCTTCAAATCTCGTCCTTGCCAAAACCATGATAATCTACACTACAACACAAGGTTATATGCCACCTTGGTTGATGGGTTAAATCCAATATCTCCTCCTCCATCGATAACATTTTGACACAACTATGAATCTCGATTACCAACTTTTACCTGGGGTCCTTTCATAAGGTGTTCCTCAACTCACAAGTAAGATTAACACAACTATATTGTGAACTCCACAATACACCCCTCCAAGGTACCTTTGACCCATAAATCACTACTTTATCTATGGGGTTATTGTGACTATATAGTGATATCAAGATTTGGGTATTCAAAGTATTCTTCTTTCCTTTCTTCCATACGCATTTAGGATCCTCAACAATCTTTCATAGGCATTTATGCAAGTTCACTAGGAACTCAACCTATAAAATCTGGTACACCTCATTGAAAATAAGGTCATCATTAAACTTTTGCATGCCCCATCCGATCAAAGAAGCTTCTTGTTTCAGAAAGAAGTCCACATGAGCATCAAACTAGTCTTGAACTTGTTATTTCACAAGGATCCTCTTCATACTATTACAAACCCACATGTATCATTATAAGGTCTCGACAATAGAACCATTTGTTGGCTAAAAAGAGCAGACCAGGGTCCATGGTGGTGTCCAACAAAATGTTTTGGTTTAGCACTGACATTTCAATCCTTGAAGTAAGGAAGGTCTCACATGAGGTGCATTGCCAAGACTTCAATTATATGGAGGAAGTGGCAATAATAGGGATCAACAACTATTGATACTCCTATCTATTTACATATATACTTCATTCCCATAATTGTTAGTTAAGCATTCTATCGTAAAGATATTTCATCCATCACAATATTCAACTAAATAAAGAAGAAGTAAACATCATCCATATACATAATAAGTTTTAAAATGAACATCATAGGAGGTACTTCTTCATTAATCTCATTGATAAGTAGGTACAAAATCATTCCATAAAAAATAATCAACATATATCACATAATCAAAGCCAATTTATATAGCCTGTATCATATTATCTATCTAATCATTTTTTGGCCTCATCATATAAATTTATACATAATCACTCTAAGGTGCAAAGACTAAGTTAGAACCCTAGAACAACTAGCCATATCTAGCTGCGATTAATGGTCATAATCTAATCAACAACTACTTAGCTGATTGCATGCAATCCCTTAGGCACATTTCATCTTGAAAATAAGGGATCACATCTCATACAATTAGTTATTTGTCTTTTCCATCCGCCTTTCTCATCCTATTTTCACATGCCAATTGTCCTAAATCCGAAAAATGGTGGCACAACTCTAGTTTTGTGTTGTTTGACTCCACACCACCTCTTACTATCACCAAAGCAAAGGGGCCAACTTGTCTGGTTGGAGTGGCCCGAGTGATATATCAAACTAGTCCTTTGTAGATTTTAATGAAGGATTAGCCGTCAATCTTATTTCTGTAAGTCCTATGAATTCAAAAATGATGCTACATAATGTATGTTTTCATATTGTATTAATACCAATTCTAATTATGATTTCCACTATAAGAATACTTTTCTTAGTACCAATTTTGCTGTCTCTTTTTGTAATCTACGAGTAATTACAACAACATTTTTTTTCATGTGGTTCACGACACCGAAGATCGATAGCTCGCTACGCCCATGGAAAATCCCTCTACGAGAGAACATGGGGAGGCCAGGATTGGCGGGATATTGATTGCTCAACAACATGAGCAACATACTCAACAACAAGAGTATCTTATAGACCCATTAAGGGCATCACATGTCTACTTACAAGGAATTGAACCTAGGCGAGGAGGATAACAACCAATCCTCCCAACCACCCAAGCTACATCCAATGGACAAGTAGTTGCAACAACATTATTTGTTGGCGCACTCAATTAACAAATAAGAAGCTTAAATTATTGTAGATAAAGATGAAGGCATTCTTCTGTACTTAAAATCCTTTTTAGGTGAAAGACAAAAATGTGTTATAGCACAAATGAGGCCTTTAAATAGATCTTAGGAACATAACATAAACTACATTTTTTAATCTTTAAGCACTTTTCTCACCCATACTCTCCCATGTACAACTTGAATGTGCCTAATGGTTACGAACATGTGTTTTCTCCTTGGAGCTCATATGTTCGAATCCGAAAGGGTAGGGTATGTACACCTCTATAGACTATATAGTCAAATCACTGTGTAGAGAGGTCCCTTGTCCCATAAACAAGAAAGTCTCATACACCAATTTAATGTCTAGCCAAATTATAACCTTAAATTAGATTACTATTATTATACATCACTCACCTTAAATATTCTCTCAAAACAAATCAAAAAAACCATTTATCAAAGTGTGAAAATAACTAGAAAACAATTTAATACTGTTTTAAGAACCGACTCACAAATGTATGTACTACTTTGAAACAAAGAAGATACAGCATGATTCAATTTCCAACAACAATTTAATATTGTTTTAAGAACCAACTCACAAATGTATTTATTACTTTGAAACAAAGAGGAGGCAACATGATTCAATTTCCAACATTGCAGAAATAGAGAAGTGGCCAATTGCCTATTCAAAGTTTAGCTTAAGCTTTGGCTGTCTCCCATTTGCATTGCCAACACCCATGTGATTATTTTATTTATAACAAAATGGTATGGGTGATTTGTAAAGCTCAAAAGGCCTTTTCACCCTTGTATGTGGTGCAATGGAATATGGTGTCCACCTAAACGTTAACAAACACCCATTCTTTTGATTTCCAAACAAATTAAAACCATTTGTAAGGATGACATGAATCGTAACTACGTCACCCTCGTCGTATCTACTAGCAATCAAGAGGAGTAAGATTTAAGAAGCGTACGACATAAATCTATCTTGGTTAGGCTATACATATCCTATATGTGCAAGATGCGCTGATTTGAAAACGTATCTTCTAATATTTTGGTTAGTAAGTAAGAGTGGTTACATAATATTTTGGTTATTAAGTAAGAAAGAGTGGTTACATAATGATTACATTATAAATTATATTTATATATATATTTTTAAAGATTTGAAGGAATTTGTAATTGGTTGAGATTATATGGATAATGGTTATGTTTAAATTTGATTGATGGTCAATATAACGTCTAGATTAATGTTAACAATATTTAACACAAAATTTATAACTTAGTAAAAGCTGAAATGTCTCAAAAACACATTAAAGTAAAACTTTATTTACCTTCATAATCTTATCACAATAAATCAACATATCACTAAAAAAAAAATTAAACCCAAATAAAAAATAACAATCACACTACCTCACTATCCACACTATATCACACTATATCCATATGACAATATTATCACTTTATTTTCAATCACATTATTAAATATTAAATAAAGCTATACAACTATAACCATGTGACAATATTATCACTTTATTTTCAATCACACTAAAACTATAACCATGTGACAATATTATCATTTTATTTTATTTTCAATCATTGAGTAAAACACACCACTTTCATCTTTTGGTGAAGCATCCATATCCAGTCCTTTCATATATTTAAACTCCGATGACATCTCTTTGTCCAATGAACTTTGAAGGGCCCACTTGTCTTGCAAAATCTTCATCGCAGATATATCCTACAGGCTGCAACATATATACTAATTGACACTTGTCCATATACTATTGTCAAAGGTATTCCTTGTGGATGAGAGAGCCTCGGATAGTTACATGGCTGACCCAATCTTGTAAAACACTAAAAATTAAAACAACCCACTTCAAAACCTATAAAGGAGTAGGTAATGCTTATTCGTAAAGCGTGATTGAATCCCATTTATCAGGACATACAACCTATGTATCCCGAGGGTTATCCGATAGAATCTATACATGTGAACCTACTCAGCCAATCCACGTAAGGACAAGAGCGGTTTTCTTCGAAAAACAAATCTGTGGGCACATCAGGCAACAAACAATCTCTGAAATCGGCTTGAATTATAGATGTCGCTCATGCATTCCAATGGTCTGCTGCAGCCTTGATCCGGTTGTTTTCTCATGGGTTTGAAGTATAGGGCAGTCTTGCTATCCCCCAAAAGTGCAGGATTTGTTTATTAAAATTGGTTTTTGATTGAAATGCCAACAGCCCACAGCGTTGTTCCTGGATTTTCTGTTGTATTTCGAGGTTGTCTTCTGCCTTGGGGTATCTTGGAGGCTTCAAAACTGGGTGTTGGTTGCATTCTGAAGACTTGGGCAGTTCTATAATTACCCCCCAAAACACTTCGGAACAAATTTATAATAGCCCATATCCTTGATCCCGGCTTTTGCTTTCTTCTGCTTTATTTTGGCACATGGTATCCTGAGACCAGGCGTTTGCCAAGCTTTTGCTCTCTGTGCTGTTTGAAGACGGGGGCAATTTTGTGATCTTCCAAAAGCTGCAGGCTTTTATAATACATTTTTCATTGAAATTTAATAGCCCACATCCCAGATCCGGTTTTCTTCTTCTCTCCCTGACAAGATGGTAACTCTGAATCTTGGTGTTTGCCACTATATATTGGATCACATATATGGAGCCTTCGTGCACAGAATGAGATTGGCTCCTCCCTTCTTCTCAGCTGGGTGGGGAGGCCCCAAGCTTGATCTTTTGGAAAAAATGACGAAACAGTTACTCTCTCAGGGCTTGGTAGAGGTTGCTGCACAGCGCTGGCCGCCGAGGATCATTCAACCGCTGTGGAAAACAGTGTGGGAGAGCAGGACTTCTCGTCTGCAGGAAGGGATTTTTAAGACTCCATGTGATGAGGAACTGCTCAATGCTCTGCCTATTGAGAGTTATACTGCCAGGGTTGCTTTCTTGACTCCGAAATATGTACCTTCTCACAATATGGCCTGCGTCGTGCATCTTGCAGGTAAACACCTTATTTTTAGCTAGGTCCCTATGATTTTTTTCCACTGAAAAAAATCATATTGTATTATTTTTGAAGGAGGAAATTACAATACATTTAGTATTATGCCCGATGCATAAGAGCCAACTATATACCACCAAAACAAAAACTAATCCAATACACCAACAAAAAAGCTCTAAGCCGAGCTCAAGAAAACACCCAGCCTGAACCATCAAGAGAGGCAAGACAAAAACCTGACTCAAGGTCAGTCCCTAGCCTGCACAGGCCCATATACTTCTTGTGGTCTTAATAAATAGAATTGTCAAAACAGCTCACACGAAACATAGCCATGATGAAAAGAAGTGAAACCTACGGAAAATGAAAAGGGGGAGTAATTGAAATAACTCCTTTTTCCTCCTGGATATGGATCAAACCGGCCTCCAATGTCACCCCTTCTTTGGAAAGGGAATCTGCTTTGCTATTGTGTTCTCTGAAGATGTGTGCGAAGGAAATCCAGTGGAACTTAGTCCTCATCTCTGAAATCTGATCCATTACGGCTTGAAGATCTAAATTCTGAATTCTGGATTTGTTGTTTAGCCAATCCACAGTAAGCTTGTAGTCACCATAGATCCGAAGATTAACTATTCTCTTCTCAATAGCTATTCTGAGAAGCACTGCTAGGGCTAAAAGTTCTGCCCAATTGTTAGATCCTGCTCCCAAGCCCAGTGAAAAAGAGGTGCAATGAGTTGAGTTGAAGAAGAGACAACCAACTATTCTGCACTTCCCCAGGTTGTCCTTGGAATAATGATCAAGGGAACCCCATGGGCGAGAGCCATCTATCACCACTGTTCTATCTGGCCCTGTGATGATTCCTTTACAGCCTCTTTACAT
This sequence comes from Picea engelmannii, assembly GCA_009831015.1. Taxonomy (NCBI): domain Eukaryota; kingdom Viridiplantae; phylum Streptophyta; class Pinopsida; order Pinales; family Pinaceae; genus Picea; species Picea engelmannii. The sequence goes on along the minus strand of ML781610.1, from coordinate 1,626 downwards.
TCCTCATAGCAGAATTGTACCCTGTAGAAGACTTGTTCAAGAGTATAGTATAGGCTATGAAATATGATCTCGTTCCGAGAGCACCAAATAACCCAGCTGACAGCAATGAGGAAAGCTTTATATTTACTCACATCCTTGCCCTCATACCAACCTTTGATAGCACTGGACAATGAGACCCCTCCCCATTTCCCTGCTCCTTTCAATGTCAGACAAGCTGCCCAGACTTCCTTGGAAAAATGGTACCCTACAAACAAATGACAAACAGAGTCCAGACTCCCTATGTTGTCTACACAGCATACAACTACCCAGGCCTTGTTTAGCTCTATTTTGCAAGAAACCTCAGGTAGGCAGCCTGTTTGAGAGGGCTAACCAGAAGAACAACTTAGCCTTTGGAGCACCTTTCATCATCCATATTGAATGCCATCACCACTCTTCTGACATCTTCTGTGAGTAAGGATGCATAACCTAGCCTAGTTGTATATGCACCAGCCGATGGGTTTTTAGACTACAAGAGTTCATCATACACGGGCTTTAATTTCACAGCACTGTTTATGAGTATCTGCGTGTACTCATCCCATTCTTGAGCCATCATACCTTCCAATAACGTGCTTGTAGGGGGATGATTGAGAATGATTGCTAAATGCTTTTTGGATTTCTTATATTGTTCACTATGTAAACTGTCCACTTAAAGGCATCAATAACATTGCACGGGTTGGGAGTACGTTAAATGAAGCAAAAATGCTAAATGGCCTCACCTAGGGTGACCAAGGTTAACCTAGAGGTTTTGGATTAGTGAGCATTGCTAGAGCAATGGCAAACGAGGAGGGGAGACAACATGAATTGAGATCAATTTGATTACAAGTCTATTGTCCACCAGATGTGATTTTAGCTTTCACTTGTACTTTGACAGTTTCCAAGCTTTTGGTCTACTACATAACTCATTGTGCACATTATGATTATTCCCATGTTTTAAAAGCTAGTATGATGTCATGCCATAAAATGTTACCATATATATATATATATATATATATATATATATATCAATTAAAGAATATCAGTTAATAAAACCTCGAACTCTGATGTGATTGGTTTACTCATATGTGAATGGGTCAATCATTATCGTGTAACTTAATCGGCCATAGAACAACTAATGCATCAATTATTTGTGTGGGTTGTCTCAAGAGTCAAGAGGTGTTTTTATGGACCATGGCTACTATCTGACCTCTATTTCAATAACTCGCAATATATATATATATATATATATATATATATATATATATATATATATATATAATTTTTATTTTACCGAAACAGAAATATTATTATATATAATCAAAAGGCTGCAGCCGAGGCTAGTAGCAATACACATAGAGCTGTTCTAAGGTTTTCCAACATACAAAAACAGTTATCTGGGACTAAAAAGAAGCTTACAACATACTAAGAAGTAGATATTCCAAGTTGAGCTACATGTGGGCTGCTTCATAAAAACACCTAACAGCCTAATAACACAGAAAAACATAAGTTTTAACAAAAAACATGGAGACTAGCTACTTCTTCCTGACTGTCATTTGTGTGAGGAGAGTTCTGCTTCTCTATTTCCATTGGATCCTTTGGCTGATGAACTGT
>ML781609.1:903935-914491 GCA_009831015.1 Picea engelmannii | reverse complement strand
TTTTAATTTTTTATTATTTAGTTTTGTTTTATATGTATTTTTTATTATTTGTTTTGTTTTTATTTGTTTTTGTTTTAATTTTTATTTGTTTAGTTTATTAATTATGTTTCTAATTTTATTCTTTTTAATATTTTAATAATTATTAATTACTTATTCAAAAATAATTATTTATTAATTGTTTTAATTTATTATTAAAACTATTACTTATTACCCTAATCTAAGTACTAACATGCTAATCTAATTTACTAATTATCAATCCTTAACAATGTTCACTAATACTTATTAACTTATTGTTTTTCATTTACCCTAAGCTTGTCTAACATTAATTTCGTGCAGGAATGATTGATGGGCGAGATGTGGCAAATAAGATGAATGGACAGGGGAGTGATCGACGCAACAGTGAATGAAGGATTGAGAAAAATGGATGGAGGGGCAAAGTCATCCGAGGAAACCAGTCAAGCCATGAGATTTATTCACGAGAGCAAAAATAGATGGAAACTGAATAATCAGATTTCCTATAATTTATAGGACCGTAACAACCTGAAAAATGCACCCTTTCTCATTGTTTATGCTTTTCCGATATCATATAGAATGCGATGAAAAGAGCATATGCAGATTCAAAGGAGTAGCAACCCAGAAACAAAAAATAGAAAATCGAAATAAAACTGAAATAATACTCTGCAAACATTTAAAATGGGCGTATTCAGGCTTTATATCTCCAAATCTGACTGAAATGGTCGTATCTTGGGAAAAAGAAACATTTTCTAGTGAAAAAAAAAAACATTCCTGACTTAAGCAAACACTGCGAATGCAATGGAACAATCCTCTCATCCTAGAAATGTATGGAAATGGCATAAACTAGAGATGAGGAAACTCGGCTTCACGATATCGATCTACAATGAGAGAGGGTCTTCAAATAGGCTCTGATACCATGTTCGACAACACAAGTATTCCAAAAGAGGATGAAAATCTTCAATAACTGCTCACACAACTAGATGAAAGATCAACACACCGATATTTTGACGTGGTAAAACCCCTACGTGGAAACATCCATGGCTCTAACTGACGTGGTTACTTGGAGAAATGTATTAATGGAAAATAAAAATATTACAAAGAGATTTACAAGAGATTTTCTCACTATCGATCATCGATAAATGACCCTCCATGCTCGTTAAATAGAAATCATGGACCAATTAGATGTTAAGCCACAAATCAATGTAGTCGTTAATATTGAGGAGAACATGAATTGTCAGATCACTCTATGTCGAGAACATATTGTCCCCATCAGATTTACTAACTAAAACTACATACTAATTCATAGTAAAGAAACAAAATAAGAAACACACTTTTAACTAACGACACATTAGACCAAGTAGATCTTAACTAAATTTTAAGTGTCTAAATATCCTAACAACATAAAAGTTCACTAATTAGGATTTTCCATCAAATTTTCGTTTATGTGTTGTGTTATATTTCTTTACATGATATGAGAGATCCTTTAATATTAAGGACTTGGTAATTCCATGGTAGTGTTCCATGGGAGATGAAGTATGAGTTGAGATGATGGTGCTAAGATGCACATGAAGAAAATCAAAACAAGCTACCTACACCAAAAAAAATATAGATTTAGATTGATTGGAAGGTGAGGAATTAAAGATTGAACATGTAATGGAAAAGAAAAGTGTGATATGTGACTAGATCTCATGAAAATCAACGTCAATCATAACAAGAAATTTTCCAAGTAAACACACATAGATATAGTTTAGATCTAATTTATCACAAAGAAAATCTACAGATCAATATATTTACAATGTATTTTCTATTGTATATCAAATCAACGTTGAGGTTTCGTGCACCATGTATAGGCATTCACTATTCAAAATCTCCATGTATGTTCATTTAGGATCCCATGGATCTATGATCTATAGTATATGATTTTCATAATAATCAACATTTAAATCAATATGCACCAGTGATCTAGATAATGATACCAATCTAGAAAATTGTTGTAAAAACAAATATAGAGACCTTCTAAACATTTAGCACCATATTTTATTGTATTCATATATTCCACTATAGATCCTAGCAATTTCTCATTTTGACCTTCAACTGGAAATTTGTCACAATTTTTTATTTTCACAAAAGAAGCGAACAAATAGTTTGCAATGTAATCGATGTCATTGTTAACGACAATAGACATTATAATTTGAAGCTCCCTATCACTGCTGCACCTTAACAATATTGTTGTAAAGCTACAATTTCTACACAATTCATGAAAAGAACAAGATCTACTAGAAGGCAGGTTGTGGATAAAACCCTGGCAGAATATAAAATTGGACTTCTCCCATTTCCAAGAATCCACTCCTGCAATTAGTCATGGGATCCATGGAGATATGAGATACTTTTTCCATCGGTATTTTTTTCTATTTAATCTATTACCCATGTCTATGTGTGTGAAAGGAAATTTGTCCGTGGATTACATAGGTGCCTTGTCCAAGGGTTTGAAATTCTCAAATGTGCCCAGCCTTGATGTTTCATTTTAGTTTGTCCTTCAACTCACGTGGAACGCCTAACACAACCAATATCCCTCCATTATCTATGCCCATGCAAAGTCCATATGAAGAGTAGAAGCCCCACACAATCCTCCAAGTCTCATGCTTGAGGCAACTCAGATCTGCATCCCAAGTGATCAACATGCTCCAAAATTTATTTTCTAGCTTGTGGTTGGTTGCAAATTGACGAGAACACATATGTTATTTAGTGGTTTGTTTAAAGAGTTATTTAATCACTTTTCATGTGATTGTACGCACATCTGGAGAAACGAAATGCATGAAATTCTTATTTATTTATTTATTTGGGACTTTTTGCAACTATTGAATGCAAAATCATATGAATCAAAGGTTCCTCTTATCTTTTCACATGATTTGCATGGATTTGAGTTGTATGAACAAACCAAAATAAATTTCTCTTCATGGGATTTTCTTCCTAAATTCCTACTACCATCACTAGCAAGCGCATCTTCCCATTGCCACTTACCAACAAAGCCAAACAAAATCATGAGTAGAATTCAAATTTATGGGTTGCTTCTATTCAATATGGAAATAGTTTTCAGGCCACTGGCATGAAATTGTGTTGGCACCTAAAGTTGTGGGTAACAATCACATGCACGCACAAGCAAAGTTTTGTGTGTCTGTTCATTTTTTGCGCCCACTCAAGAAGTTGCACAGTGGGTGATAGGAGGCGCATGTGCTAGTTCAAGTTTTGTTGATGCAGGCTAATACAAGTTCTACTAAGGCACGTCGGTCCAAGTTTTGTGTTGCATGACAAAAAGTAAGAAGACATCACATGCATGCTAGAATCAAGAAAATAATCTTAGGAAATATTTCCAAAACATTACTTTAGGCAACACGAGAGATTGTGAATTAATAAGGGGATGAGATGGAAAGGTAGTTAATACTGCCACGACTCCAAAGAGGCTACATGGACTACATGCGAATGATAGAATAGTGTGGGAATGGAAGTCAGAGGAGCGATTGGGGAAGAACTGAAAGTGATAGAGTAGAGAAAATAGTAAGATAAAATGGAGGAATGATGACAGAAAGAAGGTTACGCAATTGCCTAGTTAGTCAGCTAGTTGGTTGGTAATGTGTTGAGAAGAGTTTGGCTATGTTTTGTAATGCTTCTAGTTGTGAGTTTGTCTTTGTAGTATCTGCAGATTATAATAAAGGGTGCATGGCACTATGTAATGTAATTTTTGGAGAATGGATAAGAGCGCAGGGCATTGTTGCTATCAATTGTTTAGTTTCTTAATGTGTGTCTGTAATTGGTTGAATGAAGATAATAAAAGCTATGATTATTCCTCTTCTATGATGTGTTTGGTATGTTTCCATTGAATGTATGTTCTCATGTTACATGTTGTTAATTATTAAATATAATGAAATGGAATGTATCAATGCTATCCCACATGTATTCCTATGTACGTAATCCTTCATCATCGACAAAATACCATATAGTCTTTGTGATTCTCAAGGCATCTTGGGTGAGATGTTCTTTAGTCTTTGGCTAGGTATTGATATGTTGACACCTTGAGGTTTATGTTGGTAAACTTTGGACCAACCCTGGGTCTTTAACCCCCCCAACGTTAATAAGGAAGTGTGCAACCATAGACAGAGCCAACAAATTGCAATATTTTTTGGGTTACAGTGAAATGTTTTTGTGATGAGCTTGGACATTTATTTTTTCACCCATTTTTTCAAACATTAAAAGTTTTAAAGAGGAAAGATTGAGAAACTTAATAAAATTGTTTATTTTTTGAGTTGTGTTCTTGGTCAGTCCTGAAATAGAATAGGAACTATGCAGTGGTGAGTGATCTAGATGGCTACTTTGAGTCTAATTTTTAATTTTGAAATATTGAAAATATCCTTGTAATTTTTCATACAACCATACACACATTGGAGTACAAAGAACTTAATGCAATTTGAGCATAATTAATTCCAATCAATTTCATGCAATTGAGAAGTTGCAACACATAATCAAGCAATCAAAATTTCAATCACATTAGTAATTTTTAGTATTCAATGAGAAATCAACATTAGCATCAATTCAACATCAATTTTGAACAATGTACTTGCAATAGTTTAAGTGTCAAATCAAATAAAAATTGAATTGTATTATAACTTGCAAATATTATTCTTTTGTAAGTTTACTTATCAAGATGAATTATACATATTGGGTGCATTTTCGGTTGAACCCGACACTTGTGACTTGATTAAGTTATTGTAATTATGAGTCTACAATGAATTGGTTCAGTTATTGAATTGTATGTAGGATGGAGTTGCAAGAATCTCATTTTTGTTGTCAAGTTAATTGTAATCTAGACCTACCTACACAAGTAGGTTCCATTTAGTTTTTCAAATGGAGAAAAGTCTCTAATTATTAGAGTTATTGAATACTCTAATAATCAGTGTTGAAGACAACACAGTCTCAATCAACAAAGAAACTCTAAATTTATTGCTAACTTGTTTGCAAGTGATGCAAGCTAAAGTTAAACTGAATGAAACTCATACTCAACTTCTTCAAGTTGAACTCTAGTGAAAGAATCTTCATCATTGTGAACTTGTCCTTGTTCAGAACAACCATTTTTTTTATTAACAATCCACTTATGATCAACTCAATGAAACAACTTCGTATGCAGATGAAGATCAAGTTTTTCAAGAATAGGTTCAACTTTCATTTTCCAATACCATCATCAGAACTTGGGAATAAATTAGGAATAATAAGTACAGAATGAGATGTGGATATGATGAGGAAGTAACTTTTCATATTTCAGATTATTCAAATCCAATCCACTTCAATAGCGAAAGATTTCTTCAAGAAGTTTCAGCTTCACTTGTTCAAGTTCAACATCAGAATGCTAAGTGCCAACATTACAATTGAGTTGGTCATATGGATGATCAATGTTTTGATCTCCATATTTGTTAGTATTGTGGCCGGAATAATCATTCATTGAGCAGATGCAGGGAGTATAATGATAAAAAATTCCTACACCTTAATGGGGGGAGTACATGAATGCGGTGAAAATAGTAATGGTAACCAAAAACCACCAAATACAGTGAAGATGGTTAGTAGTAAACCAAAAACATGACACACGGTGATGAACTAGTTAAGGGTAACCCACAAGAAAAAACATGATGTCTCTCATTTCAACTAACAAAGGGGGAATGGAAAATTGATGATGGTTTTCAGACTTAAAGTTTTGACAACAACAAACACAACACATTATTTAAATGGAAGACTTATAAAATGCCAAATGGGCAAAAACAACAAAAAGAACATTGCATAGATCAAAAAATTGATCTACAAACAAATCAACGAAGTTTCAGTATGGAATCTGGAACTTCAAATCATCATCGAATCAATATTTGGGAAGATCTAGCATGGAATCTGGGCTCCCGTCATTTTTCTCTTTGGGATACATTAGGATGTTATTTGACACCTAAAAGTGTCAAAATTGGTTGGTGGTCATCCCAAATCACCAGATTCAGAGAGCACTTCAGTGAATCACTTAATTGTGAATCATCACAATGTTAAGTAATTAGGAAATATTCAAACATTGCAAGCTATCCACTTCCATATTTCATCTTCTTTTCAATTCATTCCAGATGAACCATCCACAATCTAGTTTTGACAGTTTTTTCAAGGAAATTCTTCATTGAAGCTAATATCAAAGCATTCTGAAAGTTTCAGTACATTGTATTTTGCATTGCCTCATTGATATAGAGATATAGAATTTTGATTGAGGGGGGGGGGATGTTAGCCTATGACTTAGCTTGCCAATCACTAAGTCTTCATGTCACTTTTAATTGTATTATTCATTTATGATATTAGTGAATTATCCTCAAATGATGACTAAGTGAGTTAGTTAAGATTTATTAGCCCAATCACCATGCAAAGTGTTAGGATCTAGACTAAATCTTTCTATGAGGTGACATCACTCATTATACAGTATAATTGTAACTTTGGTGTGAATATATACAAGTTGACTAGTTAGCCTTTTCCATCAATTTGTTGTTCATGTATCGTGTTCTATTTCTTAACAATTACCCAATCATTTTTTTATCATTGTTACTTTTTATATATAAATACAATTATAAAAATACAATTTTAAAAAATTTAAGCAATCTTTTATCTTCTTAAAATTTAATAAATTAATCAATCTTAATGAATCTTTATTTTCATCATCATAAAAAACAACTTAAAACATTTATAATAGATACTTGATGCTTGCTATTATTACATAATATTGGACAATAATAAAATACATCAAAACAAAATTCCACATCAATCATGGTGGAACCTTGCAAAATTGTTGGTCTTCTAACGTATTGGTGGAAACAAAATTGAATGCGGGCCACCACAATTAACAACAAATTCCTTCAATGATAAGTTGGTGAAGTGCGCGTTATTGACAAGTTAGTGAGGTGCATGCCAATCTCTTTTTACGAAAAACTATTGTCATGAAATGATGGATGAATCTCATATGGTTGGATTTTAAATTACATTTATTTTCTTTCGTCCAAATGCCGGTGTCCAAAATAATAAATAAAAATAACTTAGGGTTTCCCGTCCATTTCTAACCCTCCCAAAAGAATATTCTAAAGAATCTCGGTCAAATGTCTTTTATATGTTCAAACTACATAAAGCATGTTGGCGTGGCATCAATTAGCTTTCATTCACTGTAAAATACAAAAGATGATGACTAAGGCCCACTTGGGTGATGCCATTGCGTTGCACTCTTTTTCACTTTGTTAGGATGGTAGGAAGGAAAACATCGTGGGTCATGTGTTTATATATATAGAGAGAGTTTAGTTACCTAAAGAATATGATATTTATTTTTTTAATTATTTTCGATTTAAAGTTTATAGTCTTCTTTTATGTTAAGTAGATAATTTATATAATTTCAATAATAATTTTATTTAGGATTGCATTACCTTAGGTGGATTTATTATCAACTTTATCTAGGCATTACATTCTTTGAGACAAATGAGTAGGGTCATGGAAAAAGTAAATTTGTCATTAAGAAACGCTTGGACTCATTCAAGCATAGGCATTCATAAACTTTCAAACTATGTTCAGAATCAATCCAAAGAGGTACATAGTGTTAGGGTTCTAACCCGCACATAGGTAGAACAATATATTCAGATGTAATAAAGGTCAATATTAATAAGGCCTTGCAATAAAATAGAATAAGTTGAATGTAAGAAGCCCTAATAGAAGCTTCCACTTTTAGAAGGATCTTCCTCTAGATGCTTCTTTTGATAGACATATTTACTATAAATAGGAGTCGAGGGTACGAGAACCCTAGCTTGGAGATTATTGTAATAGAGCTCTACTCGACTAGAGGTTGCCCCCTCGAAGAGGCCCGTGAACATTGTACTCAGAATCAAAGTGTTATTTCTGTTGTTATTCTTATATCATTTCAGTGTTATTGTGGTGATTGTTCTGGTTATATTGGTGTTATTCTGCCATTTCTAGCATTTTATTTCTCTTATGCATACTTTTTATATCTGGTATATTACAAATGGTATCAGAGCACTTTCCTTGGCATAAATTGTGGGAATTTTTTTTCTTCAGGGTAGAGACGTATTCTGGCGTCTTTAAACCACAAAGATCCATCGTTACACGCATAAACCCGCAGTTGAGGGATTCATACATGCATGAAATACAAGTGGTTCTTAAGTGCACATCTGTTGGCCACCCTTGTAACCCATGTTGGTACCCCTTTGAGTGGTAGCGCATCAGACAACATCTGTGTATGGATCGGCCTAGATTTCCTGAAGCCCTCTTTAGATAAACTGATTGGCTGCCTGAATGCTATAGTGCCACCGAGAACAACACTCAGGAAGATACTCTCTAGTACATGGGTAGTCGGCTAGTACGACTAAGGGTACGATCTATCCTCCTTAGTTAGTGCCCTGAGATATTGGGCTGAGTACTACAGTTGGACCCCGCACATATATTAGAGAGCTATAACACAGGGAAAATCCTTATCTGTAAAACCCTTGAATACCTAACCCTTGTGAACATAAACATAAACAAATTAAAACAAACAAGATCTATTGTTGTGCAACTGCGTTCGGATTGCCAAGTAACTACACATTTCTTCCTGGTTAAGCATTTGGGAATTTCATCACTGCAGTATTCTTCGGACCGGAGTATAACTCCACAGGTGTAAAAAAAATTATGGAATTTTTTTCACCATTATTTGAGACCTATTCCATTGGATTCATCTCTTCACCCTTATCACATTCATACATATCATTTTTCGGCAAAATTTTTGACCCCACCCGCCCCTTTTCGGTTCCCTCGTCCTCATGGCCCATACCCATAGCCAAGACTTGGAAGCTTGCTTCAATACCTTGCAATCTAGTCTCACTGAGACCCAACAAGAAGTGAAACAACTCAGTGCCAATTTTGTCGCCATCAATACAACCATGCAGTCCTCAATGGAGGAAATCAAACAAGACTTGACCACCCAGCTTGAATCTGTCTTTTCGACACTCTACTGGGTGGTCAAGTCTTGTTTGATTTCCTCCATTGAGGAATGCATGGTTGTCAATTCACATACTGAAGGTGAACATTCCTCTCATTCCCATAACTTTCAGCACCATCACTTTCAACGTGACCTATGCCTTCTGTTGGTAGATATGACCAAATTTGATGGCTCGAACCCCACGGGTTGGGTAACCCAAATGGATCATTATTTCTCTTTATACAACATTACACATGACTTGGCCAAACTCTAGTATGGTGTTCTCCATCTAGATCAAGAACGTTGACAATGGTGGCAATGGAGAAAAACCTCCCGTCAAGGGTATATTGCTTGGACACACTTTGTGGCAGAGCTTTATGAATTCTTTGACACTGACACCAACCATTTGGGCTGTTCGACAAAGATGAAACAATTAGGAATAGTGGAAGACTTTATAGCTACCTTTGAGCGCCTATCTTTTCGAACAGAGGGCATGTCTGGTGCCTTTTTTCGAGAGTGTTTTATCAGTTTCCTCAAGGATGAGATTTGGGCCCATGTCCTCATGGCGCAGCCTCAGAGTTGGGTGGAGGCTCTAAAAGAGATAAATAAGCACAACAGGTTGTATCTTCTCAAAACTGGAAACCCTCCTCTATCCCTCACCCTAAACCAATAAATCCCACTACTCCCTCCACTCCACTAAAGATCCAAAAATTGACCAGGGTTGAAATGGTTGAACGCCAACTCAAAGGCCTTTGTTATAATTGTGATGAAAAATATTTCCCGGGCCACAAGTGTAAGGAACAAAAGATTTTTATGGCCATCTACGAGGATATTTTGGAAGAGGATGTTGAAACTCCCCTTGTGTCTGAGTCACCTGAAACCACTGACATAACCCCTTCCTCAAACCCTCCCGAAGTAGAATCGATCATTTCCCTCAATGCTCTCACTGACTTCTCTACTCCCCAAACCCTCAAGCTAATCAGTTACATAAAGCATCGGAAGGTCATCATTCTGGTTGATAGTGGAAGCACCCATAATTTTATTCATTGTCGCATTTCCCAAGAAACTCATTGCTACATCCATGTCATCAATAATTTCCAAATCATGATTGTCAACGGTGGCTCCATGAAATGTGGAGGGCGTTGTGAAAATGTGTGTCTCCAAATTGGTGATTGCCACTTGAAATCTCATATATTTGCTATCGACATGGGTGGTTGTGACATTGTGTTGGGTGTAGACTAGCGAAGGACTCCGGGTCCCATTCTCAAGGATTTTAAGGAATTAACTATGCAATTTGACCAGGAGGGCCACCAATATGTTAGGACCACATATTGTACCTTTTTGCCCATACTTTTTGCCATTATTATACCCTGGATCACCTACATTTAGACTTATACTATCATTTCATCTGATCATTCCAAGGTATACAACGTCCTTTCTCATCACTACACGTTTAATCTGTTTTGCATGATATTTTACATCACTCTCGTACTTAACCATTGATTAGAAGTGCATAAGTGTCCAT
>ML781609.1:893448-903835 GCA_009831015.1 Picea engelmannii | reverse complement strand
GTAGTCTACTAGTTATTTTCGGAGGAGATTTACGTGAAAAATACGATGAATTTTGAGAAACCAAAAGAGGTTTTTTCTCAGCACGGGACATGTAACAATAACCTTTCCCATATTTCTCATATCTTTTACATATTGGGAGAAATTAGAGCATTTTTGAGCCCTATTTTTCGGGATTCAAGATTTTCTTGTTTGAGACATCTTTTTCAAACCCATATCCAGGACAATTGGAGATGAATTTCAAAAAACCAAGAGAAGTTTTTTCTCACAAGAAGATGATATACAAAACTTACCCCATATTTTACACATCTATCTCAGAGTCGGAGAATCAAATACTTCTTTGGACCATATTTTTTTAGAGTTTCAGGAGGCAAATAATTCAAAAGGGACATGAGGAAAAGATGAGAGGAGAGTAAACAAATTTCATGGAGGTAGTTTCAACCTCATTCCATATGTCAGTGGCATGATGACACATAGTAGCCACCATATTTCGATGCACGATATTTTCACAAATAGCCACAATCAACAACAAAGACCAACAATGCAACAAAAAGTCAAAGAACAAATCATCAACAACTTCCATTAAAACAGTGCCAGAAGTCTGAACAGATCTAAAATATTCCTTTATTTTTGTGATTAGAGATATATTTAGATTAGGTATATCCTGCTCATTTATGACATGATATTTTTAAATAAAGTTATAAATACTTCTCATTTCGAAGTATTATGGGTTTATTTTTGCATCCAAAAGCTACTGTGTAAATTTTCAAAGGATCGACCAGTAATAAAATGGACTTATTTACATGATTATCATGTCAGATTGTTGGTGATGTGCTTTCTCTCTTTGTCTAATTTTTTTCATTCTATGTAAACATTGCATGTGTTTCCAATTCTAATCATTCAAAGAAAGTTAATGAACATAATTTATCTCAGTGTACTCTGTTTCTGGTCTTTCAATGATCTTCATGTTTTCATATGAAATTAAGTAAAATAATTCTTAATTGCTCTCCTACTTAGTGGATTTTTCCCTCTTTTATTTTCATTCATTTAATTTAATTTAATCATATCCAAATAATTTTACTATCCTTCCCCGTGGAGAAAAGATTATAAAAATTGAATCTGATCCCTATCTTTAAAGACAGACTCCATATCCCAATGGAAAATTAAGCATTCAATCAACAAGATATTTCAAATCAAACACAAAATCCGTGTACTATCATAACTAGCCTAAAATTTCAGAAGAACATAGCTAAATTAGATAGATATATCCCTTTTTGAAGCAGGCATGGATAGATCCCTATTTCAAAAGTGGTTTTGTGGTTACCTATGTCTATTTCTTCCTCAGCCTTAGAAATTATAGAGTGCTAACATAGTGGCAACCATACTAGGGAAGAACATTTCAGATTCCTCAGAAAAGTGTATCAGGTTCCAGATTTGATTACTGATGGTGGAGAATGATCAAACACATGAAGGCTGAATTATTCACCTGGCGACTCCAAAGAGTTTTGAAGCTGATCTAAAGACTCCATTGGTAGCAGAATCCAGAAATTAAGATGAGTTCAAGAATAGAACACATGTATGCTCCTATGGACAGATCTGGTATTCCTGGTTTTCCAAACCCTATGCCCCATGCTAATTGGTTGAATTATCTCCCATTAGTTAAAGATAAAAAAAGGAGATGATGTTGTTATGCATTTGTTCAAATTTCATTTGCATGTACACAAGCTTGGGGTTAAGTTTCTTGAACACTGTTTAATGAAAATGTTCATGGCAACCTGTTGGTAGCCAACAATTATGTCAAATTTTATCATTTTAAAATGTCATCACCAAGGGATAAAACACTTTTGTATCTTCCTCCTCCTTATACTTATAAACATTTCTGTCTTTTGGTTTTGAGGAGATTCATTGGGGTAGATGAGTATAAGAGTTTTTCTTTTTTTAATCTATCATTTGTTTTGATTTCATGATTGAAAGCATGAAATTTAAAAAAAAGTTTGTCTTAGGTAATCATTTTACAATTTGTAATTTCTTTGTTTCTTTTGCTAAAGGGATTACACCTAAAGGGAATTTATATGTTTATAAATCTCAAAGTTTGTAAGCTAATTGATTGATCCATTACCATTGATTCATTCACTTTGGGAGATGTAATTGAGTCTCATCTATGGTTGATTATATGATTTTTACATTTGATATGTTTGATGGTGCAAATCCTTGGGTTAAATTGAAAATATGAATATTTCTCTTACCAGTCGTATCACAATCCTATCACTCTAGTACAAGACTGATGTACTTACAATTCCACATCATCCTATTGTCCTTCATAATTCACACTCGCATTCATTATTCGAGTAGGTAAGAGGTAATGGTTTAGGTTTAGTGTTCATTGTGCAGAGTGGTTTACAAGCCTGCCCATCCTCTGGTCCTTAGCCATTCAAAGCTCAAATTACCAAGTATGATAGCCTCCCAAGCTTGTAGGTATCGTACCTCTTCCGATTTTACAGATCTCTTCCTAATGTTTGTGTATTGTAAAGACAAACACACCTCTCTTTGTCTTTACTGTGTCTGTGTGATAACACCCATGGCTCCCATAGTTAGAATTGAACCTAATGGCTTGCAATCCCTCCCCACTCATGACGATGCCATAAGAAAAATACAGGCACATGGCTGGGACATTTTCATCCAAACGTTTGAGGGTTATGACCTAGCAGTTGCACAAGAATTCGTTGAATCATTTGATGTTTCTAAAGCTAAAATTGGGGATTTGCAACTTGAAGTAATCGAGGATTCTATAGCATGAGCTACAAGACTATCACAGGATGGAGAAAGATGGTTCAAAAATTCCAAATTAGAATTCATGCCTTGGAGTCTTTTCATGGTCTATAAGAAATTGAAATGATTCCCTAAAGGTACATTGATTACTCTCTTAAAACCCCGTTGGCATGGCCTTGTTCTAATTCTTAAATAGTTCATAACTTGTGAGGGCAGATATGGCTTAGTTTTCTTGTATCACATCTTCCTATTAATGATTTTTATATGGTTTAATTTAAATGCGACTTCCTATCTGTTTATGAGCCTGCATAAATTTCTAAGTGTTATCAGAAACGAAGTTTAAACCCTCTGTCTAGCCTTTTCCACCATCATCTTATTCAAATTCTGTTATTGTCACATCTAGCTAAAATTGGGGATACTTGGGAATATTTCCTGTGTAGAAACAACTTCACCATACTTGAGAGAATAATAGAGTCACCTCTCCTTTTCAATACAAACCCTAGTCCCTCTAACCCTACCATGAAAAATCCACGATATGATTTCATGCCTAGAAAATCATTAGAAGAGGTTATAGATGTGTTAAAGGAGAGGTTTTATCTTGCTATTACTGTTGAGCCAAATCAGGGTTTCATTAAAAAATATATTGTTAAGAAAAATTGCAAACAGAAGGAACATGGTAATTCGGATTTGAGTTTTGTAAACAAGAGACCAGGTAGGTTAATATCCATAAATCCCAGAAATCACCAGCAAGATCATCCGAGCTCGATCCTAGTGATCGAGGTTGATGATCACTTGTCCGATGATGAGATCAATGAATTTCTTGCCTGAGAAGATGTGGATGACCAGTGCCTTGGAAATGAAATTGGTATTGAAGCTATACAATACGATTTTGTTTTTGAACTACCTTCGTTCCTAAAAAATCAAGAAGGCTTCACTGGTATAAGCCATGATTTGAGGCAAGCTACAGAGAAGACCAAAACACCCATTGCAAAACACACTCAACCTATGCCTTCTATAGCACCTATGCACTCTGAAAATTGGCTCGACTAGGTTGAACAATACTACAAAGATATACCATGTCTTCAGGGACAGTTAAAACATATGGCAGCTCGAAACTCTTGCTTGAAAGCAAAAATCAAGAATTAGAGGCATGCATTTGATCCAACGCTGGTCGGGCAGGTAAAAGGTTTAAATGAGCTCATAGTGTGGTTATCAAGAGCCTAACAAATTTCAATGCTATCATTAACTCAAACTTATCAGATGCTTCATTGTCTAATCTCTGAAATGGTAAAAATTTGTTTTTGATTCTCTTTTATTTAATTATGTTGTAAAAATAAAATAGATAGATTTTATTTTTGATTTAGTTGTTAATTTAAGACTAGCTACATAATCTCACAATTCTATAGCTAGTCTATTTGTAAATATTAGTTTGTATTTTTATCTAAAATTCAATTTCGTTTTATTATTTTCAGGAAAACAACATTTATGATATTATTCACAAGGCTAAGAAATCGTGGATTATGCATTGCATAGCTTAGTAATTTCTCTTTTTTGTTTGATAAAACAATAGAAGTATGTAATTTTTTTTTTTTATCAAGGACTCCTACAGGAGTGTTCCTTTGTTATTCTATTTTTGAAGTAAACTTATTTTTTGGGATTATCTTGTATCTTTCATGATAAGAGGGTATTAATCCAAGCCAAGTTTAAATAGTGGTTGTTGTTTAGTAGTAAGGACAATGTTTCTAGGACTACAGTATGGACATGTAATTTTTGGGAATTGATATGGGAAAGCAATTCACTGTTGGATTTAGACCTGTGTGATGCTTATTCCATTACATTATCCTGTTATTTCTATGTTATGTGTTAGAACTAGAAGTCATCCTCGGAATTGCATCGAAGGTAAGCCCATTACCCATTAGTTTGTGTGTCACAATGAATAATTTTAAGGAGGTCAAATGGACCAAACTCATGATAATATCATTTTAACTCAGAAAACTGGACCAACATGCACAAGCAGGTGAGGTCTTGATTAAATTCAGTCAGTAAGTTGAGCTTAAGTCTGAATAGAGGGAAGACTTAGTGATAAAGATGAGCGAGAATGCTATGGGAATCAAGCCTTCCAACTACTCGGAGAAGACAAACTTAGACTCAGGATCACTCTTAAGGCTAAGTTTTAGACATTGAAACATGTGTAAACAACACTGTCACAGCAGTACCATGATCAAACCTACAACACGATGGAGCTACGACAACTCGACTGGATCATCCATGCCCAAGCCATTCGGTGTAAGAGGGGAAAGATAACACATGAAACTGATTAAAACTGGTGAAGATACCATTGTGATCAAACCTTCATCACAACAACATAAATACCCTCGACTGGATCATCCATGCCCGAGTGTTCTAACACAGCTATTACAGAGAAATGAAAAGGAAATTGACTTTCGTTAAACAAGAAGTCTCAAATCTCATTACATAACCAGAAAACCAGAGGCTTCATCAAAAGTTTACAATAAGGGATCCTAGCTCAACTGTCCACCCTCACAAAATATGAAAATGAATCCTATATACTCATAACAATTCAACATTGCCAACAGAGGCATGCCCGAGTCTTTTCATTCAAATCTCTACATATGCAAGTTCTCTGGCAGACTATGCATGCAGTCTTCTTTTAGATGCAAGATTATGTTAGATGCAATCATGTTTTAGTAGGAACCTGCAGAAGAACTGACTTGCGGACAGTCCGACCTGGCTTTCCATTTATGTGGTGAGACAAGGTTTCAACCACCTCTCTCACTTTTAATAACTACCTGCATCAGGATTGAAATGCGGCTCAAATATTCTCTCTTCGGATAAATGGATCAGATATTCCCTTTTCGAATCGATAGCCGAGATCCATTTCGGGTCTTTTGGACTTCGGACACTTCGACGCTTTGGGCACTTTGGGATTTCGACACTTCAGTCGTTTCAGGACTTCGGCACTTCAGGACTTTGGGACTTTTTCTATTGTGCTATACTTTGCACACTTTTGGACTTCCGAACCCCCATGAGCTGTTGATTTGAACTACTCCTAGAATCTTTGTTGCTGAAAGATTGGACCTACCTTCTTCAAACCCACAAATAAACCGTTTTGAGTGGTTCCCTTTGACGCTTCCCATACAGACCGCAAAAACAGACAACCCACTTCCGTTGACAACTATATGTGATAACATTTGGCTCCACAGTGGATGGCATGCTCTATGTGATCTTCCAAGAATGCGCAGTTCCAGTGCCTTAGCTGTTGGGATATGGAGTCTAGCTCAAAACATTTCATTGAAGAAAACATGGAAATATGTACACTACTCTACTAAAAAAAAAAAAAAACAAATACATGGGCTCCATAAGGAACTTATTTATGTACAATCCTAGGCTAACTAATTTTTACAATGTGCTAGGTGAAAGAAAACTTCCACCATAGCCACCCAAATTGTTTAGTAATATAATTCTTCTTTTCACTACAAATGGTCCACAAAAGGTAAAGGAAGTATGAGAGGATAAAGAAAACATGTCTTGGAATGCTGAGAATACCTCCAAATGATGACAAAATAAATAATTTTGCAGGTTTGAATGCTTGTGGAAAACACAGCTCCAAATACAACCCCACAAGGTCACTAAATTTATAATCAGGAAAGCTCCACTAGTAAGAAATTACCTCTTGTACTTCATTGTTTCTCACCTGTCGTTCAATGTTCTTAGAGTGTACAGGTGGGTCGAGGACTGATGCGGGTTGGCTAATCCCAGGTGATATTTTCTCACTTACAGGTTCTGGACAGGAGATAAACTGTACATTTAGCTCCTCCTTTTCTCTTTCATGGCTCTCCCAAGGATCTGATTCATAGTCATCATAAACATGAACCATGGAAAAGCTCTGCTATTCATCATCTTCACTAGGATATTCATCAAAACTTGGTTGTTCCTATTCATTATTTGAAATAATTTCTTTATCATATGAAGGATTGCCAAAAACATTAGTTTCTAGGATAGGAATATCCTTTGAATTTGCTTTATAAGAGAAGCAAACAAACTCTGCCTTCGAATCTGAAAAACTAGGAAAAAACATAGAGGAATATTCCCTATCTTTTGCTACTAGATTTTCATCTATCTCAGCTTCATAGTCAGGAGAAACATCCAATGAAAAATACACTTTCTCTTCAACATTGGAATATTCAGAAGAGACATGTTGATATTTATGAACACTTAAAACAACAGACACGTCCGATATGATTCCAGACGTTTCTATGTTATTTATATCACAATGAATATCATTCAAGACCTCATGTTCTTCATGGAAAATTGTTTCTTCCACAACAACAACTTCATCACAAAACTGATCTTTGTGACAGGAAGAATCTCTATAAAGAAAACAAAACTCATCACAACATTTTTCATAAATATACTCAGTTGAAAAATAATCCTTACAAAACGAATTGAAATCTGCATGAAAATCTGTCAAAGATATGATGCTTGCAGTGGGAAGAGATTGACACAAATCATGGGAAATCCCTTTTAATGAACACTTGAAAATCTTAATCTGAAAATCTTCATGCACGATATGAAGTCGAGGAATAAATTCATGAAATTCATGCAAATGTTCAGCTGGTACTTCCCACTCTTTTCCTCGAAATTTAGGAAGGCTTCTTTCCTGGTCAATCCAATGAAGTAGTGGATTAGGGAAAACAACTATTTTCGAAAAATCACAGAAGGCATACCTCTGAGATAAAATATTTTCCATTTCAAACTAGTGGAGTCACCATGGTCAAAGATAAGCCATCATAATAATGTGTCCAGCATCAATTCACCCTCTAAAACTAGATCTCTGCAATGTCGTTCTTCCCATAGAGATTTTCAATCAGAGACAATAGATAAAAGACTTCTTGAGAAGCCTTTCCTTTTCTGGATAATATTTTTCTTGGTCAGCTTCAGGTGTAGCCAGAGGAAGCTGTGGAGTAGACCTCATGTGTTTGCCTTTACGAGTCACAACTGACATAGTGGAGTTGCCAGGAGAAAGTTGCAATCCTCAATGGTACTGATTTCTAATGCACCTTCAGAATTTGAATTTCATTGTCGTTCTACCCAGGGAAAGGTGTTCAATTTGTTCCCTAAAAAATACACCGTGAATGTTAGCACTAGAAGTCACCCTCGGATTGCATCGAAGGTCAGCCCAATACCCATCTGTTTGTGGGTCAGAATGAATAATTTTAAGGAGGTCAAATGGACGCAGACTCAGGATAATATCGTTTTAACTCAGAAAACTGGACAAGCATGCACAAGAAGGTGAGGTCTTGATTAAGTTCATTCAGTAAGTTGAGCTTAAGTGTGAACAGAGGGAAAACTTAGTGAGAAATATAAGCGAGACTGTTATGGGCATCAGGCCGTCCAACAACTCAGAGAAGACAAACTCGGAATTAGGATCACTCTTAAGCCTAGGTTTTAGACACTTAAACATGTTCAAACAACACAGTCAGAGAAACATTGTGATCAAGCCTGCAACACGATGGAGCTACAACAACTCGATTGGATCATCCATGCATGAGCCATTCAATGTAAGAGGGGAAAGATAACACAGGAAACTGATTAAAACTGGTGAAGATACCACTGTGATCAAACCTTCATCACAACAACATAACTACCCTCGATTGTATCATCCATGCCCAAGTGTTATAACATAGCTGTTACAAAGTAATGAAAATGAAATTGACTTTCATTAAACAAGAAGTCTCAAATCCTGTTACATAGCCAGAAAACCAAAGGCTTCATAAAAATTTTACAATAAGGGAGCCTAGCTCAACCATCCACCCTCACAAAACATCAAAATGACTACTATATACTCAAAACAATTCGCCACTACCAGCAGAGGTGTGCCCGAGTCTTTGAATTCAAGGCTCTACGTTTGCAAGTTCTATGGAAGATTATGCATGTAGTCTTCTATCAAACGCGATCTTTTTTCAAACACAATCGTGTTTCAGTAGGAACCTACAGAAGAACCAACTTGCTGACAGTCTGTCCTGGCTTTCCATTTATGTGGTGAGACGAGGTTTCAACCACCTCTCTCACTTTAAGTAACTACCTACATAGGGGTTGAAATGTAGCTCAAATATTCCCTCTTTAGATCAATGGATTAGATTTTCCCTTTTTGAATGGACGACCAAGATCCATTTCGGGTCTTCAAGACTTCAGGCACTTCGACACTTCGGGATCTTTGGGACTTCGGAACTTCAATTGTTTCGGGAGTTTGGCACTTCAGGACTTCAGGCCTTTTGCTCTGGCACTATACTTTGTGCAATTTTGGACTTCTGAACGCCCATGAGACGCTGTTCTGAACTGCTCTTTGAATCTCTGCCGCTGAAAGATTGGACCTGCCTACCTCAAACCTGCAAATAGACTGTTTTGAGTGCTTCCCTTTGATGCTTCCTGTGCAAACCGTGAAAACAGAGGACCTGTCTCCCTTGAAAACTATATGTGATAACATTATGAACTATCATCCTGTAGATTTAGCTTTAGCCTTGTCTTAGCATGATATTTCATATCGATGATTATTTGAATATTGTCCATGATATGTTGGTTCATTTTATATGGGTGATCAATCGATCATTTAATCATTATTGAGTTTATTTTTAATGTTAAATGATGGATAATATCAATGCTCAGAATTGTGTTAAGAACCAAATATCAATATAGCATAGAAAAACCTCAGAATAAGTACTCAATGCCTTGAAAAAGAGAGAAATTCAGATAATAAGCCTCTTCGAGGGGGCAACCTCCTTATGCCCACATAAATGTAAAATTACAAGATGATTCAAAATGAAAATGTCTCCTTGGTATATATAGGAGACTAGGAGGTATAATTACAACTAATGGAATAAAGCCGACATAAATAAAATAACATTACTAATGTAATATGCCCCAATTAAGGGGTAATGAGCCACTATTTAGGGCTTAACATGCCCCTCCCCTTGAGACAAGTGTTGTTTGCAATGCTTGAGTAAATCTAGATGCTTCTGTATGAAAGACTCATCTTCCCAAGTGGAATCTCTAGCCAATAGTTTCCTCCATTTAATGAGATACTCTGAAATGGATCTATTCCTCAGCTGGCGAATTCTTGTGTCAGTGATGGATTCAGGATCCAATATGATTTTTCCTTCCTCGTCAATTTCTGGCAATATAGTTTGAATTGAGATCTTGTCACCTATAACCTTCTTTAAGCATGAAACATGGAAAACTGGGTGTACTCGTGAAGATGCAAGCAACTCCAATTTGTATGCCATAGTACCAATTTTTTGCAACACCTTATAAGGGTCATAGTACTTTGGTGATAATTTATTATCCTTCTTAGCTTGCTTGAGGGAAATTTGTTTGTATGGTTGTAGTCTTAAAAACACTCAATCTCCTACTTCAAAATGTCTTTCACTACAATGTTGATCTGCTTGTTGTTTCATGCAATTTTGTGCCATGGATAGGTTGTCCTTTAATATTTGGAGAACTTGTTGTTGATGCTCGATGTGATCTTCCACTGCTTGAACCTTAGATTTTTGTTTTAGAGAATAAGTGATGGAAGGAGGGTGGTATCCATAGAGTTCCATAA
>ML781609.1:818751-851134 GCA_009831015.1 Picea engelmannii | reverse complement strand
TTGTAACTGTTGAGTCTAAGAGGGAGTGTTAAATATATTGTACCCTCAACAGTATGACCGTACACTACCAGCTGTACTGGACAGCTGTACTTTCTATTTTTGTCTTGCTTGAGCATATATAGCTCAACCATCTTACATTGTAATATCTCTTCAATTCTGTTCTGTATTTTCTTCATACATTTGAATATACTATTCTTTTCTCTCTGCATTTCTCTGTCCTTCACAATTTATCAGTTTCATCCTTGGCCTGGACAAATTCGCGCAAGTTTCATCGTTGTGGTTTTCTTCCCTGATCTGGACAAATTCATTTTCGTTATAGTTTCATCTTTTATCTGTTTTCACAAACTCAGTACTCCGCACAAGGGAGATAAATGGAAAGAGGAGAAGACATTGATAATGTAGGAAAATATGAGAAACGTAATTCTCCTTCAATTACCATTTGGGAATTATCCACCTAAATATCACCAGCCTGGAGCCCGGGATGACCCATCAGGCCCCCTACCTTTTGGTGAAATCGACAATAACTGTTGGAAAAATATTTTTAATATATATATACATGATGTCGATCACCCTCAAGGAGAAAAAGCTCCTCTGTGTCAAGATCATCCTAGAGCTAGCCTTTTGAAAATCATCGAATTGCTTATAGTGATAAACACAAATCAGTACATTCCCCAAGGGGGCAATGGGAACCTTGTCTAATATGGAGATGGAAGTCCTGATTTACATTCCAAGTAATTGTGGAGGATATGTATTGTGCGAGTTGGAATGGTATTAGAACACATACGCCATACACGCCATCTTTGATAATACAAAAAGAAATGTGTAGCTACAAGAAGGATTGAAACCTAATGCGTGAATGAGTCAAACAAGTTGAAGATTGACTGCATGTACTAGTAACTATTTTATGTGTAAATGATCATTGTGTGTGCCATCCTAAAGGAATGAGACCATTGAAAAAACATTGAATACTGAATGTTGTAAACCAAGGCCAAACATCACAGGATTAAAATGGAGTGAATCCCTGAGATATCAGAAGAAATAATATCCTCAGGGGGAGAATCCATGACAGGGAGAATCCATGACAGGGGGAGCAGCCTTAAAGAGATGTATGAAAATCAAAGGAAGAAGTAAACTCAATTACAAAAGTGACTATTGAAAGATAACATTCAAATAGGGGGATCAGCTCCATGAATAAGCATAAGTAGAGAGAAAGCTATCCAATTTACCAAGCTATGTCATAGGGGGAGCTTAAATCAAGAAGTGTAGAAACTCTTTTGTCATTAATGTCAAAGGGGGAGAGAAAATTCAAAGAAGCACATTGACAAGTAGAGTTATGATAGGTGTGTTGCCATCAATGACAAAGGGGGAGATTGTTTGATTATTGTCATTGATGTCAAAGTGATGGTCAAGCATGATTGAGATGTTGTCATTGATACCATTGAGACATTGTCCTTGATGCCATCATTGCAGGAGGAGCATGCTTGACTAATGGTGAAGGTGAAAGGAAATAGTTTTGATATTATCGTAATTACTATTTTAACCAATGTTGAAAAAGTTTTATATAAAGAAAAATATTATGAAGCATTACAAGAAAATAATGAAGTCCTATTTGAAAAGAAAAAATATTAAAAGAAGATTAAAAAAAAAAAGTATAAAAAGAAAAAAAGTAAAAGAAGATTAAAGAAGAAAGTATAAAAGTAAATTAAAGAAGGTCAAAAGAAAATTAAAGAAGATTTAAGTTTTAAAAATGAAAAGTTTAATATTAAAAAGGAGTTTTAATATTAAAAGTGAGGTTGGATTAAAAAAAGAAGTTAGGTAAAAATGGATGAAAAAGTGAAAGTGGTATTCACCCATGGTATTTACTCATTATATTTGAAAATGTCAAATAAAAATGATTTAATTAATATGGTTGTCCAAATATTAATTATGTTGAAAATTCTGAAATGAAGAGTTACTTAGTTATTGAAAATTAATAAAAAGGCAGGTGACTTATGTGAAAAGAGTTACTTAGTTATTGAAAATTAATAAAGAGGCATGTGACTTATGTGAAAAGTCATGATATTTCATATTCAAAAGTTTACACATATATATACTTGAACATATATTGAAAACAAATTGTCTTTTTGTATGTGATTCATAATGTAATATCTGAATATCAAAGAAGTAGAGGAGTCCATCTATATTAAGAGAACTGGATGTCAAGAAGCTTGGTATGAAGTAACCAAAGGAAGGAAGGGAGAGTCTATGTGGTTCATATCAGAAAATAAAAAACAGAAGCAGAGTCCAAGATGAAGAATTGTTCATTCTAAGGTGTCTGTCAATGTCTAATTGAAGATCAAGAACATAAGAAGACAAAACAACAGTTATGCAATCCAGTACTTGATATAGAAGACCATACAAGCAGATGTTGTATCAAACAAGTAGAGAGTACAACAATGGTTGCATGAGTCAAATTCAATGAAGAGCAGAAGAGATTTAATTGCATTATAAAGTAAGGGTGGTTGGGTGGTGCAAGGGCAGGTTGGTGCCTGCAGAAAGAGTCGGTGCTTCCTTGTCAGTTGTAGCTGACTAAACAGGGGGGTTGAAGCCTCCTACCAGTTCATGCTGGTGAACATAGGGAGTTGGTGCTTCCTTGTCAGTTGTGGATGACTAAACAGGGGGTTGAAGCCTCCTACCAGTTGTTGCTGGTGAATGAGGGTGTGGGTGCATCCTTCAAGTTGTAACTAGTAAATGGGGTGTGGAAGCATCCCTTCAGTTATAGCTGAAGAATCTTGGGGAATATCTCTCCATCAAGTTGTAGCTTGAAAACAATTTTGTAAAAGAAAATTTTATTAATGAGAAAAGAGTTGGTGGTTTTCCTTGTTGGGTTCCACGATAAAGTCTTGTGTTCATAACATTTGTTGTTCATAATATATTTATTAATTAAAGAATTAATATGTGTGCTTAATATGGACAAAGTTAAAAAGAAAAAGTAGGCAATACTAATTCACCCTCCCCCCCTCTCAGTATTGTTGGATATTCCATAAAAAAGAGTTGTCATCCCCCATTGGATCCTATGTTAGGGTCCTATAAATTATAGGAAATATGGTTATTTGGTTTCTATATGTTGTTTCTCTCATGCCGAAATATCTTGGCTTGATTGGTTTCCTCAGATGACTTTTCCTCTCCATCCATTTTTTCCAATCCTTCATTCAATGTTGCATCACTCACTCCCATGTCCATTCATCTTATTCGCCACATCTCGCCCGCCAATCATTCTTGCACAAAATTAATGTTAGACAACCTTAGGGTAAATGAAAAACAATAAGTTAATAAGTATTAGTGAACATTGTTAAGGATTAATAATTAGTTAAACAGGTTAGCAAGTTAGTTATTAGATTAGGGTAATAATTAGTAGTTTTAATAATAAATTAAAATAATTAATAAATAATTATTTTTAATAAGTAAATAATTAATTGTGAATAAGTAATTAATAATTATTAAAATATAAAAAAAAAAAAAATTAAAAAAACAATAAAATTAGAAACATAATTTTTTTTTATTTTTTATTTTTTATTTTTTACTGGGGGAATTGGAAACTTGCAGTTCTCATACTCATGTGACACGGGGTTGATCCCCATCATCTACCACTATAACCCCAGGTGCAACCACCCAGCCCGCAAGAATGGCGCACGAGTAAATCTAGGTGAGAATCAAACATGAGACTTCATTTTACAAATTTTCTTTCATTTACACGGCACTTGCCAATCCGTCTACACCCGGGCAAAATTAGAAACATAATTAATAAACTAAACAAATAAAAATTAAAAAAACAAAACAAATAATAAAAAAGTCATTCAAAATAAAACTAAATAATAAAAAATAAAAACAAAAAACAAAAAACAAAAACATTTAAACTTACCTCCCGTCCTTCATATGTCATCCCATCCCAAAACAATGCAAATAATCAACAACATATAATCTTTACGGACATCCCTGTCATTCGAACTTTAACGNGTTATTTTAAAAAGAAACCACCCTGCCACATGTCACTCTCCTATAAATTCATACCCCCCTTCCTAAACCACTTACCATCCTACCCCCCCTCTGAAAATCACCTTCCCCCTTCTGAAAACCACTTTTCCCCAACTAAAAACTCTTTTTTGCACGTAGTTTACTAATCATTTTCTAAGGCAATTTCTGAGAAAATCAGGATGAATTTTGATAAATAGAAAGAGGTTTTTTCTCAGAACTAGAAAAATAATAATAACCACTCCCATATTTCCCATAGATGTTACATATTAGGAGAATCGAGAGAATATTTGAGCCATATGTTTCAGGATTCAAGATTTTCTTATTTGAGACATCTTTTTCAAACCCAGATCTTGGACATATGGAGATGAATTTAAAAACACTGAGAGGTTTTTTCTCAAAAGCCTATATAAAAAAAACTTCTCTAGAGTTTACACAGCTATATCATAGTGGGATAATTGAAGACTTCCTTGGACCCTAGTTTTTCAGAGTTTTGGGAGGCGAATAATTCAAAAGGGACAGATCACAAAGATGAGAGGACAATAAACAAATTTTGTGGAGGTAGTTTCAACCTCATTCTAGATGTCAGTGGCATGAAGACACTTTGTAGCTGAAGATCAACAATCAATCATCATTTCCATATTTTGATGCACGATATTTGCACAAATAGCCACAATCAACAACAAATACCAACAACGCAACAGGAAGTTAAAAAACAAATCATCAACAACTTCCATTAAAACTATGCCATAAGTGCGAACAAATCTGAAACATTCCTTTATTTTTGTGATTAGAGATATAGTTAGATTAGATATATCCTACTCATTTATGACATGATCTTTGTAAATAAAGTTATAAATACTTCTCATTTCGAAGTATTATGGGTTGACTTTTGCATCCAAAAGCTACTGTGTAAATTTTCAAAGGATTGACTAGTAATAGAAAGGACTTATTCACATGATTCTCATGTCATATTGTTGGTGATGTTATTTCTCTCTTTGTCTAATGTTTTTCATTCTCTGTTACTATTGCATGTGTTTCCAATTCTAATCATTCAAAAAAAGTTAATGAACATAATTTATCTTAGTATACTCTATTTCTGGTCTTTCAATGATCTTCATGTTTTCATCTTAAATTAAGTAAAAGAATTCTTAACTGCTCTTCTACTTAGTGGATTTTCCCCTCTTTTATTCTCATTCATTTCACTTCATTTAAACAGATCCAAACAATTTTACTATCTTTCCCTATGGAGAAAACCATATAAAATCTTAATCAGATCCCTATATTTAAATATAGACCTCATAACCCAATGGAAAATTAAGCATCCAATCACCCATATATTTCAAAGCAAGCACACAAACCCTGTACTATCATAACTAGTCTAAAATTTAAGAGGAACATAGCTAAACCAGATAGAGATATCCCTCTTTGAGGTAGGCATGGCTAGATCTCTATTTCAAAAGTGGTTTTGTTGTTACCTCTGTCTATTTCTTCCCCGGCCTTAGAAATTACAGAGTGATAACATGGGTAAGATAACTGAGCTCTAACACTTGTTGTCATCGAGAAGTGAAGTTTTTTTCTTGTATGAAAAGAGTGTTTTTTAGCACGCTCTCCAAGGCCATCAACAATAAACACAAGAACAACAACCCTTGTCCTCCTAAACAATACAATATGTTTTGCTAGCTCACTTGGTTAAAATTTGTCATATCAAGTAAGAGGTCTTGAGCTCAAGTCTTTGTTTTGTTAATTTTTTTGAAAATGTTCATGCATTCATTGTAAAGTTTATTTCACTTCAAGTATAAAAGTGAACTGTTATCCACAAATTTGGTCATTATGATGATGTCGTGATGATGTTATGATGATATAAAATCAATCTCTTTATTAAGAATACTTTCCTGAGAAAAGTTACAGTTGTCTTCTTCCAGAACTCACACTTTTGAAGACTGTTCGCAGGCTACTTATATATTCACCTGCGAGAATGCATGATTCTCGCAGGCTACATTAAGCTGGGGTGCGAAATTCTCGCACTGTACTCATTGTTAGGGTGCAAACATGTTCTTAAAGAGGAAAAAGATAAAAATCTCGAACCTTCTAGAAGGGAATCTTCTAGAAGGGTGAGTTGGCTTTCGAATGGTTATTCAGGTGCTGGCATTCCAGATATCTTGGGATCATTCCCTATCCAAGTAACTAATCTATCTTCTCCTATATATTGAGGAGATTGCTCATGGAAAGGGTTAAGTTAAGCAAGCAACAAGTTAACAAGAGATTGATTAGAGAATTAGTGCAAGACTGTATGGAGGACTGATGCTACAACAACTAGAGACAACAACAAGGTCATCACAAGTGGTTGATTTTCTTCATGCATGAGCAAGTGTGTGTGTCAAAGCTAGGAGCCATCGAAAGGAGACCTATGAAATCAAGGCTCAAGTTGTAAGTTTCACTTTCAATTAATTCAATACAGTAATATGTCCCTTTCCCATAAAGATGTTGTCACTTTATTACATAACTCCTTGATCATATGTATAGACTAGTTATTGAATATATTAATCTGTCTTTACTTCGATTGGTTCGTTCTGTTGTGATCTGAATGGGACGAGAGAATTGGAACAAAGTTTGGAACAACAGAGATCTAAGGAAAGTGTTCATAAGGTATGTCCATGATCCTCACCTCTCAGTTCATTCAATAGTCTAGATCTAGGGAAAGTGTATTATTCTGTCCTGTTTTGTTCTAGATCCAGGTGGATCTAGGGAGATCGGTTTGTGTCCGCACTCACAGATGTATCCTATAACATGAACCACTATAAGTAGTTTTAATATTTTATTTTAAATTTATTTACTTTTCATGCAACTTTCTTTTATAAAGTATCTTCATTGTAAAAGTGATCCTTGCTTATTTTTTATAAAAGTGGGTCACTTCATAAAGCAACTTATTTGTAAAAGTGAGGTTATTTGGAGGGGTATCACCACGTGTACCAACTTCTACTTTCCACATGGCTCTTGGTTATAATTTATGCATTTTTTAAAAAAAGACATAACGTTCACATCCAAAGTCCATTTTCAGTGCCATTTTTTTTAAAACAACCTATTTTTTCGAGATCCTTCCATCAATACTGTTAGTTTCAGTTTTTAAATCCATATTACCTGTATATTTAATATGGATTCTTCCAGTGATCTTATACTTACTAGCACCAACTACTTCCAATACAAATCCCATATGGAGAATTTATTAAGAAGGAAAGGATTGTAGTGAATTACCATGGGGAAATAAATAGAACCTACAAATGATGAAAATAAAATCAAATGGTCAAATAGGAATGAATAAGCACGTCTAATGATTGGGTATCCATCTCTCCTGATTTAAGGTTTCACATTCAAGGAATTGATGACCCTGATGAAGCTTGGGAAAATATTGAATATGTGTTTGGTAAACACAATATCATTTGGGACCACCAAATAGAAAATTATATAATGACTTTAAGTCTAAATTATTTTTCTTGCATTGAAGACTATTTATCTAAGCTCAAAACACTTAGAATTTTATGTGAAGATTGTAACATAAAGATGGAAGAAGAGTGTTTTATATACACTATTATTTCTAATCTTGGTGGTGGATATTTAATGTTTGTATCTACCTTATATGCCACCAAAGAATCTCTAAGGAATTCTTATAAAAAACCCTCTCTTTAGTCCTTTTGTGATGTCTTAATACGAGATCAAGATAATCTTGTGCAACTTGAAGTGGTTAGCACTGCCAATACCTTCAACAAATCATTGGTGGCCTATAAGAAAGATAAACCCAAGAATCCTAAGAAGAAACATCCTTGCTACAACAACAAGCCAAACAAGGGTACCAAACCCACTCAAACAACTTCAATTCCTAATGGTGACAAAGGAGCAAAATCTAAAAATAAGAAGACTTATATACATTGCAACTTTTTTGGGAAATATGGTCATGATGAATCCAAATGTTTAAAAAATATGGCAGATTTAGAAGAAACAATGAAGAAGAACACCATCAATATTGATTCTACTTCCTCCTCTTCTTATTCTTCTCATGGACATGCACTTTATGCTTATGGTTTCTCCTTTAATGCAACTTCTACTTCTGGTTTCTTCTTTAACGAAACTTCTACTTCTTCTTATAATGAGTAGCTTATTTATTCTAGAGAATCATATCCTATGGATAAGGATAAAGCCATATTTTCTTCTCTAAAGGAATGTAAAACCAATAAATATTTGTTGGTGATGATATATATCTTAGTGTTGTAGGATCTTGAACAATTCAGGTATATAATGGTCATTTCAATGGTCTATTATGTGTTCCAAGTCTTTCCTGAAACCTTCTATCAGTATATCAAATCATTCATTCAGGTGAAGGTAAAACCATAGAGTTTTCACCTCACCAAGTTGTAATCAAGGATCTAAAATATCCTCATCATGTTCTTGCAATTGGAATTTTTTATGATATTAATAGGTTGTACAAGTTTGACAACTTTGGGTCATCATATTTTCCATCATTTTTTGTTGCTCATAGAGATTACTTGAGAAAACATTGGCTCGAGTGGTTTGTTCATATAAACTATCGCTCATTGCAACAACTATGTAATCAATAGATGGTTTCCTCTCGTTTCATGCAGAGATGGTGTTTGCGTCAGTTGTGTTCTCAACAAATATCATCGGGATAGTTTTGATAAACATTTTGGTTAGCACACCTTGAGCCCTTTGCAACATATTCACAATGACTTGTGTGGCCCACTTTTTTATCGTTCATTTTATGGGTGCAAGTATTTTTCAACTTTCATTGATGACTTTTCTAGATGTACTTGGGTTTACTTATTAAAAATTAAGAGTGAAGTTTTTGACAAGTTTTTTTTCCTACAAGTCCCTTATAGAAAAACAATTTGGACATCGAATTCAAAGGTTAAGAACAAATAATGGAGGTGAATATGTGATTTTTTTTTTTACAGGTTACTACACTACATAGGGCATCCAAATGCAACACATTGTTCCATATACATCACAACCAAATGGTGTTGTTGATAGAAACAACTGCACATTAAAATAAATGGATAATTGTATGATCCAATCTAAGGGATTAAGTATAAAATATTGGGAGGAATCCATCAACTATGAAAATTACATAGTCAAACGAACTCCCACAAAAGCTCTTAAAAATATAACATTGGAAGAAGCTTGGACTAAAATTAAACCGGATGTAAGTCACTTCCATTTATTTGGAAATATAGCCTAGGATCACATTCTTGATGAGAAAAGGAAATCATTGCAGCCTAAATGTGAGAAGCGTATATTTGTTGGTTATTATGAAGATGTCAAAGGTTACAGACTTCTTCAACCACATTGTAATGAAATTATTATTAGAAGAGATGCTAAATTTGATGAAAATATATTGGCTTGTGAGCTTAATTTGATGATTGTTCCTTCTTCATCATGCAAGCCATATTCGACATTTTTGCCTTCTTCTATTTATATGATGTTTTCTTCTTTAGATGATGACAGTGGGGATGAAAATACACCTCTTCCTTCTCACCTTCATCTAGATGATTCAATTGAACCTGAACCAACACCAACACCACCACTTCCTAGATCGGGCCGTTCCACATTAGAAGCATATGGTGATATTGTGAGTGATCATGTAGATCAACAACAGAAATGTTCAGAGTTCTAGATAACCTCTTCTCTTTTGGCTCAATTTTTAGAGACTCGTGATCCAGAGACATTTGCATAAACTTCGGGTCATCTAGATTGAGATACAACAATGAATGAAGAGTATCATTCTTTAATGGAAATGATACTTGGGATATTGTACCTATTCCAAAAGGAAGAAAACTTTTCATATGTAAATGGATCCATAAAACTAAGTAAGCATCAGATGGAAGTGTTGAAAGGAACAAGGCTTGATTAGTTGCCAAATTATTTTCTCAAGTTGAAGGAATTGAATATAATGAAACCTTTTCCCATGTATAAAAAAATAATTCCATCCGCCTTGTTCTTTCCCTTGTTGCCTCACATAAATGGGAGGTGCATCAGATGGATGTTAAATCCTTCTTCTTGCATGGGGATTTGCAAGAATAAATATACATGGAAAAACCTCCTCACTATGTCTAGAATGACTCTAACCTTTTTTGTTGTCTTAAGAAATATATTTATGGTCTTAAGAAAGCTCCTCGAGCTTGGTATGAAAAAATGGACAAATTTCTTATTGACACTGCATTTTCTAGATGCCACTCTAATACTAATGTCTATACCAAGAAAGTAGGCAATCATCTCATAATCCTTATCCTTTATGTTGATGACCTTATCCTTACTTTTAGTGAATAAAAAAATTTAAACCATGTGAAAACCATCCTTAAGAAGAAATTTGAAATGACAGACTTATGATTTTTTCACTATTTCCTTGGCCTCCAAGTTTTTCAAACTAATGAAGGAATTTTTCTTTCCCAGTCTAAGTATGATTGTGATATTCTTTGTCACTTTCATATGGAATATTGTAAACCATCCCCTTCTCCCTTCTAGTCTGGAGTCAAGCTTGTTGCCACTTGTACTTCTTCTGAATTTGATATCACTTTGTACTGTCAATTAGTTGGTAGCCTCTTATACTTGACTCATACATGTACCGATCTTTCCTTTGTTGTTGGTCTTATTTCCCAGTGTATGAAAAAGCCCCATGAAAGCCATTAGAAAGTAGCTGAAAGGATACTTCGATATGTTCAAGGTACAATTTAGTTCAGGATACATTAGAATTCAGGGAGGACTCCTTTATTATTTGGTTTCACTTATTTAGATTGATTTGGTGACCCTGATGATCAGAATTCTACTACAGGTTCTGTTTCCAACCTTCATTCAAGACCTGTCACTTTGGCGTGTAAGAAACAACAGGATATTGCAATTTCTTCAGCATAATCAAACTACCGAGCAATGGTAAATGCAAGTCAGGAAGCCTTGTGGATTCAACAGATCCTACCAAAGTTTAGATTTGAGTAGGAGAATATGACTAGCCTTTGGTGAGACAATCAGAGTGCCATCAAGATTGCAAAAGACCCAGTTCAACATCAATGTAGAAAACACATCGAGCTACACATTCACTTCATCATAAATCTCATTCATGATCGACTTATTGAAGTGTTATTTTTCCCTACAGAAGATCAAGTTGTAGACATTTTCACAAAGTCTCTTACAGAAGCAAAGTTTTCTAAACTTTGATCTATGTTAGGAGTTCAGGAAGTTGTCATTAAGTGAGGATAAGTTCTAATTCCTCCTTACTTCTCCTTTTGTGTCACCATTGAAAATACTTAAATCCTTTCCCAAGTTGTTCTTAAAGGGGAATGTTAGCATATTTAGACACTTAAGATTTATTTAAGATCTACTTGGTCTAATGTGTCGTTAGGTAAAAGTGTGTTTCTTAGTTTTTTTCTTTAGTATGAATTAGTATGCATTTCTAGTTAGGAAATCTAATGGTCATGATATGTTCTCGACATAGAGTGATCTGAAAGTTCATGTTCTTCTCAATCTTAACGACTACATTGATCTGTGGATTAACACCCAATTGGTCCATGCTCTCTATTTAAATAACATGGAGGGTCATTTTTCGATGATCGACAATGACAGACTCTCTTATAAATCTCTTTGTAATTTTTTTATTTTGCATTAATAAATTTCTTCAAGTGGCCACGTTGACTCGGGTTGTGGATGTTTCCCCATAGGGGTTTTACCACGTCAAAATATCTGTGTGTTGATTTTTGATCTGGTTGTGTGAGTGGTTACAAAAGGTGTTCATGCTCTATTGGTATACCTGTGTTGTCGAACAATGTGTTCACACCAAAGTTACAATTATATGGTTCAATGGGTGATTCAAACCCATAGAAAAATGTGATTTAGATCCTAACACCTTGCATGGTCTCTAGACTAGGAAATCTTAACTAACTCACTTAGTCATAATTTGAGGATAAATCACTAATATCCTAAATGAATAATACAATTAAAGGTGATTGTTATCACACAAATTGTAGGTTTCACTAGAGCCTTGGGCAAATGCAACCAATAGACAACACAACGGGACAATACCCATTGTCACCTCAGGAAAATTCCCGGGTGACCCCTGGGAGAAGCCAATAGAAAATTATAGAAAGGCTCTAGGAGGTCATGATACAAGATCAAGAATATTCTAAAGGTTGTGAATGGATGAGGGAAATGTGAACGTAAGGGTAGTGGGGAAATCACCTGCAACACAATGTTAATTATTCCAAGTATATATGAAATCCATGACCAATATATTCACCTCGCTAGTACTGATCACTAATATGAATGTAAGAGAATCGAGTAACAAGTCACTAGAATTTTGTATTAGAGAAATGTTAGAGTTGGTTGAATAAATGAGTGTACCCAAAATGCTTATGAAAAGAGGGTCCTCATAAGAGTGTCATATTGTTGTAGCCCTCAAATATAACTGATGGGTTCTCAAACCACCTCAATATGAGAGGGTAATATTACCAAATTTTCTTTTCAATGTACTACAATAAAAAGTCGACCAATAGGTTTTCTCAATTGTTTCAAGGATTTTAAGTGGTATCCAAGATAGGAGCACAATCAATATTAATGTTTTCGGATGTGCAACCGTTCGACAAGAGCCCGTCTATATACCTCTAAGTACAACGAAGTGAGGTATGTGAGAGAACCAGAAGCCCTCAGGATGCAGTGATGGAAAAGTAACGACAACTACTACATTTATAAACACCCACAAACATATTTTCTACGATCCCCAGAAAATAAATCCCACTTAGACTGTTTGAATCACTTGTTTCATTTGGATTTTTCAATTAAGCACTTATATATAATTGCAAATCAAAGAAAGGTAAACCACTTCTAATGAAAAATCCAAATGCAACAAGTGATTCAAACAGTCATAGAAATTACTGGAAATTTACTTGAATATATCTCTTCCTAAAGAAATAAGACATTTAGAAATTGAAGTGAAGGATATATTAGCTAAGTAATGATCTCTTTAAAATGATAAAGGACTTCAAATCAATGAGTTATATTTCAACACTTAATCACCATGAAAATTATTCAACAAGCAGGTTCCAATTCCACAATTTTCCACAAAAGATACTTAGCAATGCACCATAGAATTGCTTGAAGCAAACAACAGATTTATGGGTTGTTTTATAACACAAAAATAAGCACACGATACTTCTCAAATTTATCCAACAAGTTCAGATTTCTTTGGCCACAAAACTTGAGAGAAAGTTGCAATTCAAGCCCAATACTTATGAGGTGGCTTTAGGAGATTTTTTAGGAACTTTCTAACAATTAACCAGAACTGAGATACGATTTGTAGTAGTGATTAAGAAGATATATCAGATCTGAAATATCAAGATAATATTCCCAAAAAAATCCCAAGACACAAAAGAAACCCCCCCAAGTAATTAGAAATTTTTTCAATGAGTGAGGCATGATCTTAGAAGGTTTTTCAACACTTTAAGAGTTCTAACTAGATATGCAATATAAATTTGAATCAGATAAATCAGCATAAAAAGTACTTCAAAACCCACTAGAAATATTTTATAAACTATATAGAATACCCTAGGAATATTACCCAAATGTTAGAAAAAAGAACTAGCTAAAACTAGGCCCTAAAAGTTAATCAAATGCAAGTTGTCCTAATTGTTAATTTTCTGCATAAAAAGCCCTAGTGGTTGTAGCTTTTAACCATGTCCTTACAGAAATTTAGTCATCCAAAATGCAAGCTAACTATATAGAATGTTATATCTAAGCATGGCCTACAAAATCCATATGTTATTTTCCTAAAACTAGTTAGAAAAATGCTAAAACCAGAAACCTAAGCTTAGAAAATTAAAAGAGGAAAAAGTGAGAATGAGGGTTTAGAGAATGGGGAGGCTATAGACCCCCCCAAAATCACCCCAATGACAAGATGGATCACCCTAAGGGTGTGAATATAGCCGTGAAATCATAAATCCAATTCGATACTTTTCCACATTTCGCAACGCAAGTGTTTTACTCTCTCCAATGTAGATCGGTGCCTTATTCTCTTGGGTAATGGAGTCAAAGAGGCTTGGAGAAGAACTAGAATATGTTGAAGTAAATATCCCTTGAATTTTGTATCTTGTCACTATCCCGTAAGAGGGTTAGAAGCTAAATTGTCTAGCTCACAAGAGGTCCTCAAAACAATGGATATAACCTGCAAAAGGGTTGTTAGTTTTACCTAGTCCCTAGTACAAGAAAATATCCGAAAAAAAACTCTCAAGAGGTGTAGTTTATTATCTAGCTCTTGAAAATGTTTCCTTTAGATCCAAAATTATTCAATGAACACTTAGAAGCAATATAAATTAGATCTCACCAAAAATTTACTTGAAGTATATAGCATGAGCATTCAAAGGAAAGATCCACCATAAAAATATCTCTAGGCATCCACCACAAAACCATCCAAGCAAAAAAAATCACATCAAGACACCAAGAGGAAATCCACGGGGAACCACTGGAAAAAATAGCATAATAGTATTGAGGACAATCCAGAAAAAAAAGTCTCCAAAAGAAATCTCAAGTGATGGATTTAGAATGCTCCACTCACTTGGATTTGTCCACAAAATAACCAATTTTAAGGTTATCCCCTAAAATTTTCAAGTTTTGTCCACTTATTAATCTCTTCTAGAAATTTTCTAAACAAAATAATAATAAAATCCCTTAAAATATTTTATATACCTAGGGATTATCCACAATAAATATTCAAATTTAAATAAAAATCCCATAATAATTAATTTATCAATTTATCTCATTTCAAAAATGATTTTGACTTCTTTGACCATGTGATTTGGGTAAAAAGGGGATAAATTTAAAATAATGTGGAAAATAAATTTCCACAAGGCATCTTTGACCTAGCAAAAGGCCCAATGATTTCTCCTTGAAGCATGCAATCATCCTCTAACAATGGAAAAATTCTATTGATCCATTAAAATACTCCATGAAGCCAAGGATTATCCTTCCCAAGTCCCACAATCTAGGAAAATATTCATTTGGTAATGTGTAGTGAGCCTCCCAAGGCTATTTAATAGTCAAATAATTAATTGTATTCATCAATTAAGTGCACTGAACCTCCTTCTAATGGAAAAGTAAGTTCCAAGGCAAAATCGAACTTGATGATGTGAAAAAGAATCCATCAGGAGATGACAAGTGGCATTAAATTCTTTCCAGAAGACTTCCAAGTGGCTTGTATATCATAAAATTGCTTGAATAAATTACCTCCCAACTTTCTAATGCCCAAATTCATCCAACGATGACAAGAAAATGCCAAATAGGGGTGATGTCAAGGGTGAAATCACCCTAAAGAATGCAACAACTTGCCTTAAAATTCATCTGACTGAGTTGGGAACTGGGTCGAGTCACTCAAAAATGGTGATGATGTGGCCTATGAAAAATTTCAGGCATCTGTCAAATGAAAATATGTCAACCAAATTACGGTTAGCTAACCCTAGTGATTCCCAACAACAACTAGAATAATAATAACACATTTTAAAAATCCTGGAGCATCTGAATGGCAAGATACTTGGCAAGAAACTACAAGACAAATTAAAACATGTGTGTCTATAAGGAAACAAGTCACATCAACATGATAAGATAATCACTGTAATATAAAATTCGTCTAAACTAGACCATTAGGAAACCTAGAAAAAGGCCCAACAATTTCTCCTTGAAGCATGCAATCATCCTCTAAGGAAGAAAAAAGTCTATTGATCCATTAAAATACTCCATGAAGCCATGGATTATCCTCCCCAAGTCCCACGATCTAGGAAAATATTCATTTGGTAATGTGCAGTGAGCCTCCCAAGGCTATTGAATAGTCAAATAATTAATTTGATTCCTTAATTAACTGCATTGAACCTCCTTCTAATGGAAAAATAAGTTCCAAGGCCAAATCAACTAGATGATGTGCAAAATAATCCATCGGGAGATGACAAGTGGCATTAAACTCTTTCTAGAAGACTTCCAAGTGGCTTGTATATCATAAAATTGCTTGAATAAATTACCACACAACTTTCTAAGGCCCAAAGTCATCCAACGATGACAAAAAATGGCCAAATAGGGGTGACGTCACCCTAGATCATGCAACGAATTTCCTTAAAATTCATCTGGCTGAGATGGGAACTGGGTTGAGTCACTCAGAAATGGTGATGATGTGGTCTGTGAAAAATTTTGGGCATCAATCAAATGCAAATGTGTGGGCCAAATGAGGGTTAGCTAACCATAGTGATTCCCCAAAACAAAGAATAATAATAACACCTTTTAAAAATCTTGGAACATTTGAATGGCATGACACTTGGAGAGAAACCACAAGACAAATTAAAACATGTGTGTCTACAAGGAAAGAAGTCACATTAGCATCATAATATAATAAAAATAATATAAAGTCGTCTAAACCAAACCATTAAGCCCCATATTCATATTTCATCATAATCTCAATAAGGTTATAAAACTTACTAAGTCAAGGTATGAAATGATATCAGAGACCTAGAGAGATCAGAATAACACCTAAGTATTACAAATATTTCTCAAAGATTGTGTCTTCACTATCATGTAATGATTATGAGATAGTCATGGGGTTAGACTTCAAGGTTAGGATTATGACATATAGGGGATCGTAGTATCTCATTCATGGGTTCCTTTGATGAGGTTAGACCACACACTTGGTTTATGTTATTTGCAAGGTGATACATTCCAAACCCTTTATTTTTCTTTTGCCACTTCTAGCCTTAGGAGATAACCCTAAGAATATGTAGCGCTCTCGTGATATTCCTTATGATTGATAACCTTTTATTTTTCCTTTTTTCTTTTATTTATTTGGATAATTCATTTTATTTTTCTTTTGTACTCTCGTGTTGAAAAACACCTGCCTAAATGCCTCAAACACCCCAAAGGATATGTAACACCCTGGCGATGTATCTGCAAGTGTTATGGGACTAGGTGAGCCTTTGATCAGGTAACCAAGGAATGATTTTTCTAGTCTCCCTATGAGACTAAAATCTCCTTCTTCCCATAGAATGAGGAACGATCCCTTCTTGGGTCATTTTGTATAACCTAAAGAAATTGATATGACAGGGATTGATGAGATGGAAAGTTATGAGTATGATCGGGAATAGTATGATGACATATGCAAAACAAATCCCAATAGTGCTCTTTTTTCCCCAAGAGTAACCTAATCCCCCAACAACCTATGATAACAAATCAATTTATGACAGAGGAAGAAGTATAACCAACAAGATAATGACTAGTAGTTAGAAGGGACTCTCTAGGACAAGCTTAAATTCCTTAGATATTAAATTGATGCTCACCATGATCACAGACTTACCAACTTGCATCATGATTCCCAAGGATGTCTAAAATGCTCGTCTAAATACCATGGGTTTCATATGATGCTCATGTCACTAAGTGATGCTTACACTATGAAGGAGGATCAAGAGGTCGATTTTTCACGTACATGCACATCTTCCAACTTTCCATGTCTTCAGCATGGGTGCCTCTAGATGTTCTTCTTGAAATAGTTATCCATGAGTGGGGGATAACAGTGAAATAAATACATAGTGATTGGTAAGGAAAGCCATAGGATAACATTAATTTCCAAAATATCAGAAATGGAGGATTTATTTTGTTTGATAAATTATAATTATTTATACAGAGAGAGAAAAAGAGATAAATTTTGGAGAAAAGTTTCTATTTAACTTTTTAAAAATTGCAATCTAAATATTTCAGGAATTGGTTCTTCTAAGATGGTTCAAATAATGGGAAAGAGAATCAACATGTTTTGACAAAAATATGGCAAGAATCATTTTTAGACTAATGAAATCACAGATTGGTCATACTAGGGGTATTCAATGATGTTAAATCTAATCACAGATAAGTCCTACTATGGAATCTATTCTAGAATGTTTTTTCATTCCAAATGCATGGAAACTACTTAAAATTTCAAGGAAGAATATAAGGAAATTTCGGTTGAGAACTATTTTATTTTATAAAAAACAACCTAAGATACTACAACCAAACAAACATGTGAATGTAGTTAAGAAACTACAACACATTTTTAAAACTTTTTATATGCTTATGAATTGAAAATAACAAACAACTATATTTTTTCTTTTCCAAGCATAACAAGAGATAAGGATGGAAAACCATAGATTGACTCAGGTCCTAAACCACCACCAGAAAGAAGGAATTCAATGGAATCCAAAGGGGAACCTAAAGTTTGAAAATTACACCTTCAACCTTGACAAAAGACAAAAAGAGAGAAAGAAAACTAAATAAAATATATTTCTTTACAACTTCATAGACAATATGAGACTTAAAACTCTCTCAAAAATAGTCAACAAAGGTCTCTGGTACTTAAGAGGACATAAGAGACCAAACAATTCCTGGAATAATTTTTTTTTTTTTTTTAATCTCTTCAAAATAAAAGGTAAGTGTGTTTTACATAGACAAACCACAGATGTACCCGTTATGGGATAACTCAGAGTACATATGTACTCATTTTGGGTATAGAAAAGGGCATGTATACTATTGAACCAACTCAAAAAAGAGATAATGTTCAGAGTGATCATCCAGATCAGGAAAACTAGAAACACCTGGAAGGTGACCAAAGACTCTTACAGACTTAGAAACAACACAAAATAACAAGAAAACAAACCAAACAAATATCCTAAGAAGACCGTAGAGAGACTCCTAGTAGAGTCGCCAATTCTGATATGGGGAAAAATCCCCCTAATCCACGTCTAGTGACTAGGAAGAGCCTTGACACCTTAAAATATAGAAACACTTTTATTTTACCCAAATCCAAAAAAAAATAATGGTAAGTAAGGGAAGGGATATAATATATAAATGCGTACCTTAATTCCTTTCATCCATCGTAGACGCCTTCTCATTGTTGTCCATTCCAAAATTGTAGGCTTCCTCCCAAAGCTAAGCCTAAAACAAATTCACAAAAAAAATTATGACAGCATATGCATAACTACCAAGATAATCTAAAGGGTTAGATATTCATGAAAACATTCATAATTGTAAACATAAAGACATACATATCCAAGAAAATAAGTTTCTCTTTTATTGATAAAAAGATTGGAATTTACAACCTGAATCTTGTCGATGTCGCTCTGTGAACCTCGCCCAGGTTATTCTACATTGATTCCAAGTGAACTATTCCCAATATGATATCCTCACAAACAACACGTCAATATAGGGTAAAAGGATGGATTTTATAAAGTAGGATGACTCGAAGGGAATGTGCAAGATGAAACTCAGAGAAGGATGCAAAAGGCTTGAAATGTAAGGAAGAAAATTTGGCAGAGTTCACTTGCCTCTTCTTTCATATATCCAAATGACTACCCTAGGGCCCCTTTTATATGGATAAAATATGGTTAATTAGTTTCCATAAGGGCCACAAGAGGTAATATGGTTGTGAAACCTTGCATAACCTATAAAATCCACCCGAAAGCGTGGAACTTTTTAGTTTTTGCAACTTTCTAAGTATACACGAGATGTCAGGCACGTAGCTAGTGTATGTGTGTGCACTGCATATATAGCAGGGTGCATACACCATACAAAAAATTGTCTTTTAAGAGGAACATAAGAAAAAGGGGTGGGTGGATGTGTAAGTAAGCATGCCAAAGTAAAAAATGTAGGATAGTGGCACTTTGAGATATAACAGATGCCCCCTAATGTGTGATTTCATACGAGCAACTGATAGATAAAATACATTATAGAATATTTAATAAAATGGGAAGGTATTGAGTCAAGTGAGCCCATAAAAGTGTTCACGAGCATGTCATATGAAAAAGAATAATAATGATCACCGAGGTGGGCATACACATGCTCGGGACAAACTAAGCATGGCTTCCAATAAAGTACACTACAGGTCCATGTCATATATAAAAATTATGGCCACGTGACTAATGTGTAGTCCAATATAGAATGTATCCACAAATAATACACAATGGATCTACATCTCAAAATAATCAGAAGATATACAAATATAATGAATCTTCAAGAGAAATCAATGGTTGTGGTTGTACATGATAGCTTTAGTAACTCGAGAAATATCTTCAAGGTCTTCATAACTTAGGTAAGAGTATAATATGAGTGTATAAATCACTATCATGAGGTCTTCAACAAGTCATCGTAGAAATGTTGGAGGATCTCGATTATCAGGAACAAAATTCATTGATTCCGGTACACTTGACAGGACTCTCAAGATGACTAACATATGGAGGTAAAGAGAATTAATGAAGAAAGGGTGACTTAGGATGTAATACTTTCCCTTGGACGAGAGCAAAAAATATGAAAAGTATCAGGCAAAGTGTTATTGACATAAGCCTATGGCACAAGAGGCACCACAAACTCTCCATTTGTTTAGAAGAGTAACCAAATGGAGGAGGAAAAAACTCTATTTAATGGGAACAACTTCCTAAGTCCATACTAAATCCAAATTATTTTCATAACAGACTGAAGGATGTGCTCTGTCCAAGGGTGACTAGATTGTTTCCAGTAAAAGAGAATGTTTCTCGGCCCCTCCTTTTCGAATATTTGAATTTTTTGTCTTTTTCATATATTTAACGATCTTGAAAAAGAATAAAAGAACACTATGTTACAAAGGAGGAACAAGTTTCGCGGGCATGCAAGCTAGTTCCCAGTGCATGGAACATATTGATGCTCAGTTCAAGGAGACATGCACATGATAAGGACACTCAAAAAAATTCCTCCATGGGTTAGGGTATCAAAACTTGAAGGAAAAAATGTTGCAAGGCCTGCACCTATAGAATGATATAAGAGTTTAGCAACAACATAATGGAGCCGGAATTAGGCCAAAGACGCAAGAATAAGACATGCATTGTGAATTGCGGATTGACACCATGAGCCTCATTCAAGGTAAATTTTTATGAGCCTAGATAAGGTAGGATCGATGGTTTTTCGCTTTTAGAGAGTCTAAAAAACCAGTAAAAGAAAACTCCAGAGTGATATTTTTCATAAGTTTAGTATCCAGTGCCCAAAAAAGAATAAAATTATACCAAGGAGAACTATTCTAGTCACTAGAGCCAGAGTATTCCTTTTTTGTAAACAAACTAGTTGGTCCGGAAAAGGGATAAAATTATACCGAAATGATGTCTCTTCAAAACCCTTTTAACGAGTGTGACAAAGAGAATATTAATAGGTTATCTTTTCATTTTTAAAGAATCTAAAAAGAGATTAACTATGGAATCCCTCATCCTTTTTCATGAATTTAGTCCCCTGAGCCTAAAAAGGTATAAAACATAACTTAGGAGAACTCTCTTGGAAAGACATATCTCCCGAGGTGTACCTTTTTCCTGGATAATCTATTAGCCAGAAAAGGGTTAAACTTATGCCAAGTACATGTTTCTTCTGAACCAATTAATGAGTCTGAAAGAAACAAGGTCACTTGGTGACATTTTATTTTTTAGGTAGTTTGAAAAGGGCATAAAGAAGACTCCAAGGCCTGAAAAAGTGATAAACCAAAACCAGGGAGAATGTCCCTTTTTTGCAAATTTAGTCTCCTAGGGCAGAAAAAGGGTTAAAATTTCACCCAAGAATACTCTCCTAGCAAACCTTAGCTCCTCAGGTGTACCTTTTTCATAAAATTAACTATCCAGACTGAAAAAGGGTTAAAC
This sequence comes from Picea engelmannii, assembly GCA_009831015.1. Taxonomy (NCBI): domain Eukaryota; kingdom Viridiplantae; phylum Streptophyta; class Pinopsida; order Pinales; family Pinaceae; genus Picea; species Picea engelmannii. The sequence continues at coordinate 829,424 of ML781609.1, read as the reverse complement.
TATCACCAAATAGATGTTCCTTTAAATTTCACTTTGACAAGCATGAAGGGAAACAAGATCGCTCAACAATATTTTCAATTTTAGAGAGTTCGAAAAAATCTGAAAAACGACTCTAAGGGGGCTCCTTTTCATATGTAATCTAAATGAGTCCGAAAAGGATAAATAATTTCTAGTTAGATGTCACTTTCATAGTTTAAGTGAGGTTTAAAGATGACGAACCATGCTCTTGGGAGTTCCTTGGGTATAGGATAGAAAAATATGAAGAATACGAATGAGCCTTCAACACAGAGTCATGGTGGGATTAAAGGAAATCCCAAGCCTACATAAGTCTCACAACATGGATGCCATAATGCAAGACAAGGATATGTCTAGGGAATCCATGGAGAGGAAGGATCTACCACCTAATTATGACACTTCTAAAGAAGCATATAAGGTTCCATATCACACTTAAGTGGGATCAACCCTATGGTGAAGTAGAAATTGTCAATAAAATGTAATATTTAAGGCAGTAAAGGCCTAACCTATATGAAAATGGTGAAAACTTAACTTCATCACAAGATAATATAAGTAGTACCCATGCATTAAAAGTATCGAATCTAAATCACATAAGACTTGTAGATGACCAAACAATCCCAAAAAAGAATCAAAACATACATCGAATAAACCATAGGGAAGAAAAAAGGTCAAAACTAGGTCACCATAGGGTCAAACAATCTATAAATAGAGGTGAAAGGGGTCATGTTCACCATTGTTGTTTGACAAAACCCCAAAATAGAAAAAACCCTCTTCCTTCAATTACACATTTGGAGATCCAAGGTGGACAAAATTGATTCATTTTTTAACCAAATAAGTACCCTTCCCTTTCTCTTGCAAATTCATTCAAGTTTCATGGTTTTTAGAGAAAATTGGGGTCCATGTGCCCTAAAAATCAGCACGATCGTGCATGTACACACATTGTCCATGCTCAGCGTGAGAATGTATTCAAGTGGAGATAACCTCAACACATGTACATCTGTGACTGTCTTCAAAACAAGACATGTACATGCTCTTAAAAATGAAAAAGAAAAGGCACTAACTCAAAAAAATTCCATGATTTAGGATGTACGTGCATTGGAGAGAGAGACACTATGAGGAATTGGATTAAATGGTTGAAGAGGACCTTGCAACTATGGCTATATTAAAACAATGTGGGTTATGTATTTTTTTTGTTTTCCATTCATGAGGGCCCAACCGAGACTATTGAATCACCTTGTTGATTATTAGAACCCTAACACAGAGGCCTTTATGTTAGAAGGCCAATCCTTGATAGTAACCACCAAAGGCATTTGCTTCTTGACCGGTCTCTCTAGGAGGGGTGAGCCAGTAAACTTGAAAACCTTCCATCCATGACCATATAACATAGCCCATTACAATGATATGTATTGTAAGGCCAACATAGAAAATATGGGATCTCAAGTCCCCATTCAAAAGATGGATAATCTCACATTGAAAGCAGTGCTTTACTTGATTGGGTGGATTACTGGATCCACTGCTCTACATCAGGATTCTCTTTCTCAAATGCATTGTGCAATGCAGTGTCTACAGTCAGTGATATTAGATTGGAGCATGATTATTCTCAACTATATGAAAATACAACTAACATAGTGTAAAATGAGAAAGAAGAAGAACTTTGGATTAGGGATAGTGCTTTGTGCATTCTTCTTTGAAAGAGTGTCAAGCCTAAGATTGAAGGAGAGTGTATGAGGGAATGTAGACACCTATCTAGCATTGTGCATATGGGCTACTTTAATTCCCCTCCAGGGAGCAGGGGGAGTATGAGAGTCATATGATGACGATTTCTTCGATTGGTGGAGACGATAGATCCCATCCATCGAGGATTATACCTATGCAGGGATCAGTTTCTTGAGACATCCCGAGATGCCTATGCCCCCTGGTGTAGTATGCAGTGAGATAGATACATACATACATATATATATATATATATATTTAAAAATTTTAATTTTATTTATGAGAAAGAAAACATATTTTTGTTAATGTCACGATACTAACTCGAAGAGTATATTATGTACAAATGTGGGACTAGTGCAGCGAATAGACCTCCCCTGGACTAGGCTCCATCCACGAGAGTAGGACCAACCAGGAGGTGTTGCAGCAGTAGCAAGTCCATCATCGAAAGAGGCTGAGAGAGTGTTGAGGTAGGTAGAGAGGAACTTGACATCCCTCACTCAGAGTGTGTCTATGGTAGATATTGAGAATGTGGCAACATATATGCAGCCTCACGTCTTGGGAGTTCACACTGTCTAGTTATTACGATGTCTATCCAACACCATAGTACATTATAGTAGGGCCAATAGGCCTAGAGATTAGACTAGTACTAGACATCATGCATGTTAGAGAACCCATTTTTGTATCTCTCTATGTATTGAGGTCTTAATCCCGACAATGTATTATTAACACTTTTGAGGCCCATGACCCACATTTTTTACTGTGACATCACTTTTTGGACACATTATATATATACATATATTTTTTTCTTATGGAGTAAATATCTTTTGTAAAAGTATATTTACCTATGCGTGTATGTGTGTTCTTTTATATTTATGTGTGTGAAATATGCCAATCTAAAACATGATTTGCCAATGTATCATTTAATTCATTAGATCTCCTAGGAACATGAATATATGTAATATAATCAAAATAATGTTCTAAGAGATGTACCCTAAGGAATCATCATTGAAGGGTGGGATCATGGACGCAATACACTCCATTTAACTATGACACTACCAATTGAGCATCTAGATGAACCTGGAGGTGAAAAATGCCATGTGACAATGCATCACATAGTAATTCTATTACAACACTCTACTCAACAAAATTATTGGTTGCTTCTCCTAGAAAAACACCTCCAGAAGATACCAACTGACCAGTGGGTGTGAAGATTACCCAACATGTGGAAGAAATCCTAGTGTGTCATCTAGAACCTTCCATGAACCCAACATAAAACTCATATTCACTTGGCATCTTCCACAATGTAGAAACACAATAAATTGTTGTTAGAAAAATAGTATCGTAGAGCAATAAAATAAAAAAAAAATGTGGAAATAAAACACAAAAAATACACAATACAATAGAGACATAGATATAGATTGTTCACCCAGTGTGGGCTACGTCCACCAGAGAAATTTCTAGGTCCTTCCTTTTTATTATCGAGAAAAATGAAGGGATACAACCTACAACACACTCACTGTAACTTCCTCTTCTTTCTCTCACAGTCTCCTCTCTCATAATAAAATATTTGCAATAATACATAGCCGCAATACAATTCCCTCATAAAAGAGGGTTTCCTTCTAGGGAAAAAACCCTAACATAATCTATACCATCATATTTGTGACTTAATGATGAATGGTCAATATTGACTATGAAATTAAAATATACATTTACAAGGCAATTTTTCCTTTGGGGACTTCATTGCCCCCGAACCCCAACCGGGGGCCCACTGGCCCCTAGACCCCCTAACTAAGGGATGAACCCCTTGGACCCCTTAGAGGGGAAATCACCCCCTACAACCCCCCCACATGGAAGGGTGTACAATACTCTAGGGTGTACAGTCTTCATGGGGTATAAACACGACTTCAAACAAAGACCTCTGAATCAGGGAGATAATCAGGCTCCACAACCAACAATCTTTGACTTGGAGACTAATGAAAATGACTCCACTGTTGTTGTACATGTTGGACTATGATCCACCTTGGACCTGGAAAATTTCTCATCTTCACCTTCATGCTTGAAGGCCAACTGAAACTGAGCAGAAACTTAAATTCTCCATGGTTACTCCCATTGTTAACATGTATGCATGATTCTAGATAGTATGTATCTTTTCCAACTTCAAATTCCCATCTTTCAAGATGGATCATATGAAATGGTACCTAAGTTTTATATACTTAGTATTTGAGTGGAATGATGAGTTATTTGCAAGATGAATGGCACTCTCACTATCACAGTACAACCTGATATTCTCATTCTTCTTTCCCAATTCCTCCATAAACCTATCTAACCAAATCATCTCTTTACTAGCCTCTGTAGCAGCAACATACTCTGCTTCCGTTGTTGAAACTGCAACAACCTTTTGTAGTTTCTAAATCAAGCTTACTGTTGTTCCACCTACTATAAAAACAGACCCTATGGTGCTCCTCCTGCTATCTTTATCACCTACCATATATTAATCAACATATCCTTGTAGAACAATGTATTAACCTCCAAAAAATAATGTATGAGTAGAAATACCTCTCAAATACTTGAGAATCCACTTTACTACCTCCCAATGTTCTTTACCTAGATTGTTCATATACTTGCTCAAGACTCCCACTATATGTGCAATATCTGGTCTTTTGCAAACCATCGCATACACCAAACTTCCAACTGCTGATGAATAAGGGAACCTATACATGTATTCTATCTCCTCTTGTGTCTTGGGAAACATTTCCTTGGTTAATTTGAAATTGTTGGCCAAAGGTGTACTAACTGGTTTTTCATTCTTCATTATAAACCTCTCCAACACCTTCTCTATGCACTCACCCTGAGACAATGTCAATTTGTGATTTTTACTGTCTCTTGTTAATCTCATACCAAGGATTTTCTTTGTAGCACCCAAATCCTTTATCGTAAATGAATCAACTAATTTATTCTTGAGCACATTTATATCATGCATATTAGACCCTGCAACAAGCATGCCATCTACATACAATAGCAAGATAACATAGGTTCCATTTTCTAGCCTTTTAAAATAAACATAGTGATCAGAATGGCATCTACTATAACATTGTTTTGTCATAAACCTGTCAAACTTTAAATACCGCTGCCTTAGATATTGATTTAGGCCATACAAGCTCTTATTCAACTTGCATACCAAATTTTCCTTCCCTTTGTCCTCATTACCCTGTGGCTGCTACATATAAATCTCTTCATCCAAATCCCCATGGAGAAAAGTTGTTTTTACATCTAACTGTTCAAGATACAAATATTCTACTGCCACAAGACTTAAAATTGTCCTAATTTTAGTCGTTTTAATAACAGGAGAAAATATTTCATCAAAATATATACCTTTATTTTGGGGAAACCCCTTTACAACAAGTCTATCCTTGTACCTATTTTTGCCTCCATCTTCTTCCTTCAACTGGTAAACCCGTTTATTCTATAGTGCTCTTTTTCCTACTTGCAACTAAACTAAGTTGCAAGTCGGCTTATTCACCAAGGAATCCATTTCCTCTTTCATGCCTTGATCCCACTTCCTTTTAATGTCTACCTGCATTTCCTCTTCACAACTTTTTGGTTCACCAGAATCAATCAACAATAAATAATACAATGAAGGAGAGTATCGTTCAAGGCGTCTACTTAACCTGGTAGATTTTCTAACAACACTTCTAGGAGTTTGAGGTACTTGTTTCTCCTGTTGTTGTACATTTTTATTTTTTTGTACCTTTGAAATTTCGTTTTCAGTGATCTCATCAAGCACTGTGTATTTTGGTTTTTCTTTTTCCTGCTTCTTTCCCTGCAAATGATATTTGTACATTACCTTCTCATTGAATATGACATATCTAATCCTAATAATTTTGTGATTTTCATAATCCCATAAGAGATAAGAAAAATCGTTAACACCATATCCAATAAAGGTACTCTTCTTGGATTTTTCCTCAATATTTGTTCTTTTTTCTTTATCAATATGGACAAATTCTTCACAACTGAAATTATTCAAAAAAGAATAGTTTACCTTTTTACCTATCCATGCCTCCTTTGGAATTCCACCATCAAAAGAGATTGAAGTTCCTTTGTTTATTAAGTAAACAAAAATATCTACAACATCTTCCCAAAACTATAAGGGAAACCTAGTATTCAATCGCATACTCTTTGCACGCTCCATTATTGTCTTGTTCATCCTTTCTAACACACCATTTTCTTTCCATGTTCTTGGAACTATATTCTCTCTATGAATCCCATGGTATGAACAATGATCATCAAAATCATTGCTGCAATATTCACCTCCATTGTTTGATCTGAGACACTTCAACCTTTTTCATATCTCATTCTCAACCAAAGATTTCCATTTCTTAAAAGTATAAAAAATATCATATTTTTGTCGAATGCAATAAACCCAATTTTTTCTAGTTGCATCATCAATAAAAGAAACATAATAAAAAGGGCCACCAAGAGATGATACTTGATTTGGTCCCCAGACATCTGTATGCACAATCTCTAACCTTTAACTCTTCTTTTCTTTTCCAACTATGAGAAATTTGTCTCTCTTCTGTTTTCGATAAACACAGTGATCACAGAAATCCAAATAATGTTTTTCAATATCTAGAAACAAATTCCTTTTGTGAAGTATCTGCATCCCCTTCTCATTCATGTGTCCAAGCCTACGATTCCAAAGTGTTGTATCCACTCCTGTAGAAGCTAAAGATATAGAAAAATCAGTATTACTAGTACATACATATAATGTACCTACCTTCTCTCCTTTTGCTATCACCAATGATCCTTTGGTGACCTTCCACCCATTATCTGTAAATATGGATATACAACCTTCACTTGTCAACTACCCTGTTGAAATTATATTTTTCCTGATATCTATAACATGTCTTAACTCTTTCAACAACCATTGGTTTCCATTCTTTTTCTTTATTTATATCTTACCTATTCCAACAATTTTGTATGGTGCATCATCACCCAAATGAACCTATACAAAATAACCTTGAACATAATCTAGAAAATGTTTCCTATGGGGTGTGACATGAAATGAAGCCCCTGAATCTACTACCCAAGACTCAAAAATATTATCTACAGAAAGAATCAAATCATCTTGTAACACATCACCTGTTACATTTGCTTCTTGATTTTTCTCTTGTTGTCCATCTCTTTGTTTCTTTGGAGATCTGCAGTCTGTCTTCAAGTGTCCTTTATTCCCACAATTCCAACACTCTATGTATCCCAGTATGGATTTGGATCTTAATTTTATATAATTTCCATGGTTCCCTGATCCCTTTCCTCTATCCTTTTGTATTCCTCTCTTCTCCACAGTCAACACATTACCTGATGTCTCACATATGTTTTTCTGTTTCATTTCCTCCCTAAGGATAACACCAACAACATAATCAAATTTTAGAGTGTTTGAACCAGAGACAAAGTTACTTACAGCCATGACCAATCCATTCCATATTTTTGGAAATGAGCACAGGATTAGAAGAGCCATGAACTCATCAACAAATTCCATTTTTACAAAACTTATCTAATTAGTAACTGTATTAAATTCATTTAAATGATCTGCAACAGACCCACCTTCTGACATATTCATATTAAATAATCTCTTCATTAGAAATACCTTATTGGACATTGAGGTTTTTTCATACAGTTTAGCCGATGTGTCCATCGACTCCTTCACTATATCTTTTTTTGAAATATTGAAATCCACTGATGCTTCCAGGCTCATCTGTATCATTCCTAGTGCCTTTCTATCAAGAATATCCTATTCTTTGTCCTTCATGGTTGTCATATTCTTTTCTATTCTTCGTAATGGTAGGAATAGATCCTTCTAATAGAAATAATCTTCCATCTGCATCTTCCATAACTGGTAGTTTTGGTCATTAAATTTATCGACCCTAAACTTTCCATCTTCCACCATTTCTCCCACTCGAACTAGGAACCCTCTTTATTTCCTGCGAGTTACCTTTCGCTCTAATACCAGTTGTTATAAAAACAGGATCAGAGAGCAATAAAATAAAACAAATTTAGAAATAAAACATAAAATATACACAATACAACAGAGACATAGATATACGTGGTTCACCTAGTGTGGGCTACGTCCACCAGAGAAATTGTCAAGTCCTTCCTTTTTATTATCCAACAAAATGAAGGGATACAACCTACAACACACCTTTTGTAACTTCCTCTTATTTCTCTCACAATATCCTCTCCCAAAATACAATATTCACAATAATACACACCCGCAATACATTTCCCTCATAAAATAGGTTTTCCTTATAGGGAAAAAAACCCTAACATAATCTCTACCGTCAATTTTGTGACTTAATGATGAAAAATCAAGATTGACTATGAAATTGCAGTATACATTTACAAGGAAATTTTTCCTTCAGGGGTTTTTCTACCCCGAATCCCCATGGGGGCCCGCTGGCTCCTAGACCCCCCGAACCAAGGAGATAAGCCCCCCAGACCATGGAGGGGGGAAAAAACCCCATGCAACCCCCCACCCCCTGCATGGAGGGGTGTAAATTATTCATGGGGTATAAACACGATTGAAAACAAAGACCTATGAATCATGAAGATAATCAGGATCCACAACCAACAACTACATGCCATAAAAAAAAAGATACTAAAACATAAAGATAAAATGATACACTATTTAAAATAATTCACACTCAAGTGACCAAACTAAGCATAATAATTCTTAATAGAAATCCCATTTATGGTCTCATGCAAGGAATTTCCTTCGAAGTCAACCAATTCATAAGCGTCTTTTTCCAAAACTTTCTTAATAATAAATGGTTTGAACCACATGGGTTTAAATTTTCCTACCCCAAACGGATATTTATCTTGATCATAGACCAGTCGATCATATTGACACTTGACACATTTTTTGTGAGCCTCGTTAGCCAAGGATGCATCTCGATGTTGTTCATCTAGCTACTCGAGATAGATAAGATGTTATTCAAGCATAGTTGTGTTAGGAAGTAGTTACACTGCCAACTTGAGAAAAGGAATCTAACAATCTATAGGAAAGAGTGCCTCTAGCCCGTAAACAAGTTGGAAAGGATAGAAACCTGTAGTCATATTTATGGAAGTTCGATATGCCCAAAGTGTTAAATATAACATCAAATGCCAATTTGACTTGGCCAAATTGATTTTCCATTGGAGAATAGTTTTAAGAGATTTATTGGTAGCCTCTACTTGATCGTTCTCTTGTGGATAATAGAGATGAATATTATTTATTAAACCGTAGATATTATGTTAACTTATTCATCATATTATTTTAAATGTGACTGCCATTTTCTGTGACAATCTCTTTCGATATACTGAACCTAGCGAAAATTTGGTTGAAAATGAAAAGTGTTGACATTTCCCCATCATTACTAAATGTTTGCATGGCTTAGACCCACTTAGTGAAGTAGTCTACTACCACAATGATATAACGATGCCCCCTAGGAGAATCTAGGTGGAATGTAGTCAAATCAATTCCCCACTTAGTGAAGGGACCAACAACAATACTAGGAAACATAGGAGTAGGGTGTGCCTGCATCTTCTAAGAGAAGATATGACATGGGTGACACTTCTTAACCACCTCTATACAATATTGTATTAACGAGGTCCAGAAATATCATGCACAAAGGATTTTCTAGGTTGTTTCCAACCCAGAAAAGTGAATTCCACATGCTTCTGTGTGGTATTCATTTAAAACAAGATTTGCCTCTTCATGAGTTAGACAATGACAGAGAACGTAGTCAACTCCTCCACAATACAAAGTATCATCGATGATAAGATAATTTTTTGTTTGATGGCATATCCATCGATGCTCATCACGAGAAGCAGAGGATGGACATTTCAAATGGTGAATATACACACGTATATCTCCATATCAAGGGTTAAAATATGCAATAAGGAAGAGATCCTCATTGATCAACGAATCTTCAGGAATATTATTTCCACTCTCAATCGGAAGTTCCAAAATTAACTCGGAAAAGACCAAAGACTTATTAGACTTCATCGAAAGAAAGTCTAAATCAAATTCCTGAAGAATGACTATCCATCGACTAATCTTCTCACCAATGACCGGTCATGTCAACACATATTGAAAAGGATTAACAATGGCTATGATGGTGGTCATACAAACTAGAATATAATGAAGAAACATTTGTAGAACATGGATACCTTCCAAAACTAGTTTCTCAACATGAGTACAGTTCGTTGGTTGTGGAGCCTGATTATCTTCCTGATTTATAGGTATTTTACTTTCAACCGTGTTTATACCCCATGAATTATTTACACACCAGAAGTATGTACACTCTTCCACGCAGGGGAGTGCAGAGGGGGGGTACCCCCTCTGCGGGGTCCGAGGGGCCTATTCCCTAGGCTGGGGGGTCTGGGGGCAAGCAGGCCCCCAGCGGGGGTTCAGGGGTGAAGCCCCCGAAGCAAAAATTGCCTTATAAAAGTATATTGTAATTTCATTGTAAATCTGGACCGTTCATTATAAGGTCACATATCTAACGGTAGAGATTATGTTAGGGTTTTTTTCCCTAGAAGGCAACACCCTTTTATGAGGGAAATGTATTGTGAGTATGGTTGATGGTGAATATTGTATTCTGAGAGAGGATACTGTGAGAGAAAGAAGATGAAGTTACAGTGGGTTTTGTTGTAGGTTGTATCCCTTCATTTGCTAGACAATAATAAAGGAAGGACCTGACAATTTCTTTGGTGGACGTAGCCCACACTGGGTGAACCACGTAAATCTGTGCCTCTCTTGTATTGTGCAAGATACCAGATATATAAAATGTGTAGAACAGAAACGAAATGCTAGAAATAACAGAATAACAGTAAAGTATCCAGCATAATCTTCACAATACACAGAAATGATATACGAAATAGCAACAGAAATAGCACTTGAACAGAAA
>ML781609.1:734530-794307 GCA_009831015.1 Picea engelmannii | reverse complement strand
CTAAGGAGGATAGACCGTACCCTTAGCCGTACTACCCGACTACCCAGGTACTAGAGAGTATCTTCCCGAGTGTTGTTCTCGGTGACACTATAGCAGTCTGGCGGCCGATAGGTTTATCTAAAGAGGGCTTTAGGAAATCTAGGCCAGTCCGTACACAGGTGTTGTCTGATGCGCTACCACTCAAAGGGGTACCAACAGGGGTTACAAGGGTGGCCAACAAACGTGCGCTTAAGAACCACTTGTATTTCCTTCTTGTATGAATCCCTCAACTGCGGGTTTATGCGCGTAATGACAGATCTCTGTGGCTTAAAGATGCCGGAATACGTCTCTACCCTGGAAAAAAAAATATCCACAATTTCTGCCAAGGAAAGTGCTCTGATACCACTTGCAAGATACCAAATATATAAAATATGTAGAACAGAAACAAAATGCTAGAAATGACAGAATAACAGTAAAATATCCAGCATAATCTTCACAATACACAGAAATGATATACGAAATAGCAATAGAAATAGCACTTTGAATCAGATAGCAATGTTCATAGGCCTCTTCGAGTGGGCAACCTCCAATCGAGCAGCGCTCTGTTACAATAATATTCCAAGCTAGGGTTCTCATACCCTCGACTCCTATTTATACTAAAAAGAAGCATCTAGAGGAAGATCCTTCTAGAAGCGGAAGCTTCTATTAGGTCTTCTTACATCCGCCTTATTCTATTTTAAAGAAAGGTCTTATTAATATTGACCTTTATTACATCTGAATACATTGATCTACCTATGTGCGGGTTAGGACCTTAACAATAACTCTTTTCTTTTATAAAAAAACAACCTAAGCTACTACAACCAAACAAACATGCAAAGTAACATGCAATGAAATTAAGAAACTCCAAAACTTTTTTTAAAATTTTTTATATGCTTATGAAATGAAAATAACAAACAACTATATTTTTTCTTTTCCAAGCATAACAAGAAAGAAGTATGACAAACTAGAGACTGACTCAGGTCCTAAAACACTACCAAAGAGCAGGGATTCACCAGAATCCAAAGGAGAACCTAAATCTTGAAAAGTACACCTTCAAACTTGACAAAAGACAAAAAGAGACAGAGAAAACTAAACAAAAGAGTTTTATTTACAACTTCATAGACAATCAGATACTTAAAACTCTCTCAACAATAGTTAGTAGAGGTCTCTGGTACTTAGGAGGACCTGAGAGACCAAAATATTCCTAGAAGCAAAAGAAAAGTTTTTGAAACAATATTCAAAAGAACAGGTATGCATGTTCTACATAGACATATGACAGATGTACGCATGCTGGCTTAACTCAGAGCACATATGTACGCATTATGGGTATAGAACAAGGTGCGAATACTATTGAACCAACTCAAAAAATAGATAAAGTTCAGAGTGATCATCCATATCAAGAAAACTAGAAACACCTAGAAGGTGACCAGAGACTCCTACAGACTCATAAAGCATAGAAAATAAGAAGAAATCAAACCAAACAAATATTCTAAAAAGACCCTAGAGAGACTCCTCAGTGGAATCACCAATTATGCTATGGGGAAAAATCCCCCTAATCCAGGTCTATCGACTAAGGAGATCCTTGACACCTTAAAAGATATAAACACTTCTATTTTACCAAATACAACAAAACGTAATGGTAATTAAGGGAAGGAAGAGAAGATCGAAATGTGTACCTTTAGTCCTTTTGTCCATCGTAGATCCTTTCTTGTTCCTATCCGTTCCAAAATTGCAGGATTTCTCCCAAAGCTTGCCTGAAACAAATTCACAAAAAAAAATATGATAACGTATGAATAAATACCAAGATCATCTAAAGGGTTAGATATTCATGAAAATATTCATAAACGTAAACATAAATACATAAATATCTGGGACAAGACGTTTCTCTTTTATTGATAACAAGATTGGAAGTTAGAACCTGAATCTTTCTGACATCGCTCTGTGAACCTCACCTAAGTTCCTCTACTTTGAATCTAAGTGCATTATTCCCAATATGCCATCCTCACAACCAACATTCCATTATAGGGTAAACAGATGGATTGTATAAAGTAGGATGACTAGAAGGGAATGTTGAGGATGAAACTCAGAGCAGGATGAAATTTGGTAGAGTTCACTTTCCTCTTCATTCATATATCCAAATGATCCCTATAGGGACCCTTTTATATGGAGAAAATGTGGTTAATTAGTTTTTAGAATGGATATAGGAGGTAAGATGGTTGTGCAACCTAACATAGCCCGTAAACTCTGCCCAAAAGCCCAATTTTTTTTAATCTTTGCAAATTTTTATAGTATACCTCGGTTGTTAGCCATGAAACTAGTGTATGTGTTGAGTCTCAGAATTGTTGCATTTTCATCCTCTTTTCCTTTCGCCATTCTTCACATTTATCCATATTCTAATACCATTTCATAATTAAATATGGGTTTAACCTTATTATTTTCCAAATCATTTATTTTAGTATTAAAAGGGAATTTGTGATTAAATATTAGAAAATTGATGACGTAGACCCCCGACCCTGTGGCTGAGATCCACACAAGATCCTTCTAAATTCTCCTCGAGCCAAAGTGGCTCCTTTGGCTCCCTATTGTAACCTTATGAATCTGATCCATAGGTCCTTTGTGAAAACCCAACCCGTGGAACTTAACACCAAGCACGAGCCTTACATCTCCATGCGACCACAACCGGGCCTTAGCGCAAGCGACTCTTGCAACTTGTGAGTTTTTGAGTCGATGACCTCGACTCCTCTTTCTCCAAATGTTGATACCTAAGATGCGATATGGGTATGGCTCCTCCCTTGCTAGCACCTCTACAAGTGACCACTGTCTAGGGCCTTAATCTAGCACCCCTCGTAACTCGCAACTTCACGAGTTGGAGGGTTGAGCCCTTGTGATCCTCCTTTGTGAATCCACGAGACGCGATAAGTCAACAATGGGTTGACTTCTTCCCAGGCGATATGTGTCCTCCACCTGTCACCCGCTTCCACTTTTCTCCGGGTGCTTGTTGTTATGCCACCTATCGACCATGCGGTCCCCACCTAACAGACATGCCATATGTTCGTATGATCCCTCGGTGCTCGGCACCTCGCGAATTCTACAGTCGAAAATAAATTATTTCAACCCCGAACCCTCGATACGCGATACCCCGCAGAGGTTCTGAACCAATGGCTCTCCAGTGGCTTGGATCCAATGGTTTGGATCTCCTTCCCTGCTCCTCGCAAGTCTAGATTTATCTGACGATCTCCATCCTTTATAATATTTAGAGTATCGAAAGATACTCGGCCTTAATCCCCTTGCTACTCTGTGAGATCCAGCAGCCCATGGCAACTCGACACTTCTCCCCAAAGTGTCTCCACCGTCAGTTTCAGCTGCTCTCCTGCACGACCTCCTAGAGGTTAAACTCCGTGCACCTTCCTCCAAATTTGATGACTATCGGTCCTTGGTGCTAGATCTAACAGTCTAGATCTGACCTCCTTGCATTCTATCCTCCTGCTGCTTGGGCGTAGATTCAAAAACCCAGATCTTCCTCTCTTAGTACCAATCCAATGACTATTGTTGCTCCTTCCTGAGCACGTGCTCTCTCCGAGCCTTGGAATATTTTGAACGCTTCAAAGGCTGAAACCCTTGTTCTTTATCCTGCAAGTCCACGACCTTTAATCTTTCCTGTGTTACTGAAAAATCTACCCTCCTGAGCTTTGTTCACTCTGAAACCTAAAAAGGTTTTTCGACCTCTACACTCCCTGCAGGGTCCTTGCACACAACTGTGTTATTCGTCCTGAGCTTTTCTTTCTCGAACCTCTAAGGGATTCGACCCTTGCCTTCTCCTTCAAATGGAGATTGGTGCCCTCTTGGAAGCCTCCTGTTACTGAGCCTATAGGGTGTTCAGTAACCCTGTGAATTCCTTTCTGTGACACTTCTCTTATCTTATAACTTGAAAGAGAGTTCTTCTCGGTGCACTCCTTACACTCGCTCGATGCCCTCCTGGCAGAGATTCTACAGAATCTTCAATGACTCTGTCTTCTCACTGAACTTGGAATAGAGTTCCCTATGTGTACTCTATGCATGGGATTAATGCCCTCTTGGCAGAGTCTCATATAATTCTAAGGAATTCTGTCTTCTCTCTCAAAACTTCGTCTCGCTGAACTCGAAGTAGAGTCCCTTCTGTGCACTCTATGCATGCACTCAATGCCCTCCTGGCAGAGCTTCCACAGAACCCTCTGTGATTTTGTTATCTCTGTGCCTTCCTTTGCATAGTCTTACCTCCAAAGTGCTCAAAAACCTTGAGGCCTCCTCCTTGGGTCTAATACTTCCTCTGGTGCGCCCTCCTGGCACAACTCTGTCCAAATTTTGTAGAATTCAGAAGTGCACTCTATGCACTATCTTACAGAACCCGCAATGTTTTGTCATGCAACCTCTTGCATGAAGCCATAAAGAACCAGACCTGGAATCAAAGAAACTCATAAACAATGACTTTTGTTTGTAACCTGCAAATGCAAACTAACACACATCTACAACATATCATAAACACATAAAGACATTCATCAACAAACAAAGAATAACATGCAGGAAAAACTTCTCTGATTATATTCATATGAAATGCCTCTTTACAATGTGTTCGAGATCGTACTACAACAAAGTCATGGCTTCCTCTCTTATCTAACCTATTCTCTATTATAATCTCCTTCTCTACAGACTCACTCCTACAGATACAAAGGATCTTTTTACAAAAGGGGGCTTCTCGAGCTCTTCCCTCCATCTCACCAACTCTCATTAATTACAATGAATTACATTGAATAGGCCATCTAATCCGAATTGGATCTAGATCCCCATAAACCTGTTAGCCATTAAGGTGACACCAACTACAGCATGCTCAAAGGCATGGCTTCAGCTCTATCGGCCTTACAAACATTTAATACATTAAATTCAAATTTGAAATTTAAAAGTGAGAGGGCTGCACCTCTCCTCTCCATTGAATGTGCTCTTGATGTGCTGGCTAGCTAGCGGGTAGATGGCTTTGAGCGATGCTCCTACATCATACTCCTTATCTACAAAAATTATGAGCTCCTACTCATGAGCTTCCTAGCACCACTATTGAAATCCACCTGGATCCCAAATAGTTCTCTGGAGTTGTCCATCTGCTCCACTGCTTTGTTGTTGCTGTATCTGTTGCCTTACTTCTATGGCAGGTTCTCCTCTGCACAGTTCCTCCTCACTAGCAGTTTCCACTGCTGACCTCAACATCAGCCTTATAATCTCCTCAATCTCCTCATCCAGCTATTCCCATGGTTGGCTCTCCTTTTGCAGCCTTCTCCACTGCACTTCTTCCCTGCAAATGGGTAGATCAACTAGATCTCCCATGCCATCTTCTTCCTTTGTGGCCTCAACTTGCCACCTTGATGCAAAATTCAGCTCTACAGTCTTATCTTCTTGACTGAACTGGTGTTCAGTCACCTTCTCTGGCAGACTTGCTTCTGCCATTTCCTCTTGCACTGGTTGAATTCTATATTCCTCCAATTGTTCCTTAGACTGGAATTTCCCTTCATCTGCTATTGCATGCCTCAATATTGCAGTCATCCTCTGTTCAGCTTCCTGGCTCAAATTTCTGAGTGATTCCTCATAATTCTCCTCTGCTAACATCTGTATGACTGTCTGCTCATGGCAGTCATGTACTGGATCTAGATGGGTCAACCAATCCTCTAGCATTTCCAACTCCATCTCCCATGGACTGAGCATCTTATCTACATGCTCTTCTTCTGCTAGGGTAGATTTTGATGTTTTCTCTATTTCTTCTTTCTCTTTGACAGTCTCCGTTGGCTATCCTTCTTTTGTTGTACCCACAACATCTTCCCTAGCCTCATCTTGGCTACTTGGTAGGAATATCTGAATTCCTCTAATGACTAGGATATTCCTCTGATCCTTCTCTATTAGCTCCTCTCGCTGATCCAAACTCATCCCTGAGTTCATGAGAGTTTTAGACAGTCTCAACTGCTCTCCCTTGCCCACCTAGCAATATGGGATTTCCTCTCTACCCTCCTAGCAGTCTATGAGATCAGTCGATCCCATATCAGTGCCCTCCTGACAATTTGAAATTCCATCTCTGCCCACTTGGCAGTCTATGAGATCTCTGCTCGATCTCTCCTCTTCATCATCACTGAGATTTCTCCCAGCTTCTGGTTCACAGGCATGAACCATCTCCTCTATGGCCCTGAGGCTTTTCACATACCTCAACCACCTCCTCAACAGTCTTTGTTGTCTTTTGGTCAACAACTCCTTGACTGGCCACTTTGCTTTCCTTTTCATGGGCCATTCATACACCCATCATGTCTTTGCATCCTGCTGCACCCGCAGTGAAAGCTCTTCCATTCTGGACCTTATCTCAGTGAGTTCTTTATCCATTTCATCTTTTCTCTATTGTTGGTGGTTCTTCTTTCCACCGTGTCCATGGCCTTCAGTAGCCATCTTCCTATTCCTGTCTGCCCTCCTGGAAAACTTGTTGCTATCACTCTGCAACCGTCAGTGCTTCCAGCCTTTCCTATAGTACACCTGACTGTACCATTTGACTATTGCATCCCACAACAACCTTCACCTATTACCTATCTCCTACAGGCTCTTCTTCACCTTGCTTCCTCTTTTTCCTGAAATATACAGGCAAACTCCTACTCTGATACCACTTAATGATGCAGACCCCCGACCCTACGACTGAGATCTGCAAAGGATCATTATAAATTCTCCTTGAGTCAAAGTGTCTCCTTTAGCTCCCTATTGGAACCTTACAAATCCAATCCACAAGTCCTTCGTGAAAACCTACCCTACGCAACTTAACGCCAGGCGTGAGCCTTACATCTCCATGCGACCACAAATGGGCCTTAGTGCAAGCGACTATCGCAACTCGCGAGTTCGTGATTCGATGACCTCGACTCCTCTTTCTCCAAACACCAATACTTGAGATGTGATATAGGTATGGCTCCTCCCTTGCTAGTGCCTCTACAAGTGACCACCAGTTAGGGCCTCAATCTAGCACCCCTCACAACTCGCAACTTCGCGAGTTGGAGTGTTGAGCCCTTGTGCTCCTCCTTTGCGAATCCATGAGATGCAATAAGTCAACAATGGGTTGACTCCTTCCCAGGTGACGTGTGTCCTCTACCTATCACCTGCTTCCACTTTTCTCTGGGCGCTTGTTGTTACGCCACCTTTCGACCACGTGGTCCCCACCTAACGGACATGCCACATGTTCATATGATCCCTCGGTGCTTGGCACCTTGTGACTTCTACAGTCGAAAAGAAATTCTTTCAACCCTGAACCCTCGATACGCGATACCCCATGGAGATTCTGATCCAACAGTTCTCTCGTGGCTTGGATCCAATAGTCTGGATCTCCTTCCCTGCTCCTCGCAATTCAGTATTTATCAGATAGACACTATCATTTTTTAGCTTTAGAGTATCGAATGATACTCGGCCTTAATCCACCGCTTCTCTACGAGATCCAATGGCCCATGGCCACTCGGTACTTCTCCCTGAAGTGTCTCCACCATTTGTTTCAGCTGCTCTCCTGTGCGACCTCCCAGAGGTTAAACTCCATGCGCCTTCCTCTGAATTCGATCACTATTGGTCCTTGGTGCTAGATCTGATAGTCCAGATCTGACCTCCTTGTGCACTCTCCTCCTACTGCCTGGACATAGATTCAACAACCCAGATCTTCTTCTCTCAGTACTAATCCAATGACTATTGTTGCTCCTTCCTGAGCACACGCTCTCTCTGAGCCTTGGAATATTTCGAACGCTTCAAAGGCTAAAACCTTTGTTCTTTATCCCACAAGTCCATGACCTTTAGTCTCGCCTGTGTTACTGAAAACTATGCCCTCCTGAGATTTGTTCACTCTGAAACCTCAAAAGGTATTTCGACCTCTACACTCCTTGTAGGGTCCCTGCACACAACTGTTCTATCTGTCCTAAGCTTTTCCTTCTCGAACCTCTAAGGGATTCAACCCTTGCCTTCTCCTTCAAATGGAGATTGGTGCCCTCTTGGCAGTTGTCTGTTCAATCACTCCTTACTGAGCCTACAGGGTGTTCAGTAACCCTATGAATTCCTTTCTGTGACACTTCTCTTATCTCATAACTCAAAAGAGAGTTCTTCTTGGTGCACTCCTTGCACTCGCTCGATGCCCTCCTAGCAGAGCTTCTATAGAATCTTCAATGACTCTATCTTCTCACTAAACTTGGAATAGAGTTCCCTCTATGTACTGTATGCATGCGCTCAATGTCCTCTTGGCAGAGTCTAATATAATTCTCAAAATTTTTGTCTTCTATCTCGACACTTCTTCTCTCTGAACTCGAAGTAGAGTCCCTCCTGTGCACTCTATGCATGCGCTCAATGCCCTCCTGGCAGAGCTTCCACAGAACCCTCTGTGATTCTATTATCTCTGTGCCTTCCTCTGCATAGTCTTATCTCCAAGGTGTTCAGCAACCTTGAGGCCTCCTCCTTGGGTCTAATACTTCTTCTGGTGCACCCTCCTGGTACAACTCTGTCCAAATTCCGTAGAATTCAGAATTGTACTCTATGTAGTGGCTTATAGAACCCGCAGTGTTTTTTCATGTAACCTCTTGCATGAATCCGCAAAGAACCAGACCTGGAATCAAAGAGCCCAATAGACAATGACTTCTGTCTATAACCTACAAATGCAAACTAACACACATCTACAACATATCATAAACACATAAGGACATTCATCAACAAACACAGAATAACATGCAAGAAAAAATGCTCTAATTGTATTCATATGAAATGCCTCTTTACAATGTGTTTGAGCTCGGACCGCAACAAAGTCACTGCTTCTTCTCTTCTCTAACCTATTCTCTATTGTACTCTCCTTCTCTGCAGATTCACTCCTACATATACAAAGGATATTTTTACAAAAGGGGGTTCCTCGATATCTTCCCTCCATCTCACCAACTCTCATTAATTACAATGAGTTACATTGAATGGGCCATCTAATCCGAATTGGATCTAGATCCCCATAAACCTCTCAGCCATTAAGGCGACACCAACTACAGCATGCTCGAAGGCATGGCTTCGTCTTTACTGGCCTTACAAACATTTAATACATTAAATTCAAATTTGAAATTTGAAAGCGAGAGGGTTGCGCCTCTCCTCTCCATTGAATGCGCGCTTGATGTGATGGATAGTTGGTGCGTAGCTGGCTTGGAGCGATACTCCTGCATCAATTGACATGTTTTCATATATATCTCAAAAATGTGTTACCTTTGTAATGTGTTAAGGATTAATTCAAAAAGACTTCTTAAATACTTCCTCCACCATTTCAATATTTGTGAAGATAATTCAATCCTAATCCAAGGAGAAGATCATGGAGATTTGGTTGTCATATCTTATCCAAGATATATGAGAGATATGTGTGAGGATTTGAAGGGATTATATTTTGTAATAATGGGAAATGGGTTGAGAGAAAAGTGGATCTGTAATTATGAGATGTTTATCTCCTTTTCAAATCTCTCATGTATAAAAGAGAGTGCCCTCTCTTCATGAGAAGGGGAGAAGTATTATTATGTAGATTAAGAAGAGAATTGTTATGATGTAGACTGAAGAGAATTGTTATGATGTAGATTTGATTAACAAAGAGACTCTTTTTGTAAACCTACTTGTTGGAGGTTAATGCAAGTTTGGATTCAGTGATTTTGTCTCTCGTAGAAGTTAGCATATGGTGATCTAAAATCTTCCATGTTGGCATCAGCAAGGGCCACCGATCCGGCTTGGTAATCTTATTGTAAATTGTTAGTGTAGATTTTCATTTCATGATATTTTATTTGATTTCACTATTTGAATTTGTTGCAAAGTGTGGTAATGCAGGAACAGTTGGATCTCCATATTTCACCATACATGAGCTTTAATGGAGCATCCCACTTGTTAGTTTAGTTTTTTTAGGAGATAGAATCAAAGTTCATCTTTTCCTTTCACGAGCCATCAATGAATAGGTCCATCACCTGAGCAAGATCTTTTGCTTGTTTATGAGTTTTTCTTTCCAACTTTCGAGTTGTGTGAAGATTGTTATTTTTAAGAGTGTGTTGGTTTATAAATGTTTTTCTTATCTAATCTATACTAAACAAACATAGGAACCTATCTGTTATCAACATATATAGTGAATTAACTCTATTGATTACGAATTCCGGTTGATAATTTATTTTTGGTAATACATTATGCATATAATTGCACCAACATTTTGGCGTTGTTGTCGGGATTTGTAAATGGTAATAGGTAGCATTTGAATTAGATTGATTTAATGATTTTGGATTGGTTTTATGGACGACCTAAGGGTGGAGAGAAGACAGTAAGATGAGAGGTAAGAACCTGCGCATCCACTTTAGTGGGGTTGCTTCAAAGTTAGGTTGTCCTCTTCCTTTTATGAAGAAGTGTGTTTCTCCTTATTTTATGCAAAAGTGTGTTTTATTTCTGCAAATTTAGTTTTTATTTATGATGAGATAACTTTTGAGAACCGATAACCTAGTGACAGCAGGGTCCCAGTAATGCAAGGAGTTCAAGTTTGGCGTGTTTTATCTTTACAAATAAGTTTTAATTTCTTAGTTTTAAATATTTGATGATAAATCAATCTCCTTTTTCGATATGGTTTAACAATGAGTGTAAGCTTGGAACAACTCGCTTAGATCCTTGCAAAAGTCAGGATCTCCTCTTCTCGCAAAGAGGAGATCTTGACAGCAGTTGAGGGCTTAATTACTCCTCCAACAACAAGTGATGAATCAACATATGAAGAAGCCTGCATATTCAATGACGAACAATTATGCGAGCAGGAGATCGAGGAGGATAACGAGGATTTGTGACACGATCCGAGGATTGAAAACTATGCCTATCAAAGCATTATCGAACGATGGTTTCAAGATGGTATCAGGTTAAATCCATTCAATTTTTCTTTTTATTTTGTTAATTTACAGTTTCAACCGTCAATTTCACACGTTTATGTATATTTTCAACTGTCAATTGCGAAATTGAAAGAGGACATATTTTTATTTATGTTACATGCATGATTACACTAGAAGTTTGAATACACTTAACTAATTTCCAGTTTTTAATTAGCGTAATGTAGGTAGGACATTATTTTCAAGTTTTCTTAGTTTTGAATAAGTATGCTCTCCTCTGCCCTTCATGCGATCGTGAAGATCAAAAAATAGGATAACTAAAATTGATTTCAAGAATTTTTTTAATTGTTGACGATTACATAAAAATTGTCTAATCTATTTCCGTCTACAATTGTTTCAATTTGCGCATAAATTTTCAATAAGTTTGCAAAGTAATTTTTTAAGTTCTTTTATTTTTTATTTTTTCCAAAACATACAACTAAAAAAAAAAAAGCAAAAAAATATATAATAAAAAGGGGAATGGATTGAAAAACGTGAAGGGAATGGTGATCAACGCTTCACTCAAATGTTTTATGCAAAAAGGGGATTATAAATAAATAGATGTTGTTTTGTGCTATGAGAGAGAATCTTGATGTTGAATTTGTTCATTCCGAGGTGGCTCGAGGCTATGCTATTATCCATTATAACAAGAAGCATCTGGAGTTGGAGCCTATGATTGTTGGGAAAACCTTCTTGGTGAAGGTCAATGTAAATATTGGAAACTCAGCTCAATTGAAGATGAGGTTCAAAAACTACAGTGGGCAACCATGTGGGGTGCATATACTATTATGGATTTGTCCACTAGTCACCATATCCATGAAACACATGAGTGAATTTTGCGTAATTCTTTTGTACTTGTTGGTATGGTACCTATATATCAAGCTCTATTGAACAACAAAGTCTCCAGACAACTGGTGGTTTGTTGCAGAGGTTGCAGAGATAATGACCTCAAGACCATGGTGTTGGGCTACATAATTGCAAAGTAGGCAATCAAATCTGTGGTAGGCAAATCAGATTGTATTGATGTGCGTGAAAGGGGTTTTGAGTCATAAGTGAAGGAGGCCATGCTAGTCCTTGATGTGGAGATCAGACTTAGAAGGTGCAACACAACATTCTTAAAACTGCTGACTATCCCAACGTAAGGCACCGAAAAGAGAATCATTGCAGAGGAGGAAGAAAGGATAGAAGAATTGTTTAAAATCTTCGTCATCGAATCTAGGATTTGGGTGAGTACATATTACCTCTATAAATCCATATTTGTTGTTGCTCGCTAGATTCTTCTACCGATGCGAGGATGCGAGATTTACACATCGTGCCTACCGTTGCTCCAGAAAAGCTTTTGTGCAGGTGGGGTATGGACTGTATTTCTTTGGGTTACAGGATTACATGATAGGTGTTTGGTTTTATGACCTAAATCAGATATCATTCACCATTGTAAGAAAAGCGCATACCATCGATACATGCTTGGTTGAAAATGGATTTCGAAATCATTCCCGCAGGAGCCCTCTCACTGTGTATGTTGAGATGATAGTGCTTCTTCTAGTGGATGGGTATGGACACTTAGAAATACTGAGAATAATTTAGGAACTGAAATTATTTGTTCCCCTTCTCGCCTGGTGTATCACTCAAGGTTCTGATCTCATAGGGACCTTAAAAAGGAAATATGGAGATGGATGGAAATAACTGAAACCCGTGCTGGAAGGCACTGACAAGGAACCTGACTGCTATGGTTAGCGCCAAGACAACGATGCATAGAAGAGAAAATCTTCAAGAAAGTTGGAGTCCACTGATTAGAAACTAAATCCGCCGACTAGAAACTAAATCTGCCAACCAGAAACCAAATCTTCATATCTGTACTGGAAGATCTAAGTTTTGATTACACTATCATTTGGTAGTTTATTTGTTTACCAAATCATTGCTCGATACAAACAAACCCAATATTTGACTAACTACTACTTCTACCATGTCCTATTTTCCCATGGTTACAGGATCAAATTCTTTTAGGATGGATCAAAACCAAATTCTGTTATAATCTAGGCGTAATCCAAAACCCCAGGCGTACACCCAGTCGTGAATATCCGAAACAAATCATCAGCTAAGCATGGGTTGCAACGATCAAGGGACAATGGACTTGGATGGAACTGGATTATCGATGTGCCTTTCTCCTCGACAGAGGACCTATGAGATCTGTGTGAGTGTCGAGCAAGCACCAGAATTTGAGCCGTCATGGATGCTTCTTCTCCTGCGATTGTACATGGTTTGGTATTAGGTAGGTTGGCATGATTTGTATTACTTTTGTTTTAGATAGTTCATATATATATATATATATATAACAATTAAAAAAATAAACAAATTCAAAACAATTAAAAATAATAAAACTATAAAAATAAATAAATAAAGAATTGTTATAAAGAATTTCATTGTTTATAATAACAAAAAAAAAATATTGTTTGTTTTAAATATATATATATATATATATATATATATATATATATATTAAAAATTAAAAACAAATAAAATTGCAAATGGACCTTTTCATCATTTTTGAAAACAATAATTTTTTTACACCTTACGATGATTTCTTTTCTTAAGTCAGTACAAGCAGTGATCAACAATAGAATAAGCACACTCATGTTACTTCTTTTATTTTCCGCATTCGTACTAAATCTCGCATTTTTGTTTTACGATGATCTCACAAGTTTGATTGCAGGATTAGTACTAAGTTCAAATGCAGGAATGAAGACGCTCGCATTCCATGCCACAATGATTTTCAAGAATTGCAAAATTTTTCCAAAAAACATGCTTTATTAAAAGCTTGAAGGAGCTAAATTTTTCATCACACATGTCATGACGTTTGTCGCTACACCGCCATCTTTCATAAAACCAATTATGCCATGACATGATCATTTACCTTTCTCCTTCCAAGCTTATTCGTCATCCATGTCTTGAAGTAAACTTTCCATTGCGTTATCCTTCATGACTTATCACACGCCTATATTTCTGAGTCGTATACATCTATTTATTTTTCCATTCATTTTTCTTTGCAAATAAAAACATTTAGTCCCCTTTTCCATGACTACATTCCCTTGTTATAAACATCGTTGCTACTGAGATCTCTCCTATAGTCCTATCAATCTTTTTACCAGAACTCGCGTTGACTTTTGTGGGATTCCTTAAGGTCTACCTTTCAACAAGTCTTGCCCCATCAACCTCAACACCTTATCTGGGATATAGACTAGAGTCCATTTGAGTACCTAGAGGCTTGCATGCCTTAATGGCAAGTTCTCTCACTGACAATCATGGGAATACATCACTGTCCCTTGGTCGTCAGATTTTTCAAGTGGCCTGACATCAGCTCATTCATTTGCACTTCGAAAGATGTACTTAGGTACCTTGGCACTCATTGACATCAATGGTGAGTTTGCCTCGCATTGGTTAATGGAATTCATCAATGGTCGGTAATCCAATGACTTCTCTTCATTCTCGACATCGACACATTCATTCGCATGACTAGAATTGTACCATCGAGTTTAGTAGCGGGTGAAGACTATACTCTTTTTCATGACTCCATCAACAGTTGCAGTAGTATTTTTCCAGTCATATGAGAGTACCACATCTCCACTTTCATACTTCCACTTTTCCATGATTCATCAATAGTAGTTCAGATTCCTCCACTTCACATTCTTTGGTCCAATAGTTACAACGTTCGTAGCTACAGCAACAGTCACCTTTCACATGATCCTACAGCAGTGACATATTCCATGCTCTAGCAACCACATCAACCATATTCCTATTGCATAGTTCATCAACATTTTGGGTAAGTGGAGGTATGTTGTTTTCTACTCTTTAATCATGCAATTCCTTACTTGCTAGAGCAAATGAATTTGGAAAAATCCCTCACCATGCTCCCTTTCCTTTTCACTTCTATGNGGGGGGGGGGGGGACTATATTCACTATCATCACTCCATTTTTCCACAACCATCATTCCATTTTTTCATCTCATTTACCATTTACCAACATTTTTTTTCGTCCAACGATACTCTGTTTCACTTTTCTTCATAAGCACTGATATACATATTGGCATGATTCACAAATATGCAAAAATGATTTCTTATACTCAATGATGTTTCCTTATGGACATTGATGGGTAAATTATTATTATAATAGCAAGAGAACAAATAACTAAATGAATGTTGTTTACACAAGAACCAACATCAACAAGAGAACAAATAATGAAATGAATGTTGTTTACACAAGAACCAACATTCTCTATATTCATGGTTGTCAAACAAGAACCAACCATAAGAAAATGTTAGTTGTTACTCATGTAAATCCCATCCTAGAAATATTCATTATCATCACTCAAAGCCAAAATTCAAATGCCAAAATTTCTTGAGAAGATCCATGCACAGTTGCATGAGGACATGCAACAAGTTGAGTTGGGGGGTATGTTGAGTCTCGGAATTGTCGCATTTTCATCCTCTTTTCCTTTTGTCATTCTTCACATTTATCCATATTCTAATACCATTTCATAATTAAATATGGGTTTAACCTTATTATTTTTTAAATCATTTATTTTAGTATTAAAAGGGAGATTGTGATTAAATATTAGAAAATTGACATGTTTTCATATATATCTCAAAAATGTGTGAGCTTTGTAATGTGTGAAGGATTAATTCAAAAAGACTTCTCGAATACTTCCTCCACCATTTCAAGATTTGAGGAGATAATTCAATCCTAATCCAAGGAGAAGATCATGGAGATTTGGTTGTCATATCTTATCCAAGATATATGAGAGATATGTGTAAGGATTTGAAGGGATTATATTTTGTAATAATGGGAAATGGGTTGAGAGAAAAGTGGATCTGTAATTGTGAGATGTTTATCTCCTTTTCAAATCTCTCATGTATAAAAGAGAGTTCCCTCTCTTCATGATAAGGGGAGAAGTATTATTATGTATATTAAGAAGAAAATTGTTATGATGTAGATTGAAGAGAATTGTTATGATGTAGATTTGATTAACAAAGAGACTCTTTTTGTAAACCTACTTGTTGGAGATTAATGCAAGTTTGGATTCAGTGGTTTTTTCTCTCATAGAAGTTAGCATCTAATGATCTAAAAGCTTCCATGTTGGCATCGACAATGGCCACCGATCCAACTTGGTAAGCTTATTGTAAATTGTTAGTGTAGATTTCCATTTCATGTATTTGTTATTTTGATTTCATGATATTTTGTTTGATTTCACTATTCAATTTTGTTGCAAAGTGTGGTAATGCAGGAACAGTTGGATCTCCATATTTCACCATACATTATCTTTAATGGAGCATCCCACTTTTTAGTTTAATTGTTTCAGGAGATAGAATCAAACTTCATATTTTCCTTTCATGAGCCATGAATGAATAGGTCAATCACCTGTGCAAGATCTTTTGCTTGTTTATGAGTTTTGCTTTCCATCTTTCGAGTTGTGTGAAGATTGTTATTTTTAAGAGTGTGTTGGTTTCTAAATGGTTTTCTTATCTAATCTATACTAATTAGACATAGGAAACTATCTGTTATCGACACATATAGTGCATCAACTCTACTGATTATGAATCTCGGTTGATAATTTATGTTTGGTAATATATTATGCATATAATTACACCAGCAGTATGTATGTGCATTTCATATGTAGCAGGGAATGTACACCATGAAAAAACATTTTTTTAAGAGGAATCTCAACAAAAGTGGTTGGTGAAATTGTAAGTAAGAAGGCCAAAGTAAAAAAATGCATGATAGTGGCATTTTCAACTATAATAGTGATGGTTTCATTTTTGTGAGTTTTAGTTTAGTTCCTTTTTGTAAGGTAATGTTGAAATTTTAGTTTTA
Organism: Picea engelmannii; assembly: GCA_009831015.1. NCBI lineage: Eukaryota > Viridiplantae > Streptophyta > Pinopsida > Pinales > Pinaceae > Picea > Picea engelmannii. Next base: position 777,508 of record ML781609.1, on the reverse strand, counting down.
ATTTGAACATTTTTATCTATTTCAAACATTTAGTTGTATGGTTGTGGAATGGAAATGTCAATGTTAACATGGATTAAAATTATCAATCCATAAAATTTACTAGTCAAAAAAATTCCTATCTGTTAGCGATCAAAATGCATTGGTCTTTTGATAGCGTTTTTATCTCTCTCTCTCTCTCTCTCTCTCTCTCTCTCTCTCTCTCTCATTTTTCTTATTAGCCTTTGGCATGTGTCTTAAACTTTGATTTTCCTTATCAACTCTCATTGATCATGATTGCTCCAAACCTTTGGAATTCGGTCTTCAACCTGTATTTCACAAATAAAAGTCATTTCATAATTTTTATGTCTTTTATAATTTAATAAAATCCATATTTTTATTTTAAAAAATTCCCCAAAAAGAAATAATGGTGTGTGTCTAGGTGAGCCTAGTCTATCTTAAATCAATCCATGCAATACATAAATCCTAGTGCACCAAGCAATAAGTCAAGCCAAAGATTGAGTCCAAATGTCAAGCGCATTCAACACATAAACCATACAACGTCCAACTCTCAAACCCAACTTTAATCGCAAGTGTTGAGTTCTACTCTCCCATCGAATGATCTATCCAGCGGTCAAACCCATGTAATGTGTGTTGTCACATGTGATGATTTCCCTTGAATATTCAACAAATCGACAACAGTGTTTTCATTAGGTTTTCTAGATGACAGAAGGTTGATTTCGTTTATGTCGAGGATAGCTCTATTTTTACAGTGTTTTGACAAGTTGAGGGCATCAGGCCATCATGTATATGCCATGAGAAGGAATGAACACGCAGGTAAATGAGTCTCTTCATCAGAAAAACATATTGAGTAATGGATGCAAAGAAGAGATGCATCAATTTTTAGGAAGCTTTGACCTTACAGACAATCCATACTTTATCGGCAAAGGAATTGTCAAGTGTATTGACCTTGCAAAGGATGATCTCCATGGAATTATTTTCATACTTTCTGTTAGAAATCGATTTACTGCAAAAGAAGCAACAGATTTAAAGAGATTGCAATTGTTGTTTGGTGAGAAAATTCTCAATTTCATGGTGGTTATCTTTACTGGAGTGAATGGTTGAAAAATTCCAATTTGTCTTATGCTGACATTAGTACCAGGTATAATTACCAAGGGAGAAATGGATGCTCTAGAAGAGAAGCCAGGGAGCAGAAAACTAGAGGCTGATAACATTGGATACTTAAGTTGTTTACAGAGGTAGATATCCTCTATTGATCATTTGAAAGGAAATAATGCATTATTTGTTGAAAGAAGAAAGATTGTTACATATTCCAAGATATTTTCAGAGAATTCTAGTATACCATTTTCTTTTGTGTATGGATTTTGTAGTGGTGAGATAAAACTTTAAAAGATGGATTACAACAGAAAATTGGTGTAAATGTGGCTTTACAGTATTTTACAGGCCACACAAGTCCTATACTTTGTCTGGCAGCACATAATATGGTGGTTACTCCAAAGAAGCACATAGTAGACAAGTATTGGTATCAGGCAGTATGGATTGTACTGTTTGTATGTGGGATTTGGAGGGTGGAAGTGTGCTTTCATTAACTACAGAAGGTTCTTGAGAATGGAAATCCAGATGCATTGTTATTATATTTGAAGTTCATGACAAAATCCTTTCAGAGATGAGAAATCTATGTAAAATGCTATCACATGCATGCAATCTAAGTGACCTATTTACACCAAAGCATATACTTTTTTTCTTCCTGCATTGAAGGAAACATCCTTTTGTTGTCCTCGAGTTTGTTCTATTTGGAAAGTTCTAGTAGATATTTTGTTTGCAGATCTGGAAATGGCTCAAGAATGATAGGTTGTTGTAAATTTGCAGGGAGATAAATCAAAAGAACACAGAGTTTTTGGTGAAACAACAATTTTGAATATGAAGGGTTTTTTTTTTACCAAAGACATAGCTTTCACCAGTGCAAAAGGCAAAATTATAACCAACTAGCTGATGAAAATCAGAACTTTCACCAACTAACTAGTAGATCGAAAGGAGAAATAGATGGTGAAACTACAGAAAGAAAATTTTGGAAAGTTAAGCAAGAGCAAAGCAATTTTGGAGTAATTAAAAGGGTATGGGAGCATCAAAGGATTAACTACGAAATCAAGAAACATTCAACATCAAAGATTCATGGAGATTTTGAGACCAAATGTTAAAATTGGTCAACTAAAGTTTTGGTTACGATTGTTGAAAGATTCCAGCTACAAAGAACATGTTTCTTTACCTTCCACGACACATCAGAGTCATAAAAGTGATGAAGACCAGATGTCAAAGATCAACAAAGAAGACAGTTCGAGTCCTAGGAACTAGTCTTTTGATTATCAAATTGTATTTGGTCAGTTTTATTTTCTATATTTAGATATACAGATCCAAGTTTTCAGGATCTAAAACTGATTGTAAAGGCTATAAATGCCTATCTTTTTAAGAGATCATGGTTCAATCCTGGATACATTTTGCTATTGTACTAAGACTCTTATCTTGATAATAGAATCACAGTCTTCTTTTGCTGTCAATGTTAGATTTGTTCATGTACTTCATTATTCTATACTTTACTTCAGTTTAGCTCAGCTTCTAAGAACTGTTATCTTCTTATTAATATCATGAACCTTAATTAAAGGACTTCTTGCTATCTTATATGCCCCTGCACATTATTGTATTAGGTTATCTAGACTAGTATTCTTCATACCTTGTTCCAATTACTCTATCTGATTATTGATTTCTAAAAGCATTTTCTTATTCGAATTCATGATAAGATTTCCTTTTCATTAGCCATTAAGTTATCCCATTGATCCAAACATACCTAAATTATCATATTCTTAAGTTACCAAGCATCTTTGTCTTCAACCCCAAAGATTTTCTTGAAGAGATAACAAATTAGCACCATTGCCGGGGAGAGGAGATTGAAGCTCCTCTTCCTTGGGACACAACATAGATCCATCTTTGATGATAGACAAAGTCTGGACATTTTATTGGTTGAAATTTTCTATCTAGCGACTCCATTGAATAACTATGGCTTCAAAGAGAAGGGTTAATATTAGAGCAAATCAACAGAGGCCACCAACAACTCCTCTTTCTTATTCAAGAAGATCATCAGAAGAGGAAGAGCTCTACAAAGGAAAACTTTCAGAGCAACAAGGACATCTATATCAGATATCTCAAGAGGTACTGCTTCTTTATTTGTACCTATAACACCTTCCATTAAGTCTACTTTTGTTGAATCTTCTTCTTTTCAGAAAATTGTATTTGAATCAGAGGATTTAAAGGGTGATGAACCTTCTATAGATTCCATTGTTATAAATCCTTTTCCTGAGAATTTTTCTGTACATAGGTTAGGGAAAGAGGTTGAACCATCTTCCCCTGAAGAGGACTATTCCTCTTCTCTGAATTCCTTGCAAACAAAACTAGAAAAGATCTATACATATACCCATACCAGTCTACCTATGATAGAGTTTATTCTGTGAAATTTGTTTGTTAATGAGGAAGAAAACCTAGCCCTTTTGCTAGGGCAGTTTTACAAAGCTTCTAATTTCCCTGATCCATTTGAGTTTACAAAGAATCCACTAGGGAGAATCCAATTGACAGAAGATGAAGAGGCTGAAGTTTGAATCTAGATATCAGTTTATCGGTTTTCTTCATGAACTGTTGTATTTCTTTATCATCTCTTTCATGCTTTTTCCTTTGCATGTTAAGAGAATTATTTTATGTTCTGTATATTCGGAAACTTATCATTCTTCTTATATATATACCACCCTAGAAGAGGAAATCTTGCAGCCTGCTTTCATTATAGAAGTAGTTTCAACAGCTTTACCTCAGCCCATTCATAAAGACAAAAAATGTATTCAAATTCTTTTTGAATCTGATCAGCCATATAACTCTGTAGAGATTGAAATTGATTCTAAACCTACTCAGACTTCAGTACCTACTGTCACTACTATTGAAACTTTTCATCAACCTCTTATCCCTCAAGAGTAGCCCACTTCTTTTCAAACCAATATCAGGATGAAGATGTTTAAACCTTTAAGGCTGCCCTATCCCCTTCATCCTTATCCTCTTGACTGTTATGAATATCTTCGCCATTTTTCTGGAGAGAATCAAGTTTTAGTTGAGAGGCACTTGGAATCCTTTGAGGATTTTGTTAATCATTTTCTGATTGTTCATGAAGATGTAATCATGAGATTTTTCTCTAAATCTCTAATCAGAGATGTTGCTGCATGGTTTAAGGTTCTAAGAGTTGATTCTATTGGCTCTTGGATTGAGTTCTCTAATGCTTTTACGAAGTACTGGGGTGAGTACAAATCACTAGATTCATACCTTGCTGATTTTTATGCTTTGAAGAGAGAGAAGGGTGAAGCTTTGTCTATCTTCAATCGAAGATTTTATAGCATCTAGCATGACATGCCTTTGAAGGTCTGGCCAACAGAGATAGCTTCCATGATACATTATGTTATGTGTCTTCATTCAGAACTTGCCCTTCTTCTACTAGAAAGGAAGTCTTCATTCTTAACTCAGTTGTTTGAAGATGCACACGAGGTAGAAGAGAACATTCGTGTTGCCAAAAGGACTTATATGCTATCATATTCTAAAAATATGCATCCTTATGAGAAGGAAAACCATCAGTATGTTTCCATTTTGGATCAAGAAGACAGTAAGTATGGTTCAGATTTCGAACATGGAGATTATGAATGTAAAGTAGTTTGTGAACAACAATGAGCATGTGAGTCTATTTTAGATTCAAGTCAGAGTTTTTCAATATTTGTTGAGTTCTCTAGAAACAGGTATGAGTCAGAATGTTATGATCAGTTTGCTAACCAGGATGAGCCTATGGTAACCAATGATTGCATAAGCAATTATATTTTTTCAACTGATCTTTATTCTTATGATCTTGACACTGTTTCATCATCATCCTCTGACCATTTTTATGAAGAGAAAGTCACTATGATTAATGATCACAAGTTAATCTCAAGAGAACTAGAAGGTGATCAGTCTTCTAGCAAAGGAAAAATCACGGTTGAGAGGGAGGCTGCTATAAATGTACAGTTTTTTCCTGAGGATCAGTATGTTTCTGATCTCTGTTTCCAAGACCTGGTGGCAGCCTTCATGGAATCATACATTTCAGTGAACTTGAAAATTTCAGATCTCTTCAGCTCTCTCATGTTTATGGGTGAGTATAGTTTCCTGAATGAGTTTTATTCACTATTGTTACATTTCAAACATCAATTGTTGAGCAGTGATAGAGACAAGGTTTCTTTAGTTTTGAAGTTACTTGGATGGTTGTTATGGAAGTTAGCATTTACTTAACCAAGAGACAATATGGTTGATTAGTGTAGGAGTAGGCAGAAGAATAAGCTCACCATACGAGAAGCTATATCTTTTCAGTTGTTGAGTTCATAAATAAGTAGGGCATGCTATAGGTGGGATGGAGGTTTGTAGAGGAACAGTTGCACAGGCCATATGGCTCCATGCCCAATGGTAAATGGAAATTGAATTACTAGGTTCTTGGAAACCTCACAGGGAGGTCTCCATCCCAGTTGAAGCCAGTTGTTAGCAATCAAAATGCACTGGTCTTTTGAGAGCGTTTTTATCTCTCTCTCTATGTTTCACTCATTTTTCTTATTAGCCTTTGGCCTGTGTCTTAAACTTCGATTTTCCTTATCATCTCTCATTGATCATGATTTCTCCAAATCTTTGGAATTCGGTCTTCAACCTGCATTTCAAAAATAAAATTCATTTCATAATTTTTATGTCTTTTATAATTTAATAAAATCCATATTTTTATTTTAAAAAATTCCCCAAAAAGCAATAATGGTGTGTGTCTAGGTGAGCCTAGTCTATCTTAAATCAATCCATGCAATACATCAAGCCTAGCGCACCAAGAAATAAGTCAAGCCAAAGCTTGAGTCCAAATTTAAAGTGCATTCAACACATAAAACATACAACGCCCAACTCTCAAACCCAACTTTAATCGCAAGTGTTGAGTTTTACTCTCCCATTGAATGATCTATCCAGCAGTCAAACCCATGTACTGTGTTTTGTCACATGTGATGATTTCCCCTTAATATTCAACAAATTGACAGCGGTGTTTTCATTAGGTTTTCTAGATGACAGAAGGCCAATTTCGTTTATGTCAAAGATAGCTCTGTTTTTACAGTGTTTTGACAAGTTGAGGGCATCAGGACATCATGTATATGCCACGAGAAGGAATTAACACGTAGGTAAATGCACCTCTTCATTAGAAAAAAATATTGAGTAATGTATGCAGAGAAGAGATGCATTGATTTTTCAGGAAGCTTTGACCCTACTGTCAATCCAAACTTTCTTGGGAAAGGAATTGTCAAGTGTATCAACCTTGCAAAGGATGATCTCCATGGAATTATTTTCGTACTTTCTATTAGAAATCGATTTACTGCAGAAGAAGCAGCGGATTTAGAGAGCTTGCAAATGTTGTTTGGTGAGAAAATTCTCAATTTCATGGTGGTTATATTTACTGGAGTGAATGGTTGAAAACTTCAAATTTGTCTTATGCTGACATTAGTACCAGGTATAATTACCAAGGGGAAATGGATGCTATGGAAGAGAAGCTAGGGAGCAGAAAAATAGAGGCTAATTACATTGAATACTTAAGTTGTTTACAGAGGCGGATACCCTCTGTTGATCATTTGAAAGGAAACAATGCATTATTGGTTGAAAGAAGCAAGATTGTTACATCTTCCATGATATTTTCAGAGAATTCCAGTATACCATTTGCTTTAGTATATGGCTTTTGTAGTGGTGAGCTAAAACTTTAAAAGATGGATTACACATAAAATTGGTGTAAATGTGGCTTTACAGTATTTTATAGGTCACAGAGGTCCTATAATTTGTCTAGCATCACATAATATAGTGGTTACTCCAAAGAAGCACAGAGTAGACAAGTATTGGTATCAGATAGTATGGATTGTACAATTCGTATGTGGGATTTGGAGGGTGGAAGTGTGCTTTCATTAACTATAGAAGGTTCCTGAGAATGGAAATCCAGATGCATTATTGTTAGCTTTGAAGTTCATGACAAAATCCTTTCAGAGATGAGAAATCTATGTAAAATTCTATCACATTCATGCAATCTAAGTGACCTATTTACACCAGAGCATATGCTTCTTTTCTTCCTCCATTGAAGGAAACATCCTTTTGTTGCCCTTGAGTTCATTTTGTTTGGCAAGTTCTAGTAGATATTTTGTTTGTAGATCTGGCAGTGGCTCAAGAATGATAGGTTGATGTAAATTTGCAGGGAGATAAATCAAAAGAACACTGATTTTTTGGTGAAACAACAATTTTGAATATGAAGGGTTTCTTTTTTACCAAAGACAGAGCTTTCACCAGCGCAAAAGGTGAAATTATGACCAGCTAGCTGATGAAAAGAAGAACTTTCACCAGCTAAGTAGCAGATCGAAAGGCGAAATAGCTGGTGAAACTATAGAAAGAAAATTTTGGAAAGTTAAGTTAGAGCAAATCATTTTTGGAGTAATTAAAAGGGTATGGGAGCATCAAAGGATTAACTACCAAATCAAGAAACATTCAGCATCAAAGATTCGTGGAGATTTTGAGAGCAAATGTTAAAATTGAACAACTAAAGTTTTGGTTACAGTTGTTGAAAGATTCCAGCTACAGAGGACATGTGTCTTTACCTTCCACGACACATCAAATTCATAAAAGTGATGAAGACCAGATGTCAAAGATCAACAAAGAAGACAGTTCGAGTCCTAGGAACTAGTCTTTTGATTATCAAATTGTATTTGGTTAGTTTTATTTTCTATATTTAGATATACAGATCTAAGGTTTCAACATCTAAAACTGATTGTAAAGGCTATAAATGCCTATCTTTTTAAGAGATCATGGTTCAATCCTAGATACATTTTTCTATTTTACAGGACTCTTATCTTGATAATAGAATCACAATCTTCTTTTGCTATCAATGTCATATTTGTTCATGTACTTCATTATTCTATACTTTAATTCAATTTAGCTTAGCTTCTAAGAACTGTTATCTTCTTATTAAGCTCATGAAATTGAATTAAAGGACTTCTTGCTATCTTGTATGACCTTGCACACTGTTGTATTAGGTTATCTAGACTAGTATTCTTCATACCTTGTTCCAATTACTCTATCTGATTATTGATTTCTAAAAGCATCGTCTTATTCAAATGCATGATAAGATTTCGTTTTCATTAGCCATTAAGTTATCCCATTGATCCAAACATACCTAAATTATCATATTCTTCAGTTACCAAGAATCTTTGGCTTCAACCCCAAAGAGTTGCTTGGAGAGATAACACTATCCATTATATATATAGAGATATATAGATATATAGATATATCGAAATCGAAAGGCTATTATTATGGATAGATACCAAAAATAGAACAATAAATAGTAATTTGGGACACTCCAGATCCTCTCTTGGAAATTTTGTGGTTTTCCGTGGAATAATGGCCCTATACTAAGTTGGATATTGAGTGACATGGATATTATTTCCTTGGTTTAAAATTGGGAACATGAAGAATCTAAGCTCCCTAATATAGAAGGAATTTTTTTGTGGTCAACATGGAACAAGAAGTCCTCTCGTAGAGGGGTTGGAGGCATAGCTTGTTACGTAAAAATGAACATATCTTCTGACATTTGGCTTCATAATAAATATCCTTTCAATCAATACATATGGATGGATGTATCTAATATTAGTGCTAAAAATATTTATATATAAATATGTTATTCCACACCTATTAACTCTACATTTTATACAAAAAATAATCTAGATAAGAATTGTCCCTACAAAAGCTTAGAGAAAGATATCTACACTATGAAAAATAAAGGCATTATCATCCTGTTAGGAGACTTTAATGCTAGAAATGCAACTAATCGAGCTATGATTTTATGTTATGATTCCAACCTTAACCATGTCTGTCTAGATGAGGACCTTTTTTTAGATAATAAATACAAAAGAAACTCTGAAGACTTGATCAAGAATTTGTTTGGTACTGAGCTTATCAATCTCTATAGTTCTCAATATTTAATAATTTACAATGGTCTAAGGAAATGGCCAAAATCTAATCGGATGACTTGTATCCATGTGTTGTTTATTGTGTAATATTATATATCCTCATATACAACCAAATACCAAACTTTGATATTTTAGAGGACAATGAACCTGCCTCTAATCATAAACATTTAACCCTATCTCTAAATCTTTCCATGCACAAAATATCCATTGAAGAGAACTATGATAACCAAAGGAACTTATTTTTTGACAAACAAAAAGTTGATATTTTCTTAAAAGGATTAAGTAATGATTTAAATCTCATAACGTATTGGAACAATATTGAATTTGACTATCATAATTTTACAACAATCCTCTCTACTTACACTAACAAATTCTCTATTGAGGTTCTATGTAAAAACAAAAATAATACAACTAACCCTTGATACGATAATGAATGTAAAATTTCTAGAAAATCCATTAGGGATGCTTCCAATGTGTCATTAAAATATGATAATATAAATAGATACAAAACCTTAATTAAAAGGAAAAAAAGACTATATATATAGAAAACAAGAGAAGCTTTTGCACCTATTTAGGATAGATCCTAAGAAATTCTGGAGGAAAACTCTAACTCATAAATCTAAAGAAAGTAATAGAATTCCCTTGAAGGATTGGAATTTATACCTTAAAAATATTTATGAATCCCCTAATTTCATGTACAACATTCCAAACAATTCTACAAAGGATGAAGTGTTTTCTATAGAAGACATAAAGTTTTGGGTTAAGTGAATGTCAAAAGGAAAATCTATGGACATCAAAGTTTACCAAGATGAAATATTAAAAATTGGAGGATCCATCCTCATCCCTCACATACATAAGCTCTTCAATTTAGTTATATAGCAAGGCTTCCAACAACCTTGGACTCAAAACCTCATTGTACATATTTTTAAAAGTTGGGATAAAATAAATCCCTATAATTATAGGACCATTGTGATTATCCCCATTTTATCTAAGCGATATGGAATTATTTTGGAAAATAAGATCAGTACATGGCTAGAAAGCAATGGAAAAAGAACTAAAGTAGAGGTTGGGTTTAGAGTATACCATTCAACTGTGGACCACCTTGTTACATTTAGGATCATTGCAGAGTGTTGTAATGATAAAAATTATATCCTTTGTTGTTTCATTGATTTTAGAAAATATTTTGAAACTATCCTCGAGACTAAGCTTTGGAATATATTAGAAGAGATTAAAGTCCCTTTCAACTTAAGATTTGTTGCAGTAAAGATATATGAGAAATTTATTTCCAAGTCTAGGAACATTGAGGGACAGTTGGAAGAAATTAACTATAATATAAGAGTCAAGAAAGGTTTTCCCCTATCCCTTAGCCTTTGTAGCATCTATATTGATAAATTAGAAGATCTTTTGGAGGATTCAGGTTGTGTTGGCATGTCTCTCGATAGTATAGACATCATCCTACTTCTTTATGTTGATGATATTGTTCTTATGGGGAAGAGTCCCTATGACCTAGGTAAGCAACTTTTAATCATCAGGGAAGTATTCTCTAGTATGGGAATGACTATGAACATTGAAAAAACAAAGGTTATGATAATTAAGTACAAAAGTATCACTTACGATACTTTTGTATATGACAACAATAGCTTGGAGGAAGTTCCTACATACAAATATCTTGGAGTCAATATTCACCACAAGATCAATTGGAACTATAGCATTGAGACAAGGATAAATGGAGGATGAAATGATTATTATTGGATTGAAAATGTAATGTACCCAACCACTCACTGGCCAGACACACTAACTTACGCTCCTTCTCTGGACTAATTCGACCCCTGTCCTAACTTTAAATAACAAGGATGCATGAAATATTCACATGCATTGATCAAGATTTATGCTAAACATAAAACAAATGAATCATACGACATGCACAACAATAAACAACAAGCATGCATACTCTAAATATTGAATTCAATGATGAATACATACAGAGTGGAATAAATTATACACATATAAATAATACTATAACAGAGAGCACTTATATTTAACAAAATAAACCACCGACTCAATGCATACCAAGGAAATTCCACCCAACTGTAGACACTGATGTTCCAAGTCTCAACAACAATATCACCCCCAAGACAGGGATATGAATTTACAAGGACAGTTCCATAATGTTACTCGTCTTCCCAAACCAATCAACACTCAAGCTCTTGCAGGCTTCACAACACCCACAACAATCCTTCTAAGTACCCAACTCTCTTCTATCCAACCTGCACAACCCAAGAGAATGGAACCTCTCCCTTCTCTTCCATGCAGTCCCTCAGAATTTCCTTCTCCTTTTAGGGCTCTAGTGCATCTGGTCCAAAATCTCCATGCTGGGACTCTCAGGACTCGCAACTGTGAGCAAGGTTGGATACAGGCCAAAGAATCTCAAACATGTAGGCCTCGATTCATGGAGGGATTACACCAACAATATCTACATCTAATAATAACATGGTTTCAGTTCAATAGTTCATCTTCCTTTCCCGAACCAAGACCCGAAGGTGGAAAGATGAGTGGGTGAAAGAATGAATGGACTGGAATCTCCATGAGAGGGGTGAATAAAACAAAAGTGAGTGAACTAGTAAATGAATGAATGCATGAGTTCGTGAGTGAGGAAACCAATAGAATAACAAGATCAAGAACGGAAGTGAGAGAGAGAACGAACCCCCCGAACAAACCAAGTATGGGTTTATGTAGTTCTTGGGAATCAATAACCTCATGGCCTTCCCGCAAGAAGCTCACGTAACCAATTCCCCCCATTAAAAAAAATGGGTAATTAAAAAATTAAATAAACACGTATCCCCTCAATCCCCCTCTCTTGTGGAATCATATCCCCCTATAACTCTTTCCTTGTCCATCTAGTAGCCAATGATGTATTTATTATTAATAATGATCAAAACATTAAATTTCTTAGGAACACTTGCCTCTTTTAATTGTTTTGGAACTGTGGCCTCTCAACAATTAACAAATACATTATTTAATACGGGTCTCAAAACTTGGGGTGTTACATCCCCTCCCCCTTATTTTGGTAGTGTCCTCAGTGCATATACAAAACATGAATCAAAATTGCAAAATTTATTCAAAAAAATGTGGGTACTCTGCCTGCATGGCATCTTCATGCTCCCAGGTAGCATCTTCAGGACTATAGTAGGTACACTGAATGTTTAATAGATCTATAGCTTGATTCTGAAGCATTTTGATTTTTTTTTTGAATATTCGCACTGGTTGGACCTGAAAGTCTCCCTCTATCTCTACCTGAATCAGATCCCAATCAATAACATGGTTAGGATTATGTACATATTTCTTTACCAAAGAGACATGAAAGACAATATGCACATTCATGGAATCATGAAATGCAAGCATGTATGCAAGTTGTCGTATTCTATCCAATATCTCAAATGGACCACAAAATCTGGTTGCCAGCTTTGTATAACTACCCAACTTCAAAGAGCTCTTCTTGGGCTTCACTTTCAAAAGAACATGCTCCCTGACTTTAAATTCTCATATTGTCTTATTCGTATCTACATAAAATTTATGTCCATCTCGAGCTGCCTTTAAATTATGCTTAATATTAACCATCTAGTCTTCCATTTCCTTGAGCAAATTTGGCCCAGGTACCACTCTATCTATTGGGTTTTCCCAACTCACTGGAGTATTTCATTTCCTACGATACAAAGCTTCAAATGGGCTCATTTTCAATGAAGCTTGATACCCATTATTATAGGAAAAATCAACCAAGTGCAAGTAATCTTCCCACTTAGATGGTTTATCCATCACATACATTCTCAACATGTCTTCAATTACTCGGTTGAATCTCTCTGTCTTCCCATCTGACTGTGGATGGTAAGTTGTGCTATAGTTCATATTTGTACCAAATTCTTTAAATAATCCCTTCTAGAAATTCAAAGTAAACTTTGTGTCTCTGTCTGAGACAATTGTCCTAGGTATCCCATGCAACCTAGCAATCTCCCTCATGTAAATTTGTACAATATTAGTTGTTGTAGTGTTTTTTTTATAGGAACAAAATGATAAACCTTTTTCAATTTGTAAATGAATACCATGATTGAATCATGTTGTCTTGTTTTCCTAGGCAATTTAGTTATAAAGTGAATGGTTATGACTTCCCCTTTCTTCTCTGGAATTGGTAATTGTTTTAGCAAACTCACCGGGTTCCTATGCTCAAACTTCACTTTCTAACATTCCATACATATGGCGTTGTAATCATCAACATCTTTTTTCATACCTGGCCAAAAGAATTGGCTTCTTACTGATGTAATTGTTTTCTGGTAATTGATATGTCTGACATATGTAACATTATACATTTCTTTTAATACTAGATTCCTAAGTTCTCCGGAACTAGGAACATAAATTCTATTTTTATGCATAAGTAATCCATCTTCCTTCATCTCATACTCTTTCATTTTCTGTTGTACATATCATTGCTATAAGATTTCCTTTACCTATAGGTAATTTTGATCTATAACAACACCATCTAAGATATTTCTCTTCAATTCTGACTGATGCATACTAAAAACTGTAGCATGCATGAGATGTAATCTTCTACTAAGTGCATCAACAACTTTATTTTCTTTTCCTTTGATTTGTTTGATATCAAAGTCATATTAACTTAAACATTCCAGCCATCTTGCTTTCCTGGAATTCAAAGTTGGTTGTTTAAAAAGATACTTCAGACCACTTTTTTCTATCCTTAATTCAAATCTCTTTTCCATGAGATAATTCTTCCACATATTCAATGCGTTAAAAAAGGAAGTAAGCTCCAAGTCATGTGTGGCATAGTTCATATCATGTTCCTTAATCTTTATGGACTCATAACTGATGACATGTCCATTTTGAGTGAGGAATCCACCAAGACCTTCCTTACATGCATTTGTGCATACCAAAAAACTTTCATTTGGGTCAACAATATTTAAAATAGGCACACTAGTAAGTAATTCCTTCAACAGATTAAAATTCTCTTCACATTAAGATGTGCATTCAAATTTAATTCCCTTCTTTTGAAAAGATGTGATGGGATGAGAAATCTTAGAGAACCATACTATGAGTCTTATGTAGTAGCCAACTAAGCCCATAAAATATCAGACTTTTGAAACATTCATGGGTGTTGGCCATCCTCTAATGGCTTCAATCTTCTCTGGATCCACTACTATCCCTTGTTTTGAAATAATATGTCCCAAGTAATGGATCTGTTCTTGGTAAAAATAACACCTACTCATATTGGCATACAAATGATGTTCTATTAGCACTTGCAATACCAATCACATGTGATGTTCATGTTCCTCTTCAGACTTGTAATAGACAAGTATGTAATCCAGGAACACTGTAACAAACTTATCCAAATAATTTATGGATATGCCATTCATTAAGCACATAAATACAGTTGGCACATTGGTCATTTCAAATTGCACCACTATGAATTCATGATGCCCATACCTATTTCTAAAGGTTGTCTTATGGATGTCTTCTTCCTTGAATCTTACTTGATGGTATCCTGATCTCAAGTCTATCTTTGAAAATATCTTTTATCCTCTTAGGTGATCAAATAGGTCATCAATTCTGGGTAGAGGGTACTTGTTATTTATAGTGGATTTATTCAGTTGTTGAAATTCAATACACAACCTCAAAGTTCCATCTTTCCTTTTAAAAAAGAGTACTAGTGCTCCCAAAGGTGAAACACTTGGGAGTATCTACCCTTTCTTCAACAATTCCTTCAATTGCATTTGTAATTATTTTAGCTCTGGTGTACTCATTCGTTAAGGTGTTTTTCACACCGGGGTAGCTCCTAACACTAAATCAATAGAGAAATATATATCCCTTTTTGGAGACAACCCTGTTATTTCTTGGAATACATCCTCGAATTCTTGTAGTACCGAGAAATCTTCAATGTTGGGCCCCTTTTTCTTTTCTGGCTCCTCCACATGGGATGCATACAATTGACATCCTTTTATGAAACATCTTTTCAACTGTAAGGATGAAATATACCTGATACAGATGAGTCTTAGAACTCCTTTCACAGTGATATGTTTTCCATCTCCATCAATACATGTAAATGTCTTGCTATGAAAATCTAGGAAAACTTAATGCTTCTCCAACCAATCCATTCCAATTAGAATATCATAAGACACCAATGGTATGATATTTAGATCAGCACTAGTATTCACACCATTAAGACTTATGGAAAAACCTATGACCATATCATGGATTTTCCTTTTGCTTCTAGTGGATAGCTAAACCAAACTTGATTTCCCAAGCTTGCTTTTCTCCAAATGTAATCTATTCACTATTTTAGGATCAATGTAACAATGACTTGCTCCTTAATCAATTAAAATAGAAATAGAGTGATTTATGATCATACCTTCCACCTTGATCATGTTGGATTTGTATTTTGCTTCTCAATCATCTAAGTCTAGATGAATTCTTCCCATGTCTTCGACTCTTGTAGCCTCTTGGATGTTCTGAATAATCTTCACTCTATCATTTTTGTGGGGGAAATGCTTGTACAAGTGACCTTCCTTGCACTCCCAACATTGGATTGATGGTCTTCCCCTTTTTCCCAATTAGTCTTCTTTCTTGGATTCATCCTTGGAATACTGATCTTGATGATTTTTATTATGCTCATTTCTATTTAAAGGAGGTTTGATTGCCTTCCTCCTATGATCAAACTTCTCCTTCTTCTTCTCCTTCCAAGAATTCTACATGGATTATCTACCCTGGACTTTCTCATACATGTACTTAGCCTTCCTAATGGTCCCATTCAAGGTACTGGGCTCATCATACCAAATATTTTCTTTATAAAAGGTTGGAATCCCACTAAAAAACCATTGTACTTTCACATGCTCATCATTTATGAACCCGACATACTTTAACAACCCTAAGAACTTCTTATCATATTCTCCCATAGTCATGCTTCCTAACCTGAGTTCAAAGAACTCCTTCATTTTATTTTCATAGAAATGATCTTAGATGTACTCCTTCTAGAAATACTTCTTGAACTTCTTCCAAGTGATCTTATTCTCATTAATATGTTCCACTTACTTTAGTTGATCCCACCACATAGTATATTTCACATGTAAATGGTAGATGTTAATTCTATCTTCTAGGTTTGATGAATAGTTATGCAATTGGAAATATATCCTGAGTCCAAGAAACCATGCTTCAACATCATCTTCCATTTCTCTTTCACCATCAAAGGATGGTGGCTTAAGCTTCCTCAACTCTCCTTGCAAACTGTCCAATTCATGACTTTTTCTTTGTTTCCTAATTGGGAGACACCTCTGGACAATTTATGGTGTCTTCAGATGCATAATACCTTCTTGTTGAGTAAGGAGGTGAGTGGTTTCTATGAGTTCTACTAGCACTTCTTGAATAATCAACCTTCTTGTGGTTATCTCTTCTTTCATGATACCTTCCTTCTTCCTCTTGATTTGAGCCATTCTTTGTTTGTCTCTGCAATTGATTTAAGCTCTACAACAGTCGAGAATTTATCCAAGTTTTCATCTCATAAGCCTCTCATTGTCTTCCTTGTACATATGCACTTCTATTTCTAGGATTCTCACAGTTTCTATCAATGTTTCTTTCTCCCCTCGTCCCTTATGTCCATTGGATTTTTTCTCTACATTACCAACTCTGATATTATGAACTTCATCCTCTTTATCATGGTTGGAGGCTCCCTCACCTTCTTCCATTTCTTGAATCTTCATTCTTATACTGAAATGATATGTTTACGTCTCCTAATTCTGCAAAATGTGAAAACCACCATTTTTTAGAATCAAGCATATAAAATAAATTTTCCAAACAAGGATACAGGTCATTTTTCTTCTCAATTCATGAAGAATATATCCTCATTCTCCACAACATAACAATTCCATGTCATCCTTTAGTTGATACATAATTCAATTTTGTGGAGGCGCTTCCTTCAAACCATGTGTCATGTGACCATGGCTCGAAACCAAGGGCTTAGTCCTTCCTTAACACCTCGCTTCATGTTCTTTCATAGGGGGGATTCTGCAAACCATATAAATGAGGTTTGGGTTACATCCCACGCCCTTTTTACCTTATCATGAGACTCATGCGGAAACCAATTCCTCCAAGATTCAACCTTCAACTGTTCTCTGTTATCAACTTCCAATTCCTTCTGGAGCTACACTTCATCAAAGTCTTCACTAACTCCAACAACAAGGATCGAAAAATCAAGAATTGATCTCCTACCGAATGGATGACCCCATCCTCCACCTAGAGGATTCAACATAAATTGATGATTGTGAATTAATCAAGCATTGAGACAAACAATTCTCAACCAATTCCGAAATTCAGTGCTCCGGGACGTTCAAATCCTATGCCACTCAACTCCCCTAGAGTGACAATACACCAAATTATTTACCCTTCTCCTCCACTTATTAATCCAATGATCGAGAAAGGTCTCGAAGGAATCCTAGATCAACGAGTTGCGTGCCTTTGCGACTTCGGGTTTTGACACTTTTCCCTGGTAGAAACTTGGAAACCCCCAAAATCACATACTCTCAGAGCTAACACGACACGTTGAAGTCACCCAAGGTGACTTGGAATTATGGCACATGTGCCACGTTTTACTAAGAAAAATAGAGATCATAGTCTAAAAGGCATTGAATCTGGATGACACATGGCCCCCTGCCACTTGGTACAAGCCATGTCATCAACCAAATCCGAGACTCCAGAGCTTCAATATTAAAAAGTTTCCCAATTCCAACACATGCTACCCTCGGATAGTCGAGCACTGAAAGAAATCGACAAATCACACTCCTCCCACAACCAACAACTTTGATTAACTCTAGGATTCAAGGCTTCTTGCTTGAGATGACCCCCATACTCCTAAACTACCAAACTTCATAATGGTGAGGTTCCGAAGCTCCAAAGATTCATTATCCTTCCACCCTTTCTAGATATGATGGTCCTCCACACTCCTAAAGCCCACCCCTCCATCTAACGGTCGACGAGACTTCATGACTCCCGAGCTACGAGACTCCGAGTTATAACAATTCACCAAATTCTAAAACTCCTAAAGTGAAAACTCATGAAGCAGTCCATATGGGTTAACCATGGTCAATGGCAAGGATCCCTCCCTGCCTCCCATCAGATCGACCGATTGACGAGGGCTTCACGACTACAACCTTCGGAAGTTCAGGCCTAGCTTGCTTACCTAGATCGTCGAAACGATGAAATTCGAAAGTCCTTCCTTCTTTTCTTAGCTTTGATCGATGGCTAATGATTGATCCATCAGATCTGATGAATGGGACTTAATTCTTACCCAAACCTCCTATTCACCTCCATCAGACGATCCCTATTCACCTGCCCTCCGATCCAATGATATAGATCTCTCTTGATCCCACGCTGGTGATCGTTCCTGAAGTTGAAAGGGATGGTCACGATCCTTCAATCCCTTACTAAGGATCTCAGATGTTCTAGCTTCTATGCTTTCCTTGCAATGCTAATCCTCCTGAGCTTCATGACTTCAAGGTCCTAACTTTATCTCAACCACAATATCGTGTCTAATGGATTCAACCCATTCCAACCCGGTGTTTCAACTTGTAGCTATGATACCAATCTATAACATATCTATCCACTCATAGGCCAGACACGCTAACTTCCAGTCCTTCTCTGGACTAGTTTGACCCCTGTCCTAACTTTAAATAATAAGGATGCATGAAATATTCACATGCATTGATCAATATTGATGTTAAAAATAAAAAAAGTGAAGAATACAACATTCACAACAATAGCCAACAAGCATGCACACTCTAAATATTGAATTAAATGATGAATAAATACACATTGGAATAAATCATACACAGATAAATAATACTATAACAGAGAGCACTTATCTTTAATAAAATAAACAACAGACTAGATGCATATCAAGGATGTTCCACCCAACCGTATACATTGTTGTTCCAAGTCTCAACAACAATGTCACCCCCGAGCCAAGGCTATGAATCCACAAGGATGGTTCTATAGTGTTACTCGGTTTCCCAAACTAGTCATCACTCAAGCTCTCATAGGCTTCCCAACACCCAAAACAAGTACCCAACTCTCTTCTACCCAGCCTGCACAACCAAAGAGAATGGACCCTCTCCCTTCTCTACCAAACAGTCCCTTAGGCGGTCCTTCTTCTTTCAGGGCTCCAGTGTAGCTGGTCCAGAATCTCCATGTTGGGACTCTCAAGACTCGCAGTTGTGACCAAATATGGACATAGGCCAAAGCATATTAGACATGGAAGCCTTAATTTATGGCTAGATTACATGAGAAATATCTACATCCAATAATACCATGCCTGCACTTCAACAGTTCATATTCCTTTCTAGAGCCAAGACATGAAGGTGGAAAGATGAGTCCATGAAATAATGAATGGAGTGGAATCTCCATGAGAGGGGTGAACATCGAGAAAGTAATTGAACAAGTGAATGAATGAATGCATGAGTGAGGAAACCAACTGAAGAACAAGAATGAGAACGGGAGTGAGAGAGAGAACGAACCCCCCCCCAACAGACCAGGGGCGGGTTTATGTAATTCTTGGGAATCAAGAAACTCATGGGCTTCCCCCAAGAAGCTTATGTAACTGATTCCCCCCATTAAACAAAATGGGTAATTAAAAAATGAAATAAACACTTATCCCCTCAAGCCCCCTCTCTTATGGAATCGTATCCCCCTTTAACTCTAGTCCTTGTCTGTCTAGAAACCATCAATATATTTATTATTATTATTTTTTTTACTGGGGGAATCGACAACTTGCGGTTCTCGTACTCGCGTGACACGGGGTCGATCCCCGTCGGCTACCATTATAACCCCAAGTGCAACCGCCCAGCCTGCAAGAATGGCGCACGAGGAAATCTGGGTGAGAATCGAACATGAGACTTCATTTTACAAATTTCCTTCCATTTACACAGCACTTGCCAATCCGTCTACACCCGTGCGGGCACCAATATATTTATTATTAATAATTATTAAAACATTACATTTCTTAGGCACACTGGCCTCTTTTAATTGTTTGGGCACTATGTCCTCTCATCAATTAAAAAATACATTATTTAATATGGGGCACAAAGCCCGGGGTGTTACAGAAAACAATTTTAAATCAACATACCTTTGGATTTGGGATAAAAAAAATCGTCTTTCATACTCTTGTCACTCCAATTATCTTTTATGGATGTGATTTTTGGGGTTGCAGTATCTCTAGAGAATCCTGTAGAAAGATAGAACATATACAAAATGAATTTATAATCTCAAAATTAAGGGAAATACACCCTATCATATTCTCCTCATAGAAGTAATCATTTCCCCCATTCAGAGCATTTCTATGAATAGATACCTAACTTACAAGAACATGATAAAAAACATGGACGACAAGAGGCTTCCAAAAGTTTCTTCAAACTCTAGCCAAAACCACCAATGGCTCAAGCGGGGATTGTGCAGAGATGTCAAATCTTGGCTAAATCATTGGGGAATACAAGAAGATGCCATCATGCATAATATCAATAACATTACAAATATGATCACTTCTAAATTTAATTAGAATATGTTGTGTGATAAATAATTAGAGGATCAAAGGAAATTAGGATACTACAAGGAGGTGGTCAACCATAATTTAGAAGATCAAACGTACATGTTAGTTTTGACAAGTACTAAGAAGAAAATCAACATTTCTAAAATAAAAACAAACTCTCATGAGCTAGATAGTGAAACTAGGCATTGGGCAATTCCCCAAACACCATGGGATGAAATAATATTCCATCTTTGTGACACTAAGAGGGTTTAGGATGAGAAACAATTCCTCTTATATTTCCTTGCCTATACCCAAATTACATCTCAATTTAAAAAAAAAATCCACAATATAGACCTTCCTAACCTCTTAAGCCATCAAAACTATGTTGATTTTGGAATTCTTCTCTCAATTATTTTTGTGCATATAAATACAATTTTAAAGAAATCAAAGTAATATGTTACCTTCTTAAAGTTCGATAGGCCAATCGATCTCAGTGGACATTAATCATCATCATTTATAATTTAAATGTTTAATCATTTTTATTTGTTTTTTGTTTTTTCCTCATATGCTTATGCTTATTTAATATATGTTAAATAGAGAGAAAACCATTAAAAGGGGAATAGACACACACATAGGAAAACAAATGTATCTCGATTTCCAAAGGAAAATAAGTTACAATCCTTAGATGATGAGGTACAATTCAAAACCAGTTTGTGAATTGTTTTGGTATTAATCCAAACCTATTCTCAGGATAAACTTTCAAAAGTACAATTACAAACCTTGATGGGAACCTACTAAACAAGAGTATACAAATGAGATGCAATCAAATAGAAACTATGAATCAACATAGCGGATATCCTGATGGGATCTTAGTTGTCCATTAACATATTCTTCCAATTGCATAAGGTTCTGAAGAAATAAAAGTGAACCCTTTGAGGGATCATCAATTGTTATGTTAACTCTCTAAAAATGTGAACAAAATTCAATTCCTAGAAAGCAAAAGTGAAGAGTTTTAGGCTTTTCCCCATGAATTCCAGTGCTACATTGATATTTGCAATTTATTATTCATCCACCCAATAACCAGTTTTGAGTCTCCAAAGACATGTAAAACCTACACACCCTTTATCACAACTAGTTTGAGTAATGGCATTAAATATTTTATCTCACCACTATTATTAGTCCCATATCACACATTCAATTTTCCATAAAAGTAGTGATGTTTCATCAAATGAAATACAAACTTGATTCCACACTTTTCCTTATGGAAAGAAACATCAAAGAACGCCCATGTTTCTTGTTGATCAAGAGTTCATTGACATTACTTGTCTTTTTAATTTTATTTTTTCAGATTGTAGCTCATTAGTAGAGCTAAAGAATTTTCAATGATCTTGGTTTTTGATGGAATTCACCATCAATGTCCCTGTATTATGTGACAGTTATATACCCCAATATATGAGTATAGGAAAGACCCACAAATATATTAGTGAAGGCCTCTCATACAATTATTTGAAGCATGCATCCACTAAGTCATTTTTCCATATTTATTGTATTCCAAAATCCTATCTGATTTCTTACCAAACTTATGAAGTGTATGGACAAATAAGAAACAAGTGTATATTTGTTTCAACATCAGTTTTTCACAAATAGAAAATGTTGGGCCCATGTTTTCCTTGGGATTGCAAGTGATCCCATGTAAGAACACATTCATATAATACCAGCCAAAAAACAATCCTTCTTTTTGGAGGGACATGGATGTCCCAAAGCTTTGATAACCACCACTTAATATCCATCTCATGGTCTCTAATCATTACTTTGTATCCCTTTTTTACAAAATATGATCTGCCCAAATTATGAGAGATCCTCACCAATTCCTCCTCCATATAGGTAAGTTGAATATGTGCCTTATGAAGTTCATGAACAAAGTTACTCCACACCTATAGTTCATTTTATTATAGACACAGGTCATCCAATGAAATCCAGGACTAATTCCATATGGTTGTAAGAATGAGGTTGGTGACACGATTTAATGTACAATTTCCTTCCTCTTTTGGTGTTGTTATAATGTTGTCGAGTAGTAAAATGTTACTATAACACCCGTCAATGGATTATTTTCCCACGTGAACTTTGGATACCTGTATAACTCTCCATGCGACAAATTTCCTTGTCATTTTCCTAAAGGATTATTCCATATGGATCAACTATTAGTTGGTTAACTTTATTGATAGGTATTAGGATTGTTCTTGAATAAAGGAGGTTAATATCCCTTCTTTCTCTAATCTAGTTTGCCCCTTTTCTTATCTGTCCAAGACTTCTAGAAAATTATTCTTCCTTTGTTTTGACTATATAGGTATTTTCGTTTATTGATGGTCTCTTCAAGAGCCTTAAGTTCAACAAATTGGATCTTGTCTCTATAAAATGTCGGTAGTCTACTTAAAAACCCTTGGTTCTTCACCCTCTCCTCTTTATTATAATGTGTATATCTCAACAACTCCAAAAACGTCTTCTCATGTTCTTCCATAGTCATATTTCCCAACTTGAGTTCAAAGTAATTCTGCGTATTCTTGTCATAGTATTGATCAGAAATGTACTACTACTGGAAATACTTCTTGAATTATTTCCAAAATATCCTCCTTTCATTGATGTGATTAATTTGCTTTAGTTTATCCCACCATAATGAATTTTTTGTTGTAGATGGTATACAACAATTTTTTCTTCTAGATTGGATGAGTAGTTATTTAGGTGAAAGTTGCTTCTTATCCCTAGTAACCAATCCTACAAATCCTCACCCATATTGTTTTCACCGTCAAAGTTTAGTGGCTTAATATTCCTAAGGTCTCTTTGAAAACTTTCTTGTTCATGTCTTCTTCTTTTTTGTCTAACTAGGGACAATTCTGAATTGCTCTTTGATTATTTAGATACAAAAAACTTCCTTCTTGATTGAGTTGGTGAGTAGTGATGCATTTATTTTCTTGTAGTACTTCTTTAGTGCTTAGATTTTCTATGACTACCCCTCTTTGCATGATATATTTCTTCTTCCTCCCGCCTTGAACTTGATCCACCCTTGATTTTTCTTTGTAGTTGATTTAAGCTTTGTAGCAACTAAGTGTTTAGTTGATTTTTTTTCTCTTGTACTTTTAATAAGCTTTCATTATTAGATCTGCAACTCTACACTTCAATCTTCAAACTCATCATGGTTTAGAATTTTTCTAATGGCTCCAATCTCTCTATGTTACCATTAGACTCTGTATCATTTTTAATCCCTAGACAAAGCCCCATGCTATGTATAAAACCCCTTATTAAGCCCTAGATATTGAATTATTACATTTCTAGTGTTAAATATGTAGGTTGGATAGAACCCTTCATTGGACCCTTTCATCATAATTGTACCCATTTGTCTCCTATATATATATATATATATCTAGATAGATAGATAGATAGATAGATAGATAGATATCAAGGAGACCTAGTATTAGGATAATATTATCTCATCACATATTTTAAAAGGATTTTTCCCCCTCAAAGTGAACTGTAATTCATTGACATTTTATCATTTTTTAAGGCGCTGGATCATAACTTTTAGTTTTAGAGCATTGATCCCAAGGTTTTCTTCTCCAAGAAAGTCATATTAGAATTTTCACTATAACTTTTGTTTTGGAATGAATCATATAGTGAAACTTGAAGGTTATTTAGAATACGTATTGGGGTATTTTTGGTAAAAATTTCGTCTTCTGGTCCATTAAAATTTTGAAGATATGCCTTGTGGAAGATAGGGTTTTTGACTAGTCCTATTAATAGTATCAAATAGGTATTCCAGGTAAAATAATCATATCTTCTTCAACGAGGATCCAAATTCAGTGAGACCAGTTTAATTTGAAATAGGACAGTATGTAGTTTTTTTATACAAGTTTCAAAATTAGATATCAAATATTGGGTGCTTGGCATTCTATACAAGTTCGATCTTCCGGAAAGTCCAGAAATAAGCAAGGTTTGGGAAAGTTACCCTAACTTCTACTTGGTGCATCCAATTTTGGTCAAACCTATGGAATTGCATAGAAGACATATCAAATTACTACAAGCCAAAAAATTTAGACTTGGAAGGGTCAAAATTGTAGAAATATGCAAGAAGGAAGGTCATTCAGGAGAACATACTCCAAATTAAGAGTTTGAAATGTACGTAACTTGCAATTGGCATAAAGTTTTATTGGAATATCTTTTCTTGGTGATTAAAAATTTGTGATAAAGAGGAAAATAGGATTATTATTATTTTTATTCTAAATGGGTCCAAAAAATATGTTGAGACCAATTAAACCTCTTGAAGTCTCATCCATAACTCAAGAAGAAAAAGAGGGAATACATAACTAGCTATCCAAATTGGAGGAACAACTTAATGATTTCAGTGCTAGTAAATAACAAGGGATGAGTTGGTAAAATGACAAAGACAAATTCGAGAAATGGATGGGAAGATGAATGAGAATAAGAATGAGATGAAAATAAATATGGATGAAATGGAAAATAAGATGGATGAAAATTAAGTATAATCACAAAAATCCATGAAGGAATTGAAAAATTCCTTGTCTTCCTTGATCTCATAGGATCTAGATGAGAGACCCCCTAAAGGATATATCAAAATGCAAGGAACTCATGAAAATAAGGGTAGTATTCAAGTTTAACAACCTATTGATAATAAGAAAATTTCTAGTGGATTTAACTATATTAATGGAGTTAATTATGGTGGGGGTCTGAAATTCAACCTTACCAAGATTGAATTAAAGGCACTTGATGGAACATAGGTGTTTACCTGGGTGAAACAAATAGTGAAATATTTTAAATTACATAAAATTATGGATGATAAGAAAAGGATTCAAATAGAAACCTTGAACTTTGAGATAAAACAATGACAATGGTACCAATAGAT
The DNA here is from genome assembly GCA_009831015.1 of Picea engelmannii. Classification (NCBI taxonomy): domain Eukaryota; kingdom Viridiplantae; phylum Streptophyta; class Pinopsida; order Pinales; family Pinaceae; genus Picea; species Picea engelmannii. Next base: position 751,953 of record ML781609.1, on the reverse strand, counting down.
AGTAAAAAGTTTTCCCCCTTTTTATCATTATACTTGGGGTTTATTTACAAGAGACTTAGAAGCAGATTATGGGAAAGTTTAGGAACATGAATACTTTAGTCAATTGAAAAGAATCAAGAACTTAAGTGATATTCAATATTATAATTCAGAATTTTAGGTATTGACCACAAGGATGGATGACATGAGTGATGAAGAATTGTTGCAATCTTACATGGGTGGATTAAAAGAGGACATTAAAAATGAGATTTTCTTAAGACAACCTACAAATATTATGGAATCTATGTAACCTTCTCGTCATATTCAAGCCAATAATAAGGCTACACACGAGTCTAACATTGGAGCACACACACGAAGCATAGATCATTTTGGGGTTCAGAAGACAAGCATACCTCAACCAATAAAGTTAACACCTAAACAAATGGATGAAAGAAGAGAAAAATCAATATGTTTCAATTTTCACAACAAGTATAGTAAGCGAAATAAATGCGGTGAGAAGAAATTATTCTACATATACTGTGAAGAGGAAGAATATCATGAATTGGAACTACCACAAGATCCAAATCTAGAAGAGACTACTCCATCAATATATTTCCATGCATTGGTGACATAAATAGTCCAAAAACCCTCAAGATACAAGGATACATAAAAAATAAAAAGGTAACAATAGTGATTGATTTTGGTAGTACCCATAATTTCATCAATTACAAGGTAGCAAAAGATATCAATTGCTTTGTATATCCCACACGAAAGTTTCAAGTAATGATTTTAGATGGAGGTACCGTAAATTGTTCATGGAAATGCCACAATATTAAGATTAACACGGAGGAGTATTTTCTAGATATCCCCATGATTTCCATCCAAATGGGTGTTGTCGATGTTGTATTATGGGTCCAATGTTTAATATATTTTCATGATATTTTCCTTAGATGACAAGGAAATTGATCTTAGAGGTATCCAAGGGAAACCCTCTAAGGTGATAAGCTCTAATAGCATCTCAAAATTACTCAAAAAGGGACACTTGGGTGTAATTTCACATCTATGCTCAATTTGTCTTCAAACATCTATATCCTTTACTCCATTAGATATCCAAATAGTTATCAACAATTATTCCAAGCTATTTGGTGAAATCCCTAAGGGTCTTCCACCTACTTGAGATGATGACCATGATATTCATTTAAAACCGGGAAGTGTGCGACCTAACATTAGGCCTTGCATGTATCCATATGCATACACGAGTGAGATTAAGTGCATGATCCATGAAATGTTAGAGGTTGGTATCATTCAACCTATCCAAAGTTGTTTCTCTTCAAAGGATGCTTCATGGTGTATGTGTCCATATTATAAATAAATAAGCAAAATGACCATCAAAGATAGTTTCCTATCGCTGTCATTGATGAATTATTAGATTAATTACATGGAGAAAAGTCATTTACTAAGTTGGATCTTTGTTTGGGATATCATCAAATCAGAAGGAGGAAGGAAGACATTCCTAAAACAGAGTTTAGAACACATGAAGGTCATTATGAGATTTTGGTTATGCCATTTGGACTTACTAATGCACCTTCAACATTTCAAATCTTGATGAATTTTATTTGCAATCCCTTCCTTAAAAAAAATGTTTTAGTCTTTTTTGATGACATACTAATCTACATCAAATCTTGGGAAGACCATGTACACCATGTTGACAGATTAGTACAACTATTGGAAGCACAAAAACTTTATGCAAATCCTTCTAAGTGTGCCTTTGGGGTTGGAGAAGTGGAATATTTGGGTCATATTGTATGTCATGAAGGTGTATAAGTGGACCCTAACACAATTAAAGCTATGCGGGAATGGATAATTCCCAAAACCTTAAACAATCTTAGAGGATTCTTAGGAGTGATAGGATATTACCAAAACCTTGTCAAAAACTATGGTCAAATAACAACACCTCTGATAGAATTTGTTATCATAGAGAATTGATTGGGTCAATTCAGCCTTTAGGTTTTTTATTTTTTTCATTAGTGTTGTTTAAATTTTTTGATTATGTCCTCTTCCTTATATTCATTTTGTGTTTTAGCACAAATAAATTAGTGTTGGTGTTGACCTATTTTCCATAGGTTATATCTTGATATTAATGATAAGATTAGACAAGCCATCACCTTTAGCATCCTTATCCCTCCACCACCACCCTGACATATCATCACTTCCATGATGTACTAAAACCCCTCCACTTTGTCCCTTTACCCATTAGAGAGTCAAATCATGTTTGTTTTGTACATTTCCATCTCATCATATAGTTCCCAACACATTCCCTAGTACATTATGCTTTCATAACCATAATATCAGCCATGAGCCTTGACAGCTAGATCTCCTCATTTTCAACACTTATATTTTTAAAAATATATCCTGGGATTCCGTCATTAAAGTTTTCAATTGTTTTTCCAAGATTTCAAATTTCTTCTAGCTCGGCATTGCAAACAATAGTGCTTTCAGACAAGCGCTACAGAAATTGTTGCGAACTAGCTGGAAAAAGTGAGTTGAAGGTTAGACCATTTGCAAACAAATTCGTTCAGGATCCAGAATATCATTTTTCAAGTCTCAGCCTCCAGGTGTTATAACCCTATGAGTCATAGGATCAACTGGTGACTAGATGATTTTCACTCTTGGTGTAATTTGGTTGTAAATAATATTTCATTCTGCAAATTATTTTCAAAAGAAAAGAAAAGAAAAGAAAAGAAAAAGATAAAAAGGAAAGAAAAGAAAAAAGATTAAAAAGAAAAGAAAATCAAAATACAAAAGAGGGCATAAAAGAAAAATGATATAGCCCCATTCAATAGTAATGACTTGATCCATACAGTTTAATCATGGTATAGTCTTTTTGAATTTATGTTGATAGGATTAGTGAATAAGGCTTGTCTAAACTGTTTAATCTTAGCCAAGTAGATAGGTTAGCTAGTGAATAAATTTGATCAAACTTTCTAAACTTGATCAAATAGCCCTAGGGTAGAGTAAATCCTTAGCCCAACAGTCTAATCTAGGCTAAATGTGTTAGGTTGGTAGGATAGAACATAGTTTAATTGGTTTTATTTTAATAAAACAAGCCTAATGATGGTCAAGATTCTTGGTTTTGATGTTTGAATGATGTTTTCTAACCCCTTAGTGACCAAAATGAGAGGGAATGGCACTAAAAGCCACAAAATACATGCTATCCTAAGTTTTTGCAAAGTAATATGTTGCACGCTCCATGATTAAAGGGTGCGTTGATATCAATGGATGAGCATGCAGCGCTCAAATCTACGACCGACAAGAAATTACGGACCCCCTCGACCATTCTACCTTTAACGGGCCCCATCCCAACGTGGTGCAAATCCGTTACCTCGGACCCCCCTTGCTCTAAGCTATTTACTGCCTACCCCCCCCCCCCTCCGACATACCGCCATACCAGCCTTACTATACCACCGCCACCTCATGACATCACACTCCACTACCCCGCCATCTTGTGATGTCATACTCCACTACCCCACTCCTATAATTCTTTTTATTTCACAAAATATGATCTGTCCAAATTATGAAAGATCCTCACCAATTCCTCCTCCATATCGATAAGTCGAATATGTGCCTTATGAAGTTCATGAACAAAGTTGCTCCACACCTATAGTTTTTATTATAGACACATGTCATCCAATGAAATCCAGGACTGATTCCATATGGTTGTAATAATGAGGTTGTTGACATGATTTAATGTACAATTTTCTTCCTCTTTTTGTGCCGTTATAATGTTGTTGGGTAGCAAAATGTTACTATAACACCCATCAATGGATTATTTTCCCACATGAACTTTGGATACCTATATAACTCTCCATGCAACGAATTCCCTTGTCATTTTCCTAAAGGATTATTCAATATGGATCAACTAATAGTTGGTTAACTTTATTGATAGGTATTAGGATTGTTCATGAATAAAGGAGGTTAATATCCCTTCTTTCTCTAATCTAGTTTGTCCCTTTTCTTATCTTTCCAAGACTTCTGGAAAATTGTTCTTCCTTTGTTTTGATTATATAGGTATTTTCTTTTATTGATGTTCTCTTCAAGAGCCTTAAGTTCAACAAATAAGTTTACAAGGAACGAAAATCAAAATATTTGAACAGGAACAAAAATCAAAACATTGGAACAGGAGATAGCGAATCTTTAGAAGCTAAAAGCTTATTTTCATGCAAGTTACAATATAGAGAGACACACATCAGAAAAACTAAAGCAGGAGATACAACAACTACAGAAGCAGACAGTTGTGGGAAAAACACTAGCATAAGCCAAAGAGAACATTTGGATGGATATCTCAAAATCCATAAATGAAATCTGGCCCATGGTGCAAATCATGTTTTAACAACAAGAATTGGTGTCGAGGAGTAGGAAGGCTATCGACATGATAAAGGGAGAGCTGGGATAAATGCCCATAGAAGAAAATGAAATCATCAGGTTTCTTAATTCGAAAACTAAAGAAGAGATGGAAAATGTGAAGATTGAGGATAGAACAAAGACTATCCTCGAGGTCAAGAGGGTTCTGAACAAAAGAGGATTAATGTTGCAATTGGAGGAGAAATCCCATAACATGGATATCATAGTTTAGAGATTTTTCAGCAAGATCGATGTTTTTCAAAAGAAAGGTCTTCTTGGTTTATTGGTTCTGAATGACAAGCTGATGACACTCTTTGATTTCAAGAAAAAAATCACCGCGATGGCAAAGGACAGCTCCAAGTTTTCAGTGATACAAGGTAACATAACAAGTAAAATTTTTTTAGAGACTTTGTAGTTGGATCTCGGTATCCAACATGAAATCACGTACATTTTTATCATCAAGCCAACTTTTGACAAATATACAGAGATGGATGAAATCTACCGCAGACTATTAAAAACCACCATTCCCAATCATCAAGATGGGAAGAGTTGTGTGGATTGATTGAATAAAGGATGAGGTGTACAAACCGAGTTATCATGTGTGGAATTCAAAGTCAAATGAATGACTCCCCATCGGACTTCCCCAAAATCAGCATGAAGAATCCAACAGATCATTGGCAGTTCCTACAATTTTGTATTATGTTATCTAGTTAGTTAGCCTCAGATTTTGCCACGTCCTGATCATTAATGGCAGGACCGATTGTAATATTTTCTATATATACTTCAAATTTTGAAGTACTGAGGGTTGATCTTTATGCCCAAGCAAGCTGAATGCACTGTAATCTTTCTCAAGAGATTTACCAGTAATAAAAAGGACATTTCACAGGATTCCTGCATGTTAACTATTGGTGATGTTTTCTCCTCTTCGTTGAATGGTTTTTCTATCTTCGTAATCATTTATTTTTTCTATATCTGATCATTTAAAAGAATTTCAAGTTTCATAATTTATCTTTGTATACTCTGTTTCTACCTCGTGAAACGTGTCATGTATTTAGGTGGTTTTTCGGCACATGGTTTTTGCCGATGGTTTTTCTATTTCCGGTTAAGGAATTAGGGTTTTGGACTAATCCATGTCATTGGGTTAGGTTTTTGGATGCCGCTGGCTCCTATATGTACTTTTCATTGTAAACATTGTAACATAATGAATGAATATAGAATATGTTGGTTTTCCTGGTTTGGGTTTCCAGGGGAAAAATCTCTGTGTAATGTTTGTATTTTCCATTGTATATTTTTTGTTATTTTCTGAATATCTGTTTGTAGTAGATATTGTACAAGTTTATGATTTACATTTGGTATCAGAGCTTTATTGGCTTCAAGGGGACGCCTTTGTGGTCAAGGGTTTGGCTCGAGACTGTGATAAGCCTTGTTACAGTGGGAGATCTGAGGTATTGTTTTTCAGGTGAAAAGAAATGGAAAGAAATTTGAATATGGATATCGAGAAGTTTATTGGGAAAATATTTGAGCTATGGAAGCTCAATATGGAAGATATTTTGGTGGACAGAGATCAGTGGATCGTGGTAGATCCAAGTACTACACCTACAGGAAATTCTACAGATGACTGGAAAAATATGGATCAGAAGGCAAAGAGCACAATCTGACTATGTCTCTCCGATTTAATATTACTGAATGTGTTAGAGGAAGCTACAACGAAGGATTTATGGGAAAAGTTGCGGAAGTTGTATCAGTTTATGTCCGGGGTAAATAAACTATTCCTGAGAAAGAAGTTGTATAACTTGAGGATGAGAGATGGAGACTAAGTGGCAGAGCATTTGAACGCCTTCAATATTGTGGTAAGCCAGTTAGTATCTGTTGAGATTAAAATTTCAAATGAAGATAAATGTATCATTTTTTGTGTTCTTTACCATACTCGTGGGATAGTCTGGTTGTGGCCATAGGTAGTAATACAACTTCTTTGAAGTTTGAAGAAGTGGTCTCATCCTTGTTGTTGGAGAGACAGAAGAATATGGAAGGACATAGCATAGACACGTTATTTGCAAGAGGACATTCCTAGGAAAGAAATAGATTTAATTTCTCAAGTGGGAGATCTAAGTCTAAGGGTAGATCTAAATCTCCCAAAAAGTTTGTAAGGGTATGTTGGAGATGTGGGAAAGAAGGGAACTGTTGTTGCAATTATTTGCATAATATATTACCAGACATAAATTATCAACCAGGATTTGTAATTAGTAGAGTTGATGCACTATATGTCCCAATAAAAGATAGGTTCCTATGTCTGATGAGTATAGCATAAAGAAGAAACAATCAACACTAATACTTTGTTTTACAACTTTTTAATCTATCTTCCTCACACATCTTAAAAAATCAGAGGACAAAACTCATAAACTGAATCCAACAAGCATGTGATCTAAAGGTTCTTGCTCAGGTAATGAATCTATCCATTTATAGGCTCATGAAATAAAAATATGGACTTTGAATCTGTCCCTTGTAGCAACTAAACCAATCAGCAATTAACACTCTCTTTCAAACTTAGAAGAGAAAATTGGTAAGAGAAGTTCTCAAGCAAACAATTAAGCAAAAGGTTCTTTATTCAATGACAAGTATGTTCATTAGAGGCTTATGAATTAGAGATATGAACTTAAGATCTTTCTTCCTATAGCAATCAATAGAAGTAATCAACTTTCTGCACACAACATTTAAAAGGAAATCATTCATAACTTAATCAATTATGGAAAAACCTCTTTGTTCCTATACAAGAAACATTAGGTGTATTAAGATTCTCCATTTAATAGTCCATGTACGGTGAATGATGGGATCTTAATTGTTATTGTATTAACACACTTGAAAATTCAAAGTAAATTATGAAAGTCTCTATAAAGAACACAGTTTTAGGAATGCAAACTTTTATAAATCTCTACAACTATCTCAACACAAATTATTGTTTATGAAACTAAGTAAAATTACTCAAGATCTAGTGCACCATACTTATGAAAATTACACTAATACAATCCCATTCACAATTTACTCAAAATATATAACAATTATATAGATCCAACACAATAGGTACATTTTATGAATTCATATTTTAATTCAAACAAGAAATCAACATAACAGGTGCAAGATACACACAACTGAGTGCTGGAATAAAACAAACATGTACAAGAATATAAAGATGAACTATATTTTACATTAATATTACCATATAAGAATGGTGGGTCCCTCCCAATTCCAACATGGAAGCTCTAAAAAGATAACATCCTAAGATTCTCTAACCATATCCAGAAATTGCACAACAGATCGTTTGTATTTCTTCAGCTTGTAAATTGAATCAACAACTCATTATATTGTATGTCAAAACAATATGCATCACTATGTTCATTACATCCATACGTATCTTCTATGCTTCCTACTGCTTCATTACATCAATACACATGTCTCTATCACCTATACAAGCTCCCTTATAAAGAAGGTAAGCCGTTACTATCAAGAGCTAAGGATAATTATGAAACAGTTTTAAAATATTACAATTGGAAATACATATCGAATATTTAGGAATGGACTTCATCCTCATGACATGAAGTGCATGAGTGATGAAGTCTATCATGATCTTAAAAACTGATTTGGAAGCTTCAGTCCAACTACCCTCTTGAAATCTTCAACAACAGATTGGTCCAACAAACGATTTCTAGAAATAGCAATTGATACTAGAATACACATAGTCGTTTGGTATCGGAATAGCATAGTCGCACTGGTATCAGAATAGGCGCAGTTTTTTGGTACCGGAATAGCACAGTCACACTAGTACCGGAATAGAACAGTCGCACTGGTACTGGAATAGGTGTCGTTGTTTGGTACTAGAATAGCACAGTCACATTGGTACCAGAATAGGCATAGTTGTTTGGTACCAGAATAGCTCAGGGCAGTACCAGATCAATTCTGTTGGTACGGGATCACTGTTGTGCGGGTCTGCTGGTATCGGATCAATGTTGAGGTACCGAAATAGACTGCTTAGGAGTAAAACAATTAGTATTATACAAAATCAAGAATTTTAATCGAATTAACTCAAGAAAATTAAACAAAATATCCCTCAATCATATGTTACCTCTCTATGCACATGAACAAGGCCATTAATTGTATCTATGGAGGTAACGATCAATTTTATACTCATAACATAGGTAAAATAGGCTTGTATAGGGGGTAATAGAGGGTATTAGAAGTGTCAAAATGGAGACTCAACATTCCCCCATGCTTAAGTCATTGCATATCCTCATGCAACAATTATCTTCAAAATTTCAAAATTGATGATACTCTTCACTCGATCAATCATTCCTTGAAGTTTCACCTTTCTTTAGCTCCTTAAGTTCCTACCATACATATAAACTTCCTGGCCTATGCTTCACATTCTTACTCATGGAAAAGTAGTTATGACAGAAAGGTGGAGTCATGAGTAATAGATTAGATATGTTAGTGATTTGACGTTAAGTCTTATCCAATCTGTTTTCAATCAAAGTTAGGAGAAAGGGGCTGGATGTGACTCTAATACGATTATAGGATAGTGGCCAAGAGTTTTCTAAATGACTTTGACTAATAGGCCCCCCTGGCTAGATTACCTTTAAAACAAAAGTGATATAAGCATAGTTTAGATATCATTTGAAGAGAGGAACACATAAATGAATACATCTCAAGATGATTAACTCGTTTCAGATCCAAGTTTTTAGAGATGAAGCTCTTCTTGCTTAGGTAAGGTGAATTACACATACTGAGGGTCCCACTTCTCATGCAAACCTATTTTTTTTTAAGATAGAACTCTAAAGTGGATACTTGAAGGTTCTTAAGAACATCATCCGATAGATATAAAGGTCATCTCCTAGCCTTGATTGGATAGTGATTGCTTCAGAATGAGACCCAAGGGTTTTTGTTTAGTTTTAAGTGTGCCACTTTATGTTTTTCAACTCCCTTTACCCGGCATAGCCCTGCTGCCAACAGGCATGTTCAGTACCCTGACAGGTTTACCTTAGTACCATACAAGCATGGCCCCGCTGCCAGTAGGCCTGTTCAGTACCTCGGTAGGTTTACTTGTACTTCCTGATTCTTCCTTTTTTTTATATTACTCAAAAGATTTAGAATAATGTATACTGTTCGTTGACAGTTTTAGAGTATAAGGAAGGCAGGTGGTACAAGAGTGTTTTAGCTTTATTAGGCACATAATTAATTGTTTGCAATTATCCCAAGGGTGACATCATCCACATTCAACTTAAATCTCATCTATTCAATGTATAATGGAACATCTCGGATAATGACTAAGAGGTCCCTCTAGTTAATCCTATTAAGGTTCTCATGAAAGTTTATTGCGGTTTTGCAAGGGTGGTCCACCACATGAGATTTTCATCAATACCTCTCAAGAGAAACTTGTAAAGATTAAAATTGGATAAGAACTTGTTGAATCAATTAGGTTAGTATTATACATAATGGTGTCACCACTTTTCAATGGATATTTCAATTAGCAATCACTTCTTCAAAATAATGAGGTAATAAGACAAGTGCACCCATTATCATATAGAGATAAATGTGAAAAATATCTTCCTAAAGGGAGAGCAAGGATGATTCATTTAGGGTTGAGTGTAGAAATGTAGGAGGAAGATGCACATGAGAGTAAAAATAATTCAACAAAAGACTTAAATGATCCCTGATAGAAATAACGTGAAGAGATTAGCCCATACCTCCAATTACCTAAAGTGAAAACAATGTTAATCACATGACAAAGTTCATATCACTTTGGCATTAGTACCAGATAAGTAATGGAGTAGGTTTCTGCAGTACCAGAACATATAGTATTGGAACAAAGTGACATGATGGATGATTTTTGCCCATTCATGGAGACAACCACTTCACAAAGGAATTTAGTGATAATATACGAGGGATTGCAAAAGTTCATGGTAGGGTGCTTGCAATAATTGAGAGTAACCATATGTTTACTGCATAATTAGTCTAATTCCTTAGTAAAATGAAAAAATGTTGAGTTTATATGTCCTATTGCTTGAAGCATTTAAATGGAGCAGCAAAACTTGAATATATGATTAGAGCTACCAACACCTTATTACCAGTACCAGATCACCTAAGTATTGGATGGATGCAGGTTTGTGCTTCAGTACCAGAATATCGCAAAGATGTGTTTTAGTACCAGAATAGCACAGACCTCCTCCTTTGGTATCAGATGAGCACAGTACCAGATGAGCACGGGAATGTTGTTCAGTATCATATGAACGCAGACTTTCTTCTTTGGTACCAGATGAAAGCAGAGGAAAACATTGTTTGCAGTACCAAATGAACACAATTCTGCAATGCCAGAATAGAATGGTACCACAATTCTGGAAATGACTATCAAATCCCAGCACTGAACATGTTGATTTGGCCTCGCCGACGAACATTGCAAAAGAATATGAAGGTTTTAGAAACCACTCCCCCATGCTTAAGTTTTTTCATGGCCTCATGCAAACAATGTGAGATGCTAAAAAGGGCTTCTCAGAGAGTTGTGAACACCTGCTAAAAACAAACCAATAGAACTAATTAAAACTAGATTTTTATTCATGCTTAAAAACATAAAATTTAGGGAAAATGTCAAAACTTGAATTATTAGCTATGAATAAAATAGTTTGGAATTAAAATTCATTTTCAACTTCTATTAAAAAGATCACTTAATCAATCATCCTTGTGAAATAGTGGTCTTAAAATAGATAAGTAAAGATAAAGCACGAATGCATCATTTTTAACAACTTAAGGAAAAAGAAGAAATTTGAAGAAATAGGTCATGAAGTACTCCCTTAAGTGTTATCTTTCATTCACAAGGATGCCTTCTCCACTTTTGAAACCCTTCCAGTATTATGCGTGCATTTAGAGGATGAAGATATTCCCTTCTCATATGATTCCAAACAAAATCATCATAACTTTTAAAAAGAAATCTACTATAGGAATGAGAGATCTTAAACCGACTGCTTATTAGCTTTTGACATTCCCATTTATTAAAAATATGAAAGATAGGTTGCATTGAAACATTTATTTATTTATTTACTATCCTACTCTAATTGAACAAAATAAAATGTCCTTCAAGTATAGGAGTACTTCCAGTGAAGCCATGTGCATAACAGGGTTAGAAATATATCCATACTCAGGTTTAAAAGATAAATTTTAATGCATACCGGAGTATGAAGGACCAGCGGCTTTGATGATGAGATCAAGAAATAATGAAAAATAAAAGAGTGTTTTGACCTAATAACTAATTGAAACCATATTTCAATAGGATCACTATATTTTTGTTTCTCTTCTTTATTTAGGTCACACTGAATGTCCTCCTCTACCATGCTATGCACATTATCCTCTTCAAAATGATTAGCATTTGGAGTACATATAGGATGGGCATGCTAAGGACTCCTCAATCTCAGGTTCCATTGGTTCCTCTCCATTGAATTTTATCCATGATTCTTTATTCCTTTCAACAAATTGACAAGAGGAATCCGACGGGACTTCTAAATCTTCCTGTGAAGAGACAACGAGATTCTTGACTGCTATTAAGATATGCTCTTCCTGAGAGGCGGATATCCCAGCTGTTGCTAGAATGCGAGAAAGTTCTTGGAGGAACATTCTTCAAGATCTTGATCGTCCTTGAATTACTCTAGCTGGTTGATGATACCCATTTCACAACACAGATTAGTACTCGGGGGGTTCTTACAACACCCCAAACATGATTTATCATTTAAAGATATGAAATTTAAAACTATTTGCAAAAACAAAACACACCAAGATTGAGCTCCTTGCGTTACTGGGATCCTACTGTCAACAAGTTATCGGTTTGCACAAGTTATCTCATGATAAATAAAACTAAATTTTCATAAACAAAACCACACTTGCATCAAAAGAAAAGAGGACAACCTAACTTTGGAGAAACCCCACCAAAGTGGATGTGTGGGCTCTTCCCACATGTCTTACTGTCTTCTCTCCACCCTTAGTTCATCCATAAAACCAATCCAAAACCATTAAAGCAATCTGATTCAAATACTACCTATTACCGTTTACAACTCCCCGGCAACGATGCCAAAATGTTGGTGCAATTATTTGCATAATATATTACCAAACATAAATCATCAACCGGGATTTGTAATCAGAAGAGTTGATGCACTATATGTGCCGATAATAGATAGGTTCCTATGACTGATGAGTATAGCATAAAGAAGAAACAATCAACACCAATACTCTGTTTTACAACTTTTTAATCTATCTTCCTCACACAGCTTAAAAAATCAAAAAACAAAACTAATAAACCGAATCCAAAAAGCATGTAATATAAAGGTTCTTGCTCAGGTAATGAATCTGCCCATTTACAGGCTCATGAAATAAAAAGATGGACTTTGAATCTATCCCATGTAGCAACTAAACCAATCAACAATTAACACTCTCTTTCAAACTTAGAAGAGAAAATTGGTAAGAGAAGTTCTCAAGCAAACAATCAAGAAAAAGGTTCTTTATTCGGTGACAAGTTTGTTCATTAGAGGCTTATGAATTAGAGATATGAACTTAAGATCTTGTTTCCTGTAGCAGACAATAGAAGTAATCAACTTTCTACACACAACATCTAAAAGGAAATCATTCATAACTTAATCAATTCTTGAAAAACCTCTTTGTTCCTATACAGGAAACATTAGGTGTATTAAGATTCTCCATTTAATAGTCCATGTACGGTGAATGATGGGATATTAATTGTTATTGTATTAACACACTTGAAATCTCAAAGTAAATTACGAAAGTCTCTATAAAGAACATAGTTTCAGGAATGCAAACTTTTATAAATCTCTACAACTATTTCAACACAAATTACTGTTTATGAAACTAAGTAAAATTACTCAAGATCTGGTGCACCATACTTATAAAAATTACACTAATACAATCCCATTCACAATTTACTCAAAATATATAACAATTATATAGATCCAACACAATAGGTACATTTTATGAATTCATATTTTAATTCAAACAAGAAATCAAAATAACATGTGCAAGATACACACAATTGAGTGCTGGAATAAAACAAACATGTACAGGAATATAAAGCTGAACTATATTTTACATTAATCTTACCATATAAGAATGGTGGGTCCCTCTTGTTTCCAACATGGAATCTCTAAAAGGATAACAGGCTAAGACGCTCTAACCATACCCATAAATTGCACAACAGATCATTTGTATTTCTTTAGCTTGTAAATTGAATCAACAACTCATTATATTGTACGTCAAAACAATATGCATCACTCTATTCATTACATCCATATGTATCTTTTGTTCTTACTATTGCTTCATTACATCAATACACATGTCTCTATCACCTATACAACCTCCCTTATAAAGAAGGTAAGTCGTTACTATCAAGAGCTAAGGATAATTATGAAACAATTTTAAAATATTACAATTGGAAATACATATCGAATATTTAGGAATGGACTTTATGCTCATGACATGAAGTGCATGAGTGATGAAGTCTATTGTGATCTTGAAAATTGATTTGGAAGCTTCAATCCAACTACCCTCTCAAAATCTTTAACAACAGATTTGTCCAACAAACGATTTATGGAAATAGCATTTGGTACCGGAATACACACATTCGTTTGGTACCAGAATAACATAGTCGCACTAGTACCGGAATAGGTGTAGTTGTTTGGTACCAGAATAGCATAGTCACACTGGTACCGGAATAGGCATAGTTGTTTGGTACCGAAATATCTCAGGACAGTACCAGATCAAGTATGTTGGTACCGGATCGTTGTTGTGCGGGTTTGTTGGTACCCAATCAATGTTAAGGTACCGAAATAGACTGCTTAGGAGTAAAACAAAATATGCTTCAATCATAGGTTACCTTTCTATGCACACGAACAAGGTCATTAATTGTATCTATGGAGGTAACAATCAATTTTGTACTCATAACATAGGTAAAATAGGCTCGGATTGGTGGTAATAGAGGGTATTAGAAGTGTCAAAATGGAGACTCAACAGGCACTACAAGAAGCAATGTAGATCCAAACTAGAGAAAAAGAAGGGATCTGAAGAATATTCTTCTACAGAAGAAAATACCTCCAAGGAAGAAGGATGGGATGTGTACTTGGCCTCTTCGAGTACACATGCGGATCATGAGGCATTGTTGATTGACTCTAGTGCATCCTTTCATATGAATCCCCACGGGGAGTGGTTCTACGAATATGAAAGGTATGATGGAGGTAATTTTTTCTTAGGTAATGATTCGACAACCAGAATCATAGGAAGAGGAAGGGTCAAGTTTATGCTCATAGATGGAAGGATTAGAATACTGCCTAGTGTTCTGCACATCCCAGGTATGGCCAGAAATTTGATTTCTGTAAAAAAAAGGGAAGATGCAGGGGTAAAGACAATATTTGAAAAGGGAACTCGCAGGATGGTTTGAGGAGTAATGGTGTTGATGTGGGGAGTTCAATTTGGAACTTTGTATAAGTTGCTAGGAAAAACTATTAATGATGGGTTCAATAGCTCCATTGTTCCTGATATTGGAGTTGAAGAAGAAAGAACTCCTACAGTCTCTGGAGAAAAGGTTATGTTGTGGCATCAAATACTGGCACATATCGGTGAGAAGGGTCTTCGACTACTACACGGTAAAGGTATGGTTGAAGGTATGTCTAACTGTGCTCTGGATTTTGATTTCTATGAACATTGTCTATATGGGAGGCAGAATCGAGTAAGATTCCCCTCCGGTGCAACGAGGGTGGAAGGAATTTTACAGCTAGTTCATAGTGATGTTTTTGGACCTGTGTCAGTCCCATAATTGGGAAAATCTGTGCACTATGTCTCATTTATAGATGACTTCTCAAGGAAAACTTGGATATATTTCTTCAGGAAGAAATATGAAGTCTTTGACAGGTTTAAAGAGTTTAAGGCTCTTGTTGAGAATCAAACAGAGAAACGAATTAAGGTGTTGAGGATAGATAATGGAAAAGAGTTCTATGGGAATGAACTTGAAGAATTCTATAAGAAGTGCAGTCTAGCAAGGCAGAATACTAATCCATATACACCTCAGCAAAATGGAGTTATAGAAAGGATGAATAGGACGTTGATGGAAAAAGCAAGGTGCATGCTCAGTGGTGTCGGGTTAGGGAAAGAATTTTGGGCAGAGGTAGTGGGTACTGCATGTTATCTGGTCAACAGATCACCCTCATCAGCGTTGAATAGCAAGACTCCACAAGAGGTATGGACTGGTAAGGAACCTTCTCGCACACATCTTAAGGTATTTGGTTGCGATGCATATGTTCACGTTTCAAAGGAAAACATGAGTAAGATGGATAAGAAGGCTAAAAAAGGTATCTTTATTGGATATAAATATGGTCTCAAAGGTTATAATATTTCGAACCCAAACAATAAGAAGGTAGTGTATAGCCAAGATGTGGTATTTAGAGAAATTAAGGTTGTTGTTAAACAGGAATTCCTACCAAGGAAGAACTGGAGAAGATAGAGTTTGATTTAAAGGATGATGAATCAGACTCTACAGAAGAACATGAATAGGAAGAAGAAGATCCTCATACTCCAGTATTGAGGAGATTAGTTCGAGAAATAAGGCTACTGGAAAGTTATATTCCATCTGATTTTCGTCCAAATTTTTCTTTGTCTATTACTGATGATGATCTTAGAACTGCCAGGGAGGTAGTGGATCAGAGGATGGAAATCTCTCGAAAAGGGCCATGGAAGAAGAAATGGTATCTTTGGATAAGAATGAGGCTTGGGATCTAGTGGAGTTTCCAACTGGAATAAATCCCATTGGAAACAAATGGGTATTTAAAAATAAGTTGAATGCAGAAGGAAAAGTGGAGATATACAAAGCTCGGTTAGTAGCAAAAGGTTATTCCCAAGTTGAGGGAATTGATTTTGGTGATATTTTTTCTCCTGTTTCCAAGTTAACCTCTATAAGGTTTATGTTATCTGTTTCTCCTACATTTGATTTTGAAGTAGAGCAGATGGATGTGAAGACAACATTCCTGCATGGGGATCTAGAATAAGAAATCTATATGAAGCAACCAGAAGGTTATGCTGTGAAAGGAAAGGAGTTAATATGCAATATGAAAAAGTCCCTGTATGTTTTAAAACAATCACCAAGAATGTGGTATCAAAAATTTGATACTTATATGCTGGGACTTGGCTTCACAAGAAGCAAAGATTTTGGGACTTCGCTTCAAACATGTTGCTAATAGGAAACAAAAAGGAGATTATCCAGGATGTGAAAACTCATTTGTCCTCTAAATTTGACATGAAGGATCTCAGTGCTTCAAATTTCATTTTGGCCATGGAAATTAAAAGAGATTGAAAAAGGAGGAAAATCTAGTTAAATCAGAGAAAATATGTCAAGACAATATTGCAGAGGTTTAATATGCAGGAATGTAAATAGGTCAAGGTTCCTATTCATGTTGGTGTAAAGCTATCTGTGGATCAGTGTCCCAAGACACATGAAGAAGAGGAGAACATGTCTCATGTTCCATATGTGAGTGTAGTTGTGATCCGGATTATTTTCGGCACGAAATGAGAGCGGAGATATAATAAATAAATGTACAGAGATATTACAGATATTCAATAATATAACAAAAATTTATTAGAGATGCAACCATAAACAAAGATATAAAGTAATACATTATTTCTATTAATCAGAGAAATGTACAGAGACTGTAAAAATACAGAGTTAAAGACTCGCTAGAATGGTGGCAGCTTATCTCTGAGAAGAGATGTGACGGCTACTCGCATTCACAAGAAGATGGTTACAATGAGGCTCTGAAGGCCCTTTTACAATAAACGGAAATGCCAAAAGTCCTAGACATCCAAAAAACTAACTCTAGGAGATGAAGCGCCAAAAGTCATGTGGGCCCCGTTTGGGTAAGTTGGTGCATCAACTTCTCGGGGTCGTAACTTTTGCATACGATCTTCGTTTTAGGCGTGTGATAGCTCGTTGGAAAGGTATTGTCGAGGAGATTAATTTT
>ML781609.1:713381-734076 GCA_009831015.1 Picea engelmannii | reverse complement strand
CCGATGCTGTATGGTTGCGGGTGTGGTGTTGTCGACAATCCCAACTGTTTAATGACCTCTGCTGAGATGAGGTTCTTCTGGCTTCTGCTATCAACAATAAAATGCAGTGGGGTCCCCTTCACCCACATCTGTGAATGAAAAAGTCGCTCCCCCTCTTTTGGATCTATTGGTTCTTCTGGTTGAATTTTTGTGGTCGTGACAATAGCAGTGGGGTCTGCGTCAATGATCTGTCTTTTACCAGTATTTTTAGAATCAGATTCTGAATTAGGGTTCGGCTCCTTGTCTTTGATCTCGGCCACTAATGACTGTTTTGAGCGACATTCATCGGTGTTGTGCTAGTGGCTTTTGTGGAAATCGTACCATTTCCCGGTGTCCTTCTTTGTCTTCCTGTGACCCTTCTTTTCCTGTGGCTTGGACTGGTTTTTAGGAGACTGTTTGTTAGGGCTATCTTTCTCATACTTTGATTGTTGTGGATTTGCAGACCCGAACTCCCGTTTGTTCTGGTGCTTAAATTTCTGCTCGATTTTAACAGCATATCGATAGGCAGAACCGAGTGATGAGATGTCCAAGAAATCCATTTCAGTTTGGATGTATCTGTGTAGAGCCCCATGGTATTTCAGAACCAAATGAAGTTTGATGTATTCAATGGTCTGTACTAGACCGAACATTGCACATGTAGTGGGAGTTTTAAGCAGGTATATGTCAAAACTAGGGAAGGAACATTGGATAGCAGTAAAAAGGGTTTTCAGGTATTTGCATGGCACTGCTAGCTATGGATTGTGCTACGAAGGAAGACCAGAATTGGACAGAGTGGTGGATATACATGGATTTTTGGATGCATACTGGGCTGGAGATCTGGATCGTAGGATATCTACAAGTGGGTATGTGTTTAACCTATTTGGAGGAGCAATAAGTTGGGTGAGAAAAAGACAGGTTGTAGTGGCACTTTCAACTATATAAGTTGAATACATGGAAGCCACTCATGCAAGTAAGGAAGCAATATGGTTACAAAGATTGTGTTCAGGTATTGGTTTGGTACAACAATCTGTAAGGATAGAGTGTGACAGTCAAAGTGCAATTTTTCTAGCGAATAATCTTGCTTATTATTCAAAGACAAAGCACATTGATGTTCAATATCACTTTGTGAGAGACATGATTGAAGAAAATAAAGTATCAATGATGAAGGTGGACACTTTGAAGAATTTTGCAGACTCATTAACAAAATCTGTGAGCATTGATAAGTTCTCTTGGTGTAGAGGATCCATGGGCATTGCTTCCCTGGATTGTTGACTATGTAATCCTGTAACCCACTGTATGCAAAGAAAACAAGTGGGAAAATGTTGGGTATGTGTTATATTATTTGCACGAGTAGTAGTGTCTGAGTGTATGTGTTGGGCACGGAGGGGGGCTATTAGGCCCCCGTCGGAGGGTGCAAGGGGGTGGAGCCCCCCGCTTGGGGCTTCGGATGCAGCAGTGCCTCAGGAAACGTGACACCTGCTTCGAGAAACGTGTCATGTATTTAGGTGGTTTTTGGCACATGGTTTTTGATGATGGTTTTTCTATTTCCAGCTAAGGAATTAGGGTTTTGGAATAATCCAGGTCATTGATTTAGGGTTTTGGATGCCGCTGGATCCTATATGTATTTTTTATTGTAAACATTGTAACACAATGATGAATATAGAATATGTTAGTTTTCCTAGTTTGGGTTTCCAGGGGAAAAATATCTGTGTAATGTTTGTATTTTCCATTGTATCTTTTCTGTTCTTTTCTGAATATTTGTTTGCAATAGATATTGTAAAAGGTTAGGATTTACGCTTAGGAGCCACATGATTGAAAGTTTTGATAAGATGTTAAGGGAAATAAAAATATATTTCACCTATGAGGGAAGATTCAACATGATTTATCAGTACCACATAGGGATTATGTTTCACTTCACAGCCAAAGATCTCATGAATATTCCTTTCTATTTCTATAGAAGCATTGGAAAAATGGCTTTCAGAGTCTAGGCTAAGTCCAAGGCAGTTGACACAAGTTTTTTTCACTTAGGGCTGATTAAAATGCTTGTGATGGAGGATTTAAGGAAGAAAAACATTGAATGGGATTAGTTCATTTCCTCTGCACACTTTCAATTGAATGTTTCGCCTACCCCAGAATCCAAGGTACAAATCCATCTTCAGGATGATAGTACTGTACACATAGAGACCATAAATAATAGGAAGAGCAAAGGCATTGTCAAAAATAATGAAGAAACTAAAGAATGGGAAGAAGAAGGGGGATCTCATTACTCTCCACAAAGGGAGTTTTCACCCAAAACAACTCCAAAATCAACATAAACTCTGTCAACTAGAGACAAAGGCACAAAAGGAAGGAGGTTACTTTTCCCCTCACCATCTATTGTAGTTGAAGCTATAGTTAGGAGTCCTTTCAGGAGGTCATCAACAAAGAAATAAATTTTTGAAAAGGAGTACATAGTGGAAGCTCCCATCGATAGAAAGGGTAAAGGTAAAGTTGTAGGTGTTGAAAATCACATTGAGGTTATAGATAGAACCCCTCCTCTAGAAAACCATACCTTCAAAAGGATGAACAAAAAACTTAAAGAGGCTAGAAATGAAATTTCTAACTTGAAAGGAGAAGGGTTGGTCGAAAGGAAAATGTTGAGTGACCTTATGGACATGTATCTGGAAACTATTGATAAGGCCAATTTTGTAACAATGATATTTCTTCCCCTCCATAGGAAAATTAAGAATTTATATAGACATAACATATATTTACAAGCTCAAATCAAAATAATTAAATTGGAGTTGTAACCTTTTAAGGAAGAACTAGCCCAAAGAAATTTGAATGTGTTGGCCCAAGATGCCACAAGGAGGAGTTCCAAGCTCATAAAGTGATGGATGAAATACCTTAAACAATCTTAGTTTTGGAAATGATGGTTCCTTTCATTTGTGAATATTTTGAGGAAGTATGATGCCTATGACTGAGTTTTTCATTCATACACCAAATTCTGAAATTTCTACATGCATCCCTAACTTTGAAGAAGGTTTTTTTAGGCGTTTATGGGATTTAATAGAATAATTTGGTAGCTACAGGAAATTTTGCAGTGCCTGATGTTGCGAACTGGTTTCTATAGTCAAGCCCTCTGAAGTTCGTTGTGAACTTCGTTGCGAACTAGATGATACAATCAACGTTACATGATATGTTGCGAACTCTTATTTTGATGGTTTCAAGATGATGAACAATTTCCATATGGCTAGGGGAGCATGGTACAACTATTTGGAGTTCAGTTTAAAGTTGTAGGATACTTGGAAAGAAGAGTAATGCGCTCAAAGGACACCTCATCATGCAATATTAAGGTGTTAGGATAGTTGCCAACATTAGCCTTTTTTGAAGCAATTTGTTATTTCCATATTGTATAGGTGTAATTACTTTAGGTTTGCATGGGATAATCCTATGCTAGAGTATGAAACTCACATTTTATGCTATCATTCCCTATCTAGGCTATAAAAGAAGCATTGGAAGTGATTTAGAGGGTTCAAATGGTTGATGTAAAAAAAATATTTTTGGTGATATTAATGTAACAGAGCCTACTTTGGCTGGATGTATCAAACTTGATGAATTTTTGTCTAATGGAAGTCAGTTTTATCTTTTGCCATCTTGTTTCTCTCTCACTCTGAAATTTTACTGTCATTGAATGATTCAAATGATGATTTATAGCTATATTGCAATGAAAGTTTGATTTTGGTGTTGTTATAACATTTCTCATAGGTTTTAGCTTGGATTTAAGAAGTTATTGTATCTAACGATTTTCCTTCCTTTGTCTAATGGTAAATCCAGATGCTAGTGGTAGACTTACTTCAGTTTTCTCATTAAAGTGTTCCTTCTATCCACATTAATCCTTAAAACACTAATCCAAGTTAGACAAGACCTCTTTTGGTGATGCATTTTATCTAGAATTTCCTATGTTTGCACATTGGTGGACTAAGTTTTATCCATTTCACACCACATTTTAAGACTTACCTCATAATCCTATTGATGGGTATTGAGCTTGCACTTTAGTAGTCAAAGTGTAAATTTCAGTGCTAACATTCTTGGCATCGTTGTCAGGGATGGATTGAAAACATTTCCCTGGGATTGAACGACAAAGAAATAATAATTCTAAGGGTGCATAGTAATCAGTACATTGAAGACTGTAGTTTTCACCTTACGACTCCACTATTTCAGTTGTGGATCCTAAAGGCAGACACATGAGGTCTATCCCACATATACCTCTATCTACACCTGAAACTAACCTAGAGAAGATCATCAAGAAATTAAAATCTTCTCAAGAAGGATTTTCAGCTGTTACTTCAGGTACTATTGGTTATTTTCCCGATTCTACTGTTAAAACACCAGTAGCTGTATCTAGTTATCTTTTTTTAATCTCTATTGAAACTCCTAGAAATTTAAATCTTGAATATTTCCCTATGGAATATTCCTCTTTTTCTCCCCAGATGAAAGAAGAAAGTTTTGAAAGTTTTGAAGTTATTTCCTCACCTGATGTTGTAAGTTGGTTTAGACTTGAGATATTAGAGTATTTTCCTACCCTAGGTTCTCATTCTCCTCACTCTCTTAAACTTGTTGTGACCAAAGATAAAGAAACCTCAGTTCCCTTGGAATTTCCACCATCCTCTTCCAAGACTCAGTCGCTCCTTGTTAAAACTAAAACTTCCCCATCCTATATTCCTCCTTCTCCCAAGATACACATCATCCAGAAACTATTCTTTAATCTACCACGGCAAGAAGACTATTCTCTAATCTACAAATGCAAGGAAAATCAAATATAGTGTTGATGGTTATGTCTCCAGTGTCTTATGATATCACGATGACATTTAATAATTAACGATAACTCAAGAGGGATAAGCTCAATATTAACTTCTATAGTAAATTGAAAGGTATGAAGTAGGGAATCTAGTGAGAACTTAGCCATTATATAAGAAACATCAACTACCCTACAAATCCATATGATTCTTCAATTCATGCATTAATCATCAACAATATAGAAACACTATTCTATTAAATTCAAACGCAATCTATGATAGTGTAAGAAAATTCATACTACTTAGAGATTCATAACTAAAAACTAAACTTAATAATCAAACATCCAATTAAAATTGCAACCTAGATCTAGAATGGAAATTGCATAAATAAACTAAAATAATCCTATTTTAACAAATCAAATTGCAAAGGGAAATACTCCTAAAACATAAATAAAATCCTATTTCTATTTCAGCATATAACAAGAAAATAAATAATCAAACTAAATAACAACCAATTGAGAAAACTAAATAGCAATTGGATAAGAAAACTAAAGAATGAAAACTAAAACTAACAATTATCCATCCACCGAAACTTGCCAAAGAGACCATGAACTAAATACTTTGTTTTAATTATCTTGTTAAATATTATTTCATCATATATAAATTCTAACTGGCATCTAATTACACAAAGATGTTAGTATCTAAACTTTCAAGTTGTTTTCTACTAATAAAAAAGTCATTTCATATTAACACTATCCTTCAGAATAACCTGCAAAAGAAACTGAAGAAATTAAACTTATGAACAACGATTTACACAGTAAATAAACATAATAAACCTCATGTACATGAAATAAAAGAAATGACGATTACACTATATGAATTCATAAGCTAATTGACTAAATATTCACCCAGACCACTAGTGGCCCTCCCAACAGGTCATGGCTACTCCTCAATGATGAATCACGAGCTCAAGCAACATGATTTCAACATTGAAATTAAAAACACAGGTTTAGAAAAAAAATTATGAAAATGGAAAAACAAAGCTTAACTATCCTTCTACACTTGTCTGACCACTGCTGTGGTATTTATAAAGTTTACAAGCTGAGAGGTTGACCACTGGAAGGGTCGACCTCCTCTAAAAGAGTAAATAACATTTAATGCGTCTTAACTGCCGATGGATTCTAGAAGAAAAAGCGAGCCTATAAACGCCCAACATAACAACCCAATCCAAGTTGTCAGAAGCTCAGTTGTTGGAGGCCATGAGCACAAGAAAAACCCATGTATCTGATTCACCCATCATTGGTCGTTGATATGATAACTGCCAAATTTCCCATGGTTTTAGTGTGGGAGGGAGTGTTGGACAAAGTGTTAGATGGAGTACCGGATGGAGTGTTGGACGGAGTGTTAGATGGAGTACCGGATGGAGTGTTGGATGGAGTACCGGAAAAAGTGTCGGATGTAGAAACAACCTGCAATTTTTCCCTATGACACAAATAACACGGACTAGCTTCTTGGAATCATTAAAAAATGTTGAATTATACTTAAAACCATCATAAGACATCAGTAATACATACCTGGTATGAGACACAACGATTTAATACAAAAATCCTTCAAAACTTCTTCAAAATAGGAAGATACACATGCAATATTGAACAAAAAGGATCTAATCATCATCATTAAACTAACCATATCGCAGGCCCAACAAATGTAGTTGTACCAATCAATACCTAGTCTCCTCCTTATTCTCCTAGAATTTATAATCCTCCTCTTCATAATCCAATGGTAGGTGATAACCTTCCTAGAAATAGGATGGATGTCATAGTGGCTGCTAGGCATGCCCCCATTATGTTGCCTCAGCCTATGAATGCTCTCCGAGTTGGAGACTATCTTAAGTACATGCCCAATTTTACAGGGGAAGAGGACATAACTACAGAAGAGCACCTTGCAACCTTTTATAGCTATGCTGACAATCTTAATATTGAAAATGAGGATGTTTGAATGAGAGTTTTTGTACAAAGCCTTGATGGTGAAGATAGGAAATGGTTTAGGGGTTGAA
Source organism: Picea engelmannii (assembly GCA_009831015.1). Lineage (NCBI taxonomy): Eukaryota > Viridiplantae > Streptophyta > Pinopsida > Pinales > Pinaceae > Picea > Picea engelmannii. The sequence continues at coordinate 727,224 of ML781609.1, read as the reverse complement.
TTCTATTGTTGGAATTGAAGCTCTGGATGATTCCCTTGTAAGTGTTGTAGGATAAATCGATAAATGTGGACATAAAATGATATCCCTAGATCCACCTAGATCTAGAACAAAACAAGACAGGACATGGCGCTTTCTCTAGGTTCTAATCATTGAATCTATCATCAAAGAAAGGATGAGTGACATACCTTCGAATATCACTTCCTTATATCTTTTTTTTCCTTGCTTCGCTATGGTGCTCTTTTGTTATTGATTCTGCAGTGAGACACAAACCATCCAAAGTGAAAGTAGAGAGAATATATTCAATGACAACCTATTCATATGATCAAGGAATTATGAAATAAAATAAATATAATTCTATGGGAAAGAATCATGCCACTGTATTATATTAATAATAGGAAGAGAGATTACAACCGGATGCCTTGATGTCGTAAGGTTCCTTCCAACGATTCCTTTCTTCCCACACACTTCTTGTTCAAAGGATTCTGAGACCATGGATCTGATAGCTACTCACAATCTATCTTGACAAAGAAAATCTCAAAGCCAACATAAATTTCCGAAGCTCAATCCAACTACAAAATCCAAGCTCCAAAATCAACTAACTTTCTCCATGAGAGATCCTCTCCTTTTATAAGTTGAAGAGGATAAGGTAAGGAAGTTAGGATGATCCCACTAAATCATGAAAGTGAGTAAGATCCAAACCGTTTGGAGGCCACCTCACCATAGAAACTTCTCCTTCTAGAAGCAATGAGAAGATGCTCGTTTTTCCCACGTACAGGAGGTCTTTGCACCCTGGCTATAGTGCATCTTGCGGAAACTCCGCACCTTAGCTATAGAGAAACCTGTGGAAATCAGGCATTTCCGCACCTTGTGTATATAGAAACCTACGAAAATCCTCCAAAATAGGGTTTTTACAAACGAAAATACAACTTCTTCTCTCAGGGAAAGTTCTTCTCCCTTCTTTCTTCAGGAATTCAGGCTATTGATCCTTCTAAAGACAAAGGATAGGTTTACATCATTAATGGTCATAAGTTTGATGAAAATAATGTGTAACACTAAGGCCTTGGGGAGATAAGAAAGTTGTCTTATATTATATTATAGAGTTTGGGTCACTCAAGAGAAACGAAGGGGAATTTGTTTCATATTTTTCAAAGAGATTTAATAAAATGTACAATAAAATTCCCACAAATATTAAACCTACTGAAAAATCTACCAAGATAACCTATGCTAGTGTATTTGACCCTGAATTATGCCTCATGTTGAGAGAAAGGATATCTATCTCATTAGTTCATATGCAAGATGCAACCTTGGAGGTGGAATCGAATATATTGGCAATTGATAAGCTCATAGTAAAATATGATAGAGATAGGAGAAAAATAAGAGTTGAAGCCTCAACCTATGATTCTTATGGTGTTAACCCTCAACTAGATGAACTAACAAAACTGGTTAAATCATTTTCTGCTAAAATGGAAAAAATGAAGCTTGAGGGAAGAAAAACTAAAAGAAACACACAAGATACCGGTAACATAAAAAAATTTAGTAGACAAAATAATGCCCCACAGATCCTTCAAAGAGATCATAGAAATAGGGATGACCAAATAGTGCAGACCCCTCTTCAAAATAACATGGTTGATGATGAAGTAGGAGAGGATGAAGAAACAGATCCAAAAATTCATTGTTTGGGTGATACCTCCCCATCCCCTCATCTAACTCATTCTGCATATGAGTCTCTTATGGAAAATTAGTTGAATGAATTGAGTAAAGGGGAGAAAACTAATGAAAACCAAAACAGATACAACTTGAGGTCAAAAAAGAAGGATGGAAATCCTAGTACATTAGATCAACCCAAGAAAATAGAAAATTATGCTAAAGTTGTGGCTTCTAGCAACAAAGAAAAATAGGAATAAAACCATCAAACAATGATCAAGGCCCTTGTTCCAAAAGTTAAGGAGGCTCTGAAATCTCCCTCTTCTTTCAGTTTTGAGAATGAAATTCAAAAGATAAAAATTCCAGTTCCATTTTTAGAATCGATTAAAAATGAAGATTTTAAAAGGTATATTTCCAAGATGTTGCAACCTAAATCTTCCTCCAATTCCACAGACTCAATGAACTTACAAGATGAAAAACCAACAATCATATTGGGACCTTTGGTAGAATATATGGATGAATCTTCTCCTCCTTTTTACACATCATGGAATATTCATGATAAAGTTTTTCACAACTTCTTGATGGACTCAGGTGCATCTCATAACCTCATGCCTAAAACTGTCAAGGATGAGCTAGGCCTAGAAATTACTAAAACCTATCATGTCCTATATTCATTTGAATCCAGAAAAGTGGAATTCCTTGGAGTGATCAAAGACCTGGTTGTTAGCTTGTTTCAGTTGCCCATAAATAGTGTGTTCATGGATATTGTAGTGGTTGATGTCCCCCCTAAGTTTGGGATGATATTTTAATGATATTGGATTAAGAGACTAGGGGGGAACTTTGCAGATCGACCTTTCATATGCCATTATTCATGTGTTTGGAGGAGAGCACAGAAGGATTTACAGGGAAGCACAACTATCTTACATCATTAGTGAAGAATATAATCCTACAAACCATCTAATTTATGCAGTTGACACTGATCTAGGATCTAATATCCTACAACTAACTGATTTTCCTGAATCACTCATTGAAATTAGAAAACATCCTATTAAAATTTTTGAGACACCTCCTCAAAATGACCCAGTTTGGAAGATGTTTTTTGATGGGGCCTCTTCTAAAGAAAGTGTTCGTACTAGAGTGGTTTTTATTTCCCCAACTCAAGAAATAATATCCTTGTCTTATAAACTAGAATTTGAAGCCACAAATAATGTTCCAAAGTATAAGGCTCTTGTCTTGGGTTTGAGGGATACTAAAGATATGAAGATTGAGGAGTTAGCAATTTTCAGGGATGTTGAACTAATTGTGCATCGGGTTAAAAATCTATATCAAGAAAAACATCGCATATTAAGGACTTACGAAAAATGAAGTTTGGGATCTTATTGACAATTTTTTCTTAGCTTTTAACGTCTCTTTTGTTCCAAGGGAAGAAAATGCTATGCCATATTCTTTGGTTGTTTCTGCAAGTAACTTTAAGATCCCTTTTCCTCCCAAGCTTAAGTATGATGTGGAAGTAAAGTATAGACCCTCTATACGTGACAATGTCAAACATTAGAAGGTCTTTGAGGATGATCTTGAGATTGAGAGATTCCTAGAAACAATGGAAGAGTTTTATTCTCTTCACATTGATCAATATAAAGATGATATAAAAATCCCTCATGATGATGTTTTCCTGAATAAAATTGCAGACCACAAGATTGTCCAACTTCCCAGTAACCATATTCCCAAAGGATGTGTCCCTTTGGAGAGATTGTTTTATAGAAATGATGTTGATGTGAAGGTTAAAGGTTCAAACGAAGAAGTTGATGTGACAGAATGCAACTTAGGTGCATAGGAAAATACCAAGTATGTCGAATTGTCTAGCATATTAGCAAAGGAGCAAAGGGCTGAGTATGTGAAGTTATTAAAGGATTTTTCTAATGTATTTTCTTGAAAATATGAAGATCTACAAACTTATCATACAACCATCATTGAACATAAAATTCCTTTGAAAAATGAGACCAAGCCATATAGGCAAAATCTGAGATGGATAAATCCGATGTTGTTGCATATTATGGAAAAGGAAGTCAAGAAGTTGCTTGATTGTAAGATCATCATACCTTTAAGGTACTCTGAGTGGGTGGCCAACCTAGTCCTTGTGAGGAAAAAGAATGGTGAAATAAGACTTTGTGTTGATTTCAGAAATTCAAACAGAAGTTCCAAGAAAGATAATTATCCCTTAGCCTAAAATGGAACATATTTTGTAGAGGGTAACTGGTTCAACAAGGATGTCCATAATTTATGGCTTCTTAGGCTAAAATAATATCTCTCTCCTACCTGAATATAGAGAGAAAACAAATTTCACTACCCCTTGGGGAACATTTATGTATGCTAAAATTCCCTTTGGTCTAATGAATGTGGGAGCCACCTTCCGATGAGAAATGGATATTTCCTTCATTGTGGAGAAGGAAAAAAATTTGGTCACCTATATGGATGAAATTACAGTGTTCTCAAGATATGATAAGGAACACTATCATCATTTGAATAAGGTTTTCCTGAAATGTAGAAAGTTTGGGTTGTCTCTCAATCCCAAGAAGTCTTTGTTTGCTATGAAAGAAGGCAAGTTGTTGGGACACATTGTCTCAGCAGAAGGGATAAGGATTGATACAAGTAGAGTAGAGGCCATCAAGAATATGTGTCTTCCTAGGTACAAGAAGGAGATCCATTATTTCTTCGGTAAAATATTTTTTTTGAGAAGATTGATCTATAACTTTGTTGAATTGGTTAAGTTTATCACATCTATGCTTATAAAGGGAAATGAGGTGAAATGGATTGTTGAAGCTCTAAAATCATTTGATCAAATAAAAAATCATTGAATGAGACACCTATTCTCATCAACCCTGATTATTCATAGGAATTTATGATATTTTATTTTTCCTCACATGACACATTGGTTGTTGTCCTTCTTTAAAAAAACACAGATGGGATGGAGCAACCCATTTCCTTTTTTAGTAGGGCATTATGGGATGCATAGGTGAGGTATGATATTATGGAAAAGAAGGATTATGATTTGGTTAAAGCCTTTAAATCCTTCAGGGTATATATTCTGCATTCTAGGATTATTTCCTATGTCCCATCAACTTCTATGAAAAAAATACTAGTCCATCTTGACATAGATGGAAAGAGGAGCAAGTAGATTGCAAAAATCCTGGAGTTTGACCTTGAAATTAAGCCTACTAAGTTGGTGAAAGGGAAAGGTTTAGCTATATTAATGGATGAATCAAATTGCAAATCACTTGGGGTTAATTTCATGAACCTAAACTTTGAAAATAAAAAAAATGATAACTCTGTTAAAAGCTCATGTATCAATCTCAACTTGATAGAATGCACTTGGTACAAAGACATTATTTATTTCTTACAAAAGTTGCAGCCTTTTGATGGTTTGGAGAAGAACAAGGTGAGATATTTGAAACTAAAGGCAATCAGATATTGTCTCATTGATCACATACTATATTGGAAAGATCCTCTAGCAGTTCTCTTGAGATGTCTAGATCCAAAGGAGGCTCAAAATACCATGACTAATTTTCATGACAACTTGTGTGGGGATCATCATTTTTGGAGAAATAGAGAATATAAGATCCTTAGAGCTGGGTATTTTCGGCCTATCATTTTTACTAATGTTTGTGCAAAGATTAGGGCCAGTGATAAATGTCATAATGTTTCATGAAAACAACAACTGAAAGATTTTCCTTTGAAGCCTGTGGTGGTTTTTTGTCCTTTCTAACAGTGGGTACTTGACTTCATTGGGGCATCCAGCCTCAAGTGGTCAACATTGGTGGATGTTGACTGCAACAGACTATTTCACCAAGTGGATAGAATCCATTCCTACAAGGAGTGCCTCACAGAACGTAATTATTGGATTTCTTGAAGATATTATGTCAAGGTTTGGTTGTCCAAGAAAGATTGTTACTGAAAATGATGCATCCTTCAAAGCTGAACCATTGGTGATATTTTTTTAGAATTATGGGATTCAAGTAGTTCATTCTACCCCTTATTACCCCCAATGAAATGATTTAGAAAAATATTCCAACAAGAGCCTTGTAAAGATTATTAATAAGTTACTTGAGGACAACATGAAAGCATGAGACTCAAAGATGAAACTTTTCCTATGGGATGATAGAGTCACTACAAAGAGATCACTTGGTATTTCTCCCTTTCAACTTGTTTATGGGATTGAAGCTATTTTTCCTAATCATCTTTCCTTTCATGTGGTAAAGTTCCTTTGGGGTCAACAAGGAGAAATAGATGATATGGTCAGAAGGATGTATCAACTAGTAGAAGTACAAAAGACCATGGAGCAACTCCTTGATAAAGAACAGAGCCATCAGCAGAAGCTCAAACAATATTTTGATAAGAAGGTAAACAAAGAATATTTCTAGCTAGGAGATCTGGTGCACAAGTGGGATGCACCAAGGCAAGACAAAGGAAAACATGATAAATTCGAAGCCTTGTGGATTTTTCCTTTCAAAATTTCTGAAGTTTTTCAAAATAATACTTATCAATTAGAGAACTTGGAAGACTACGAAATTTTTGGTGGCCCAATTAATGGGCATTTCCTGAAGAAGTATTTTTCTTAAGCCATGGGTAGCTTTCCTGTACATTGTAAATATCATTTTTATTTTTGTTTTGGTTGAATAAATGACCCCATATCCCTAGGAATAGAAATTGAAGCCACTTGTTCTTGGAAGATCACAGGGAGCATGCCATCCCCTGTGGAGCCAATATTATCACATGCAATTGATTGGGTCAATTCAACCTTTAGGTTTTTTATTTTTGTCATTAGTGTTGTTTAAATTTTTTAATTTTTTCCTCTTCCTTATAATCATTTTGGGTGTTAGCACAAATAAATTAGTGTTGGTGTTGACCTATTGTCCTTATGTTATATATTGATATTAATGATAAGATTATAAAATCCATCACCTTTAACATCCTTATGCCTCCACCACCACCTTGACATGTCATCACTTCCACGATGTACTAAAACCCCTCCACTTTGTCCCTTTACCCATTAGAGAGTCAAATCATGTTCTTTTTGTACACTACCATCTCATCAGACAGTTCACAATGCATTCCCTAGTAAATTATGTTTTCATCAACATAATTGCAATCATGAGCCTTATCATCTAGATCTCCTTGTTTTCAACACTTATATTTTTTAAAATATAGCCTTGGATTTCGTCATTAAAGTTTTTAACAGTTTTTCCAAGCTTTCAAATTTATTCTAGCTCGATGTTGCAAACACTGGTGCTTTCAGACATGCGCTAAGGAAATTGTTGCGAAGTGGCTGAGGAAAGTGAGTTGGAGTTTATACCATTTGCAGAAAAATTTGTTCAGGGTCAAGCATATCAGTTTTCAAGTCTCAGCCTCTAGGTACTCCATGAGTATTTTTATCTCTATTGAAGGATAATAAAGGTTGTGTTTATCATTTCTTCTCCTAGGCATTGCGAACTGGTGGTCCGCACTGCCAACTATCCCACTTACCCTTGTTATCACAAATCTCAACCAATTGCAGATCTCTCAGCCTATTTTACCAAAGCTTAAACAAACCTTGTTATCAAGACACCTTTCCTATCCCATATTTGGACATTTATGCTTATGCTACGAACTCAGTTGTGAATCCCCTGTTCTAGCATTGCAAACTCTGTGGAGTAACCTGACACTATTAATTGTCTGTTTCAGAACCTTTTACCATCTTTTTTTCATCAACATATACATTTTATATTCAAGGGTTTCTATTTTGAAATTAGAAAGACTTTTTGCTCGTAAAGTCATGATGAATTTTGTAAAGATGATGGTGAAGTATTGAACAAAATATTTTTACAACAAGTTGTATCCTTGTATCTTATTTTTCCTGCGTAGTATTCATTCATCTCCCTCAAAATCAATTGTCATTTATTAATCTTTGAGGTCAAATAGGATTAAGCACACTAAATCCTTAGAAAGAACCATCCTTTGAAAGAGATTATCCATCAAAACCCTAAGTCCTCTGTTTTCCTATTTTTCCTCTTGCATCATTCAAATTGGTGGCTAAATATTTTTCTATGACATCAATGGATACTCCACAGCAAAAGAAGTCTCACAAGGGAAGGGGCATTGTGAGAACTGAACCCTATGACATGTAGTTGTTTTCTACTAAACCTTCGATTAGGGAAGTCTTCCAAAGAGTGGGATGTTTTAATTTCTTCCAAAAGATGCAGAAGGGGCACCTTGAGGTGGCTAGAGAATTTTCTTTGAATTTTGATGGAACCAAAACTAAAGTTGGGACACTTGAACTTGAGGTATATGAAGCAACCATAGAAAAAACTATTGAGATACCAAATACTGGTGAAAGGTGGCTTAAGGCCGTGAACCTAAATGCATCCTTCTCTAAAGAATTACTTAAACCAGAATGTCTGGGAGATAATCTATCAAAAGGAGTTCCAAGGAGCCACATGATTGAAGGTTTTGATAAGATGTTAAGGGTAATACAAAGATATTTCACTTGTGAGGGAAGATTCAACATGATTTATCAGTACCACATAAGACTTTTGTTGCACTTCACAAGAAAATATCTAATGAATCTTCCTTTCTATTTGTTTAGAAGCATTGGAAAAATGGCTGACAAAGTCCAGGATAAGTCCAAGTAAGTTGACAAAAATTTTTTTCACTCAGGGTTGATCAAAATGCTTGTCATGGAGGAGTTAAGGAAGAAAAACAATGATTGGGAGTAGTTCATTTCCTCTGGACACTTTCAATTGAATGTTGTTGCTACCCCACAATCCAAGGTACAAATCCCTCTTTAGGATAACATTATTGTACACATAGAGACCAAAAAGAAGAGGAAGAGAAAAGGCATTGTCCAAAATGATGAAGCAACTAAAGAACAGGAAGAAGAAGGGGGGCCACATTACTATCCATAAAGGGAGGTTTCACCCAAACCATCTCTAGAATCAACATAAACTCCATCAACTAGAGCCATAAGAACAAAAGGAAGGAGGTTTCTATTCCCCTCACCATTTGTTGCAGTTGAATCTATATTTACAAGGCTTTTCACCAGGTCATCAACAAACAAAGAAATTTTTGAAAAGGAGGACATAGTGGAAGCTCCCATCAAGAGAAAGGGTAAAGGTAAAGTTGTAGTTGTCGAAAAACACATTAAGGTTAAAGTTGAGTGACCTTATGGACATGTATTTGGAAACTATTGATAAGGCCAAATTTGTAGCAAAGATATTTCTTCCCCTCCATAGGAAACTTAAGAATTTATACATATAGAACAAATATTTACAAGAGCAGGCTAGAAGACTTAAATTGGAGCTACAACCTTTTAAGGAAGAACTAGCCTAAAGAAATTTGAATGTGTTGTCCCAAGCTACCACAAGGAGGAGTTCCAGGCTCAGAAAGTGATGGATGAAATACCTTAATCAATCTTAGTTTTGGAAATGTAGGTTCCTTGCATTTGTGAATATTTTGAGGAAGTATGATGCCTATGACTGAGTTTTTCACTCATACACCAAATTATGAAATTTCTATAGGCATCCCTAACTTTGAAGAAGGTTTTTTTTGGGTGTTTTGGAGATTTACTAGACTAATTTGGCAGCTACAAAAAAGTTTGTAGTGCCTAGTGTTGCGAACTAGTTTCTACAGTCAAGCACTGTGAATGTCCTTGCGAACTTTGTTGTGAACTAGCTAATAAAGTCAACGTTACAAGATATGTTGCAAACTCCTATTTTGATGGTTTCAAGAGGATCAATGATTTCAAGATGGCTAGGGGAGCATGGTACAAATGTTTGGAGGTCAATTTAAAGCCAGAGGATACCTAAAAAGAAGAGGAATGCACTCAAAGGATAGCTAATCATGAAATATTAAGGTGTTAGGATAGTTTCCAACATTAGCATTTTTTGTAGGAGTTTGTTATTTCTAGCTTGTACAGGTGTAATTACTTCGGTTTTGCATGGGAGAATTATATACTAAAGGATGGAACTCACATTGTATGCTATCATTCCCTATATAGGTTGTAAAAGAAGCATTATAAGTGATTTAGAGCGTTCTAATGGTTGATGTAAAAAATCTCTTTTTGGTGATATGAATGTAACAAAGCCTACTCTGATTGGATGTATCTTACTTGATGTATTTTTATCTAATGGAAGTCAGTTTTATTTCTTGCCATCTTGTTTCTCTCTCACGTTGAAATTTTCCTGTCATTGAATGCTTCAAATGATGATTTATAGTTGTACTGCAATGAAGGTTTGATTGTGGTGTTGTTATAACTTTTCCCAGAGTTTTTAGCTTGGATTTAAGAAGTTCTTGTATCTAAATATTTTCCTTCCTTTATCTACTAGTAAATCCTAACGCCAGTGGTAGAATTACTTCACTTTTATCACTAAAGTTTTCCTTCTATCCATATTAATCCTTAAAACCCTGATCTAAGTTAGATAAGACCTTTTTTGTTGATGCATATTTTCTATAATTTCCCGTGTTTTCACATTGTTGGACTGAGTTTTACCCATTTGACACCACATTTTAAGACTTACCTCATAGACCTATTGATGGGTACTGAGCTTCCACTTTAGCAATCAAAGTGTAACTTTCAGTGCTAACAAAATTATTAAAGAAGGAATCATTTTCTTGGACTGAAGAAGCAACCAATGCTTTTGAAAAACTTAAGGAGGCTATGTGTACCACTCCTGTCTTGGCCACACTTGACTTTACAAAATAAAACATTTTTTAGTATGATGTCTTATGCCATGGAATTGGTGCAGTTTTTATGCAAGACAGAAGGCCCCTTGGCATTGAAAGCATCCAACTTAAAGTAAAAAACATTGTAAAACCAATTTATGAAAAATAAATGTTGGCCATACTACATGTAGTTCAAAAATGGCTTCATTACCTAATAGGAAGACACTTCAAATTAAAAAAAAACCATGATATTTTGAAATACTTCTTAGAGCAATGATTATCTTTAGAATAACAAAAAAAATGGGTTACAGAGATGTTGGGTTATGACTTTGATATTATCTACAGAAAAGGAAAACATAATGTTGTGGAAGATGCCCTTTCAAGGAAAGAAGAAGAAACAAAAGGTTCACTGTGTTATTTCTATTCTTCTATCCGATTGGGTGGAAGAGGTAAGGATAGAATGGAAGCAAGATCAAGAGGTATGCAAGATCATTCAAAAACTACATGAGGACCCTAGTTCAATAGATAAATTTGTATGGAAGAATGATTTGATATGGTATCATGTTCGCCTATATTTATGTAAGAATTCCCAACTCAAACAAAAGGTCCTTCTGGAATTGCACACTTATCCTATAGGAGGACATTCAAGATTCTTGAAAACATACCATAGGATCAAGAATGATTTTTTCTGGGAAGTTCTTAAAACTTATGTTCAAAATTTTTTGTCTGAATCTTTGGCCTGCCAATAGAATAAGGGAGAGATAGTCAATACTATAGGTCTACTACAACCATTAGCTATACCAACTTGACGCTGGGAATAAATTTCAATTTATTTTATTACAAGTTTACCCAAATCCAAAGGAAAGACTCCCATCATGGAAGTAGTTGATAGAATATCAAAGTATGTACATTTTTTTCTCTCTTTATCATCCTTTTAAAGCAAGTACAATAGCTGAAAACTTTATGGAAATAGGTCAAAATATACATGGAGTCCCCAAGATTATTGTAAACGATAAAGATCTAGTATTCACGGGAAATTCCTGGACTGAATTATTTTCTTGTTTTGGTACTCAATTGGCTCACATCTCATCTTACCACCCTCAATCCTATGGGAAAACTAGGATTGTGAATAAATGTGTAGAAGGATATCTTCGTTTCTTTGCATCTAGTAAACATACACAATGGGTCAAATCGTTTCCCTTGGTAGAATGGTGGTACAACACATCCTTCTGTACTTCATAAAAAATGTCCCCATTTCAGGCACTTTATGGATATCATCCTCCATCCTTTAAATCACCCTCGAAAGGGACTACAAAGTTTCAACCAGTGGAGGACCACATATGGAACCAACAAGAGGTCATCAAACTATTGAAGGCCAACTTGGTTATGGCACAAAATAGGATGAAACAAGTAGATCAACATTGCAGTGAAAGGGAATTTGAAGTGCATGATTGTGTATTTCTAAGGATACAACCATACAAACAAATGTCCCTCAAGTGAAAAAATAAGGAAAATAAATTAGCACCCAAATATTATGGCCTCTCTAAGGTATTGCAAAGGATTGGAAATATGGATTATGAATTGGAGTTACCTCCATCACATGTACATCTAGTATTCCATGTTTCTTTCTTAAAGAAGGTCACTCACAACAAGATTCTAATCCAAACTATTTTACGGGAGATCAATGAAGAAGCGAAAATCATACTAGGGCCAGAAACAATCCTTCAAACAAGAATTAAGTATTTGAGTAATCATGCAATTACATAGTACCTCATAAAATGGAAGAAGCTACTAATGGTAGAGGCGACATGAGAAGGTGATTTCTTCATGCAGAAGCAGTCATGGTTAGTCAAGTGTTGAGTAAAACACTTGTTTCAAGGGATGGGGAATGCTAAGCCCTAGACAAAGCCCCATGTTATGTATAAAATACCTTATTAATCCCTAGATATTGGATTATTAGATTGCTAGTTTTATATGTGTAGGTCATCTAGAACCCTTCATTGCACCCTTTCATCATAATTGTACCCCGTTGTCTCATATATATATATATATATATCAAGGAGACTTAGTATTAGGATCATCTTATCTCATCTCATATTGTATATTGGATATATTGTAAAATGAGGTTTCCCCCTCGAAGTGGACTTTAGTTCATTTACTTTTTAATCATTTTTAAGGTATTGGATCATACCAATCATTATTTCCTACACTTATATGCATGCCTCTAAATTCTCCTTCATGATTGTACGACCCTTGTCCATCTTCTATATCTCCTTCTCAATATTGTTCTTAAATTATAATATTTACTAGTCTTTGTTGTAGAACTAACTCTGTGAGAAGTGTGCATACATGTAGAACTATTAGATACACCTCCTTTCCATGTTTATATCACTTTCTTTCAAATTCTAGAAAATATGCACATTGTCAATAATTTTTTTTAATAAAGGTTACATGTCTTTTTCTTCCCAATTTATGATGAGATCTAAAGGACCTATCCAAAATATAAGCCTTCATAAATATTCCCCTTGGAATTAAATTTCTAATTATTATACTCATGATCCAATATGATATTAGAGATAAAATTTATAGCTCTTGGGAATCACCAATTTTACTCATTTTCTACACTTTTTTCACTAACAAAATCAAGGTTGGAGACCAACTTCTTCCATCCATAGAAGAAAATCTAGTGAAAACCAAGAAAACCTTTGTATTGGCCATATATAATTATTATTAGTGTGATTACTTATCAACCTTCATATGAGTGATTTGATGCACTAGTTATTTTCTGCATGAATACAAAATTGTAAACTCGTCCCTTTTTCCATGTTCTCTAGAGTTAGAAACTTTGACAAAAACTGCAATCTTTCAAATAGAGAAAAACTGGGAAAAATTCTCTAGGAAACAATTGTGTATATTATTGAGGAAATAAAATGTTGACTAGGAAATTTCTTCCATATTTGTGATCTTGGGTCCCTTTTCCTTCATTGAAAATTTCAAAAATCACCCAAAAATCTCCCATAGTAATGGATTTTGGCTTGTGTCTAAATCTCCAAGTCAAAGCCTTTGGAATTTGTCCAAATTTTTCATTGGGTTTATTTATGCCTATGTTTGTTCCTTATTATCCATATTTCACCATAAACCAAACTACCAACAATGAGTACCACCATGTTTCTTGAAAACCATTAATTTGCATTTTCTAGAATTCTCGAGTTGAATGAGAAAATGACCCTTACTATCACTTTTATAGGCCTCATCATCATCAAATTACACTTGAAATTTCACCTAATTAGGACCTTATTTACTCTTATTGAAAAAATAATATTTTGGCTGTAGATGTTTTTTAAATAAAATTTTATTTTCTTGACATGACATATTTTCATATGTGGCAGGACACGTGGTTGATGATGTCACAATGTGGTCCAATGTCTGACATTTCATCTCTATTACCTCGTTACCTACCATGTTATACTTGGGTATCCCCCTTTACCTTTTCTTCTTCTTCTTGTTA